>JAPMOQ010034798.1:579349-621741 GCA_026543055.1 Argiope trifasciata
CTTGGAAGGCGGTTGCACGCTAAATCCTTCAGCACCAAACGGCTTCTGTTTAACACATTAAAGGCGGGGGATCTTGACGAACGTATGCTAGATAACGCGGATCAAATCGTAGTACTACGACTCCCGCCTTTCATGGGTTAAGATGGTGCAGAAGTTTCGAGGAGCAGGTGAAATCTCAGGTGTCGATCTCGTCATCTGACCTCGACTGAAAATTACGATGTTGGTCCTAAAATAGTACCAATGTTTATTTTATATAACTAAACTGTATAGTGTTAACATAACTAAAATATATGTAAAGTTTGTCCTTGACATGCGAATCTTTTCCTTTTCCTATTAATATCATAACTTCGAGAAATTATTTTAATTCACATTTTATTCATTATTTTTATCTAATTTCTTCATTTCTTTTAGTTAACAAAAAATCATATTTTTTATAGACTATTGATTTTATTTAAAATGTGTTTATCATTCTTGGATTACATGAGAGCGACAGTATCAACGTGCCTATGTGAATGTGATGCCACTGAAGGGGCTCCTTTAAAATTGTTGGTTGCTAGAATTTTTTCTGTCCTTATAATAACAATGATTTTATAATAATATTTAATTACCTTATCATAAGAATGACCTTATAAAAGCATTTAAATATTTTATAATAACAATGACCTTATAATAACATTTAAATATCTTAAAACAACAATGACCAGTGATCCTGATCCTTTGATAAGACTCTGAACTTTTTTGACCCCTTGTTATTAAATCACCTGTGATTCTTTGTTATTCAATTTTTCCCAGATTCCGGCTGCAAGGAAGACCCCCCACGTGTTCAGAACGGGTACTACAACATGACGGAGGAGAAAAGTTGCTGGGGATTTCCAGCCGAAGGGACCCGGATTCAGTACCACTGCGAGGAAGGACACAGACTTCTGGGAACGGCGCTCTACACTTGCGCGGATGGGTCTTGGGTTCCAGAAGGAGTCATTGTAGAAGGGGATTATGAAATCCCCATTTGTGGTGAGTGCACGCTTACTCTTTCTCGGCTTTTTTTAAGTTATTACTTTTTATTCAGTTGATATTAGTTTTCTATGAATTAGTTGTGTGAATCATCTACATTTCGTGGTGGTGAGTTTAATGCCACTTGGTCTTACCAAGCCGAAAGATATGTAGCTCTTTCGAATGAAGGCAGAAGTGTGCGCCTTTCGTTCTTAACCAGCATCCTTCAGGTGAAAGTACGTGACTTTGCTCGAAAACACACAACACAACCTTTTTAGGGGGCGGTCGAACTCATTCATCCACCCGCAAGCCAGAATTGAAATCTAAATCACAGACCGACTCAATACCCCCAGAGGTATCATTTGTTGTGGAAACTTGGAGGACTTTGCAGGCACCACCTATTTAAGGTGCCCCAACTGCCATTAGCCAACTCGGCGATCTTCGGCTGAGACGAGGGCAAAACTCGCTACCTTTCGGTTACGAGACGGACGCTCTACCAACCAGGCTACCGCTACCCTTCGTAGGCGGTACTAAATTAACATTTTAGGGATAGTTCTCAAGAATATTGCCTTGGATATGTAGAAGTTCTGTCGAAATTACAATAAAAAAATCCCACTAAATCGACCGGGAATAAGACTTTTGTGATTAAACTGTGTTATCATACGCCGTATGGCTTCATTTTAAATTAATTATTTATTTATACAGCGATATAAATAAAAATGAATGTTTACCCGTATGTCTCTTATGCCTTCCGTTCATCCGATGGTGATGAAACCTGGTCGGCTTATTGCTTACACCTCCGGGATGATTATAGGGAGAGTACAATTAGCTATTTTTTTTAAATTCAAATCTCAACCGCATTTATTTACCATGGATGAATCTTCAAATAACTCGCAGAGGAGACACAATAGATTCTGTAGAAATGCTAAATCCAAAGTAAAGGTCAATATTTTGTTGCTGTAATACTTAAATGCGATGCAAGTATTTCTCAGAGGTAAAAACTTTATTACAGATTATGCGAGAAAGTTTGGGGAAGACTAACAGTGGAGTGTTTAAATTTTAATAAAATGTTAGCGTTTTTCATAATAACTTCCAAAAATGTTGTAGCACAAATAATTTTACACCATCTTAATTTTTATTAATAAAAGACGTGGTATTAATAAAAGCGTAAGTTTTATCGTAGAAATTGTGATATGAAACCAGGCAGTCATATTCTTATCTTTTACAGAAAATCCTGATTCTGGTGGCTCAGCAAAATGCTCAACACAAGTTGCTGTCAGAATAGCACTGTTCATTCTTTTCATTTTCTGGTCGTCGCATCCATAGAGCGGATTCTTGGATTTCGAAGTTGGAGTTCTGTCACAATCACCCACCTCTTCCAGAAGAAATGCGAATTGTTGTGTTGAACTTTTTTTGTTGGTTGATAATTGGGATTCTGATTCGAAATGTTCTAGCCTATTTGAGAGAACGTTAAGGAAGAATCTTTGGTTGATTGCTTTAAAGCCCTATGCATAATGTGTTAATCCAAAGTCACCATGAAAAAATGGTTTGCTCATATTGTTACAAAATATAAAATCATGACATCATCCGGAGTTTTAGAAAGGCATTTTTCGTCAGTTATCAGTGTTTTATTTCAAAAAATTCTAATTTCTGGTATTATGAAGAGGTTTTAATAAACAATGAGCCAAATTATCTGGAACAGAGAATATTTCTTACAGCTTAGAAATATTTTCTGCAGCTATTGATATACGTATACCATCATGACACAAATTGCACAGTGTATTTCTCCTAAAAATTATGTGAATATCCTTAAAATCATTTCCAAGTTTTCCTCTTCATATTCATTTTAGCTGGAAGTTTTATTTTTTCAAAATGCTCTTCATTTTCCTAGGCTGTATGAAATCTCATGTAGAGTTGCAGATTTTAATGGTAAGATTAAGGTTATATGTCTTAGACTGACTCTATTTTCTATGTCTTCTCCGATTTTTGTCATGGAAAAGATCGATTTTAACAGAAGCTTTTGTATGTAATATTGACTTGGTTATTTGCTCCAATGTGGTTAATTCTCTCTTTTAGCCATCTTCCTTGCCTTCGTTAAAATTTTAAGCTCATAAAATTGCCGACTGTTTAAAGATCTTCGGGAGCCTACTCACATTTACTCAATCAGTTGTTGTAATCCTGCCTATGATATTTAATAAATCATGGCACCTGATATTCTATTCTTTCGTTTTGTTCCAGAGACTCTAAAATAAATACTGTCGCTTCTTTGATATTATCATCGTTGTTGATGGGATTTTTCAACTCTTTATTTAATGACGAATCTTCATAAAAACAAAATATAATGGATATTATTATCATTTTACTTCAGAATTGAAAATAGTATCTTTTTTCTATAAGTCAACATTCTATTACAGCGAAAAATATGTCTTTTCAATATGAAACGTCATTATTGGAGTTTTAGATATATGGCTATATCTAATCCTGTGGATAAGTTGGTGCCATGTAAGAGGAATTGCATCAGACTGCATTGACTAGATTCATCAGAATTACCGAAGATAAATTTTCTTCATGATTGTGTTTTGCAATTCTCATTGTGTTCAGTAACATAAATATATTGTTCAGTATTGTATGATGTTAAACAATATTTTCAAAATCATGTAACATCTTTGAATAATGTATTATTGTACAATATTGGGCACCGCTCTATGCAACTTTGCCTAAGACAAGATTTTGTGTAATATCACACAATATTGGTCACCACGTTCTGATTCATGATTGTGTCTTGCAATTCTTCTTTTGTTCAGTAACATACATATATTGTACAATATTGTATGATGCTAAACAATATTTTCAATATTATCTAATATCGTTGAATGATGAATAATATAATATATTGTTTTACAATATTGGGGCACCACTCTGTGAAACTTTGTCTAAAACAAGATTTGGTGCAACATCTCACAATGTTGTACAATATTGGTCACAACGCTGTGTTACCTTGCCTATGAAGTCATCATTTGCTGTAGTATCACGTTTTGGTCACTATTGGTCAACACTGTGCTACCTTGTGTAAGAAATCATGATTTATTGTTGTATATTACAGTTTCTCTGATGTAAATTATTTGCTCATTTTTTTCTATTGCTATTGCATGTTGATGCTTATTTACACCTATGTGTGCTTGCTGATTGCTCAAAGTTGCTTTGTTTCCTATGCAAGATTTTAGAATTCATCAATCTAAAAAAAGGACACTTGTTTGTGTAATTGTGTTCATATCACATCTGCTTATGTTAGGATAATAGAATCCATAGCGATATGTACAATATTGCTCTGTTGTGCTCCCAACAACCAAAGAAGCTTTTATATGTTTTTCACTGATAAGAACACTAATTATATTTGTGATATATGTTGCACAAATTAATCTAAAATCATTCATGTGTGTGCTTCTCCAAAACGTGCAATCAATAACTTTCATAATTTCATGTGCATTGGTCAAGATTTTTAACTGCTGAGTGTTGCAAAATGAATATCTGGACTTTAAAATCATGCAACATTTATTAATCAAGTCTCGACCCTGAATCCCATCGGTTCCGAAACCGAGATCTTACCACCAGGCCACCGCGGCCTCATTTTCTGTTCGGGTGCTGACGTTTTGGTCCTGGGTGACTTGAGACAAAGGTAAAAATGTATTTGAGGATGCCCCTTTGGCGAAATTGGCGATTTTTGTTTGGCGCCATGTCTGTTCACGCGGTACATCATGCAAACAGGAATGGAGGCCAAAACGTAATGAAATTTGTTTGACCGCGATCATAACTTGGCTAGAATCAAGGGGCACCCTCAAATATAGGCCGAGACCAAAGATTCGTGATTAAAGTTAACATGTGCATTGCCAGAAGTGACATATTGGCTGCTATTTTTTTCAGTCTAGCATTGAATCATTTCTCCATATCTCATCTAAGTATTTTAAACTTCTATGTTCATTTTAAAACACCAGCATTTTATTTGATTCCAAATTAAATTCTTTATTTATATAAAAGGAAACTTGAATTTTTTAAATATACATTTATAAATTGATTCCAGTATTCATTGATGCTAATTTAAATATTGATATTCATATAATACAAAGTAATATATTTATTACAAATATAATTCTATCATTATTATTTAAATGATTAAAATATTGATACTCATGCAATACAGAGTAGCAATGTTATTAATTAAAAATATAATTCTGATATCGCCTTCATTTTTTTTTCATATTAAAGAACTATGAAGCATTTACATAATTATGTTTTTGCATATTTATTGTGTTTGAAAATCTGTAATACAATGGAAAAATTTAATTTTTTATAATAGTTTTTAAAAAACTACCGAAATGATACTTTGCATTTTGTTTGATCTCAATTTTATGTCACAACTTTTAAAAACTGAAATACATCCCTCCAGTTGAAAATAATGAATATTATCCTAGCAATACATTCTAGAATTCTAGAGTAGCAGAGAGTATCGCATTGTATAGAAATAACTTTAACATAGCACTCTAGAAATATAATCCCATGTGAATAAAATTATAGAGAGCTTATAAAAGAAGGGGAATTTTTGAGTTTTTGTAATTAAGAAAGTGTTGAGATCTGACTATGAAAAATTTATATAAATCTCTATGACTGCCATATTATAAGTGTAAAATCTGATGTACAAATTAACTGTGTATAAATCAAAGAAATATTACTCGTGTGAATGTACAGTATTGTATCAATTTGTGTGAAAATATATGAACACTAAGTTTTGTTTTGTCTGAACAAAATTGAAGAGCTCTGCTGCTAATATTTGTTACCAATTATTTGTAAATTACGAAGAAAAAAAAATAGCTATGATTTTCAGGTCAGTTTCAACCTCTTTTATTATTTTCAGGTGTTAATTTTTTTTCTTTTCCAGTAATAATTGTTTGGGGGAGAAAATGCATTTGTTTCGTTCCACTTTATGCTCTTCAATTTATGTTCACTGATAAATGGTAATTTATTTTTATCACTTATGCCAACATTAGTTTCTTGTTGTGACACAGTTTTATGTCTTGCCGAATCATTGTTTTGTTTGAATAAAGTAAAGTTATTCTACAAGCTTCATTGTTTTTTTAATTAAGGTAATCGACTAAGCTCGAAGGAAAAATTTTGAAAAATTTGATTTTTTAAAACTATTTGTGGTTTTTAGATGTATTATTAATTATAAGCACTATAAATGTCAAAACATTATTTGAGAATATAATATATTTTGAGAAATAGGAAAATGTGTGGTAAATTTTTGTGAAATTTAACCAAAACGGTTAACATTATACAAAAAATTGTAATGCAACAAGAGAAAAGTTTGAATTACAAGAAATAACATTTATTTAAAAAATCGTCAATGTAGTCGAATACCAGTGTTTTCAGTGTAGTCGGATACCTTAAAGACGAGTTATTTCACAAGCATTAATGTGCTTTTGAGCTGGAATAGCCTGATTGGTAGGGCATTGGATTCGTATCACTTGAGTTTGGGATTCGAACCCCACCACCTGAAGATTTTCCATGTACATGGCGACTGGTGCGCGCATAAATCTGCCGTAGGTGCAAAATCTCAGAGTCGAATTTTGTTTCGTGAAAGTTTGAAAATATTCCGAATAAGAATTTAAAATTCTTCATCTTAATAAAAAATAATCGTGATAAAGTTTTTGGATTTAAAATAAGTTACATTTGAATAAAACATTATTAACATTGTTAATAAAAACTCTGTATTCATTTGTAAAAGTCTTGATAATAAAATAAAATAACTAAAATAAGTCATAATGTGCACGTACTTAATGTTAAAAAACTTTAGCAATATGATTTTTATATAATTTTTATACATACATTTTTTTTATAATAAATGTATTGCCAAGTCTTGTTTAAAAGTTCACTTATCACGTATTTGATTTTTTTTTAATAGGAAATGAGTGCAGTAACTTTCATATTATTTTCATACATGGCACAGGGAAAATATGTTCAACGAAGCTTCAAATAAGCATCAAATTTAGTATATAAATAATAAGGGCAATAAATTTAATATAATAACAAAAAATGTTTTTTTATAAACTAGCAATCGGTTATTAACTAAAACATGCAAGTTTCAATATGCTTAGAAACTAAAGGTAAACTAAATACAATTTGAAAGAAAATTCTGTTATGATGCAAATTTCATTTAAGAATTACGTCTTTGGAATACTCAAGCGTTTGATCTCTTTTGTGTAATTTTCCTTTGAGACATCATTTAATGCATTTTCATTTCCTCTCTTATACGCTTCAGATCTAAAATACTGAACTGAAGCAAAAAGATAACTCGCACACAAAAAGTACAAAAAAAAAACGTAATTTGAACCTGCAATTAAGATTAGATGATATTGCATCAACCTAAGAACTCGAAACATATTTATATCAGTACTAGTTAACAAGTATGCGCATGTGCGAGAACCGATACCCAATGAGTACTTGGTTTCATTTCAGCTGAGAGGTCGTCTGACCACAGTCAAAACTACGAAATCCATCCTTTATTTTGCTTCAAAATAAGGAACGGCTGAATCAACATGCTGAATTGAACTAGACTAGAAGCTCCACTGTTGATAAATTTGAACTCGCTATAATCCACATCAATTCAGAAAGTGTCCATTTTCGAAGTAAGTCAATCCTTAAATTTCCAAATGATATACTGGAGGAAGAAAAAGATTGATCATTTTCATAATGATTGCCACAGTGTGGCAATCATATTCCAGTTTCATTTTTCTAATATTAATCATTTGTTCTTTTCCGACTTCTATCTAGGTGTTGCTACACTGCTATTTTTCTATTTTGAGTCTATTTTTGATATACTCTCTATTTTCCTGTCGAATCCCTCCCCTTCCAAGTTCGTGTCCGCGGTGGCGTGATAGAAAAGGGCCGGCTCGTCTATCCTACAGGCGAACCACACGTTCCCTCTTCGACCCGTCTTCCGGTTTTCAAGGTTCTACCGAAAATTTGTCAGTAAAAAGGGCAGGCATCAAAGCAGCCGATAATTTAGCCTTTTACCATCTCCGATAATTTATTTTCCGCCTTCTTTCTAATTAATATTATTTTGCAGAAGCAAGAGGTAGATAAGACATATACAACGTTCCAATTGAAAGTTTTTATTGGTATTTTAACTTGATCTATACCTAATCGTCATTTGAAGACAGACGAGGAAAAGTTGAAATCTCCAAGTCGGGAAAATTTAAAAGACATCACTGGTTCTTTTTTTATACATTAATGTTCACATTCCTCAGGGTTTATCTTTTCATCTCAATTTACATCATCTGTTTTCACAAAGAAACTAAAATATGGAGATGCATCGAATAACTTAGATACATTCGATGACGAAACTGACGTCAAAATATGTCTACATTGCATCACTTGAACGCTGATGTAGAACTCATTCGATAAATATGCATCTCAAAATTTTGCAAATCAAAAAAATATTTTGAAACAAAATTTCAACACTTTTCTGAGATGGTGCAAGGAAATCTCGCCACAGAGAGCCTGTTTTCTTCTTAATTTTATTAAATATTTATATAAAAGAAGATAAGCGATCACTTTAGATGAAATCTGCACTTACTGTTGAATTATTAAAAAATATCGCCTATTTTTTTCGTCTAAGATAAGATTTATCAAGCGATCAAACTGAAAGATTACATATTTTTTTCAGGAAAGGATAGCACTGTAGTGCCCGTTTTCCTTATCAATTATTATTTTATGCAAAATGTAAAAACAGAAATCAGCTTGGCAAAACAAAAATCTGATAAACTTTCAAAATTTTCTCGAAGAGAACAAATGCAATTCTTGATGGTGATATGTTGTGGACTTTTCACAAGAGCACTTTTGAAATGCGAAATTGTTCGATGAGCGTTTGTACTAGAAAAATTGCGAAACAAAGAAAATTTGATCTGAAATGAAGCATGAATTTTTCTTTTAGTTTTACTTTTACATAATATTATATAAATACAGGGTGGCCCAGAAGTCACTTTACATTGTACTTTCACGTGTACGTACTGAACGACCTCGTCCACTTCTAGTCCTATCACTTACAGAGCCATGCTGTTTAAAACGCGTCACTAAGTTCCTTATTGCAGGCCTACTAGGGGGATGTCGAACATTAAAATGGTGCATATACGATCTTTGCGTTGCAACAATTGACCATGCATTTTCAAAGTAAAATTCAATTATCTTCACTCGTTGTTCTGTTGTAAACTTATCCATGCCAAAAATTTCCAGGGATTATATTTTTTAATTCTGAAAAGAGAAAAATAAATATATTAATAGAAAAAAAGTTATTTAATTTTCAAAATGTAAAGTGACTTCTGGGCCACCCTGTACTAATCAATTTCTTAATTCTTATCTTAATTTAACCTATATTTAGTTCTAAAATGTACTCTTACATCCTGGTGCTATTTAACATTATTTATTTAATTATGGACTCTATAAAACAAGCCGAAAAATTAGGGACTCTATAAAACAGCTGAAATCGGAGAGAGCCGAAATCTGAAAGGATAAAAATCTCTCAAGATAAATGAATTCTTTTAAGGTACCCAAATACGTTTGGAGCACTTTTTTTAAAGAAAAACATGGTTTAAACATATTTCTGGGTTTAAGACAATTCAAAATTAGTAATAGACTGTCAATATTTGAAATAAACATTAAAACCTTTAAAAAATTGGCATCTAACATAAATTTTAGCAAATTATTTAAAAACTTCAAATTGACGACACCAAAAACTATACCTCTTATCCAAACAAGATTGATAACAGAATATACTACATAATGTTTTCTAGGCAGTGCACTACAATCGTATGGTTATAATAAAGAATAAAAAATTTAGAACCAATCGGATAATTATCATGAAATTTTCAGTAAATTTATAACGTTATTATTCAAACAATAGGCTATGAATTAAAAAATATTCACTCAGTCAAAATTCTTTTAGTTAATTCCCTAGAAAATAGTATAAAGACCTTGTCCATCAAATTTCATAGTAATAAGATAATTATATTTTGAGTTATTTGAGTTGAAGTAAGCAACAAATGAGTAAAAATCAGTTTTGAGAAAAATGCATTTAAAGTGTACAATAACATGTTTTAATAATAAATTACAGGCATACATGCATAAAACATGTATTTAATATATAAAAATAAATATTTGTTTGTTCGTATTTTATATACTGTCGTACCGTTCATTCTATTTCAATGAAACATTGCCAAATTATTGAGTGATTGCACTTCATTGTATTTTCTTCGGAAAAGAAATTTTGAATATAATTATTTTTGAACAATCAACAATCTTATTACTTTAGTACATTATATTAACTTCGAGCACTAATTGGCCTATTTTCTTCAATATAAGTGGAAATATCTGAAATCACCTGTATTAATAGAATATCGATTTTCAAAGTTAAATGTCCCAATAATATTTTATTTAGTATGACTCAAAGGACTGAAAATCCTTAAAAAAATTTTTTTTAATTCGTAATACTTCAGAATTCTTTACTTCATTCAGATCATTTTTCATTATTATATGTGTATATCTTATATTAACCGTTCCAAATTTAATTGTTTGGCTCCGATTAGAGTGGATATCTAATAATATCATGTGTGTCTTAAATAAAACGGATTTATAGAATTACAAATATTTGGTAATTTTAAATTCACTGACATCTTTAACTTATGCCAGTTTCACACTCGGCCAGTTTTCAGACAGTCAGTAAGCGCATGTGCAGAAACGATTGATTTGTGTTTGCCACAATTTCATAAGATTGATTCAAGCATTCCACTTTTGGCTACAAATTGCAAATTTGGCGTCCTTGAAATTTTCTTTTTTAATGCGAATGCATTGAAGTGATGGAAATGTACAAAAAGAAACATGGTAAAAGAAAAAAAAAGGTCAATTTACTTACATTTGGAAATAAATAGAAAAAAAATAGAAAATGGCAAATACAATGAATTATAGAAAAAAATGGCAAAAACGGAAATACAATGAAAAAAATGGCAAATATAGAAAAAAAAAATACAAGGAAAAAATAGAAAATAAATGCAATGAATTACAGAAAAAAATTCCAAAAATGGAAATACAATGAAAAAAAATGGCAAATATAGAAAAAAAATAGAAAATACAATGAAAAAATAGAAAATGGCAAATAAGAGGAATCATAGAAAAAAAATGGCAAAAATGGAAATACAATGAAAAAAAATGGCAAATATAGAAAAAAAATAGCAAATACAATGAAAATATAGAAAAAAAGGCAAAAACAATGAAAAAATTCCGCGCATCAGAAAGAGCAAAATGCAAAAAATGTTGGAATTAATTTATAAAAAATAATCGATATTTTCCCTCCAAATTCTACAAACGCATGCGCAGTAAGAGAAAAATGCAATACAAGGACATATTTTCCCGTCGGGACAATTACTTGCCATCGACCGAACAGCATTTTCCAGCCTTTCTACGCATGCCCTGCCTCCTGGCATAGTGTAAACATGGCATTCATGCTTATTTTAAATGTCGTATTTCATATCATGCAGACACGTGGTGAAACCTACATGTTTCTAGGTTTAGTTTACAGTAGGAGCCAGCTTAATCTTTTCAGATTTATCAACGTGAAGGCAACGAGGTGATAAAAAGCTGTTTCTTTCAAATTCACGCGCAGCTTGCTCGTGACGATTGAATTTTACTTTTATTTTGTGAGAAATAAATTATTGGTAAATATGATTAAAATATGTTTTAAGAAATTCTTTTAAAATAGAAATTTAAGCCATATTAAAATTGTGGTATTATTAAAAACAAAATTTTTTGAACTTTAAGATGATGTAAAAAAATTCTTGTGGTGTAATATTTTTGATTAGTTATTGCCAGAAAATGTCAAAATCTTGCTTAATTTTGAATTCATTAGAACTCTAAATAAAAATGCAGGTTTAGTTTACATTAAGAATTGTTGGAAAATATGCTTATATTTTTCAAAAAAAATGAATAAAAATTAAAAAAAACTCAGGTTAACAATTATTATTGAAAAGACGTATGCATACAAACGTAAAATAAATGAACCCGGTTTATGTCATTATCTATACACATTTAAAATAACAGTGTGTGTGTGTATTGGCACTCTACATGATAGACCGTTCAGTTTACAGCTACCAAATTTCGCACGTTTGTCTTGAAGGCCAAAAATGTACATCTGTGAGCGATTTTTAAAAATTTTTAATTAGAATTTTAATTAATTAAAAATCAAGCGAAAGTTTTTCCTCTATATTTTCTAAATATATTACAACACAAAATTTATTTTAACTTTATATTGTTCAAAAAATAATCTTTTCAACGATAATACTATTTTAACTAACAAATAAAAATTTTATTTTTAATAAATAAAAATATTTAATCATATTTTTCAAAAATTAATTCTCACAAAATCAAAATAAAATTTAAGTTGCATGAACACACTGTACGTTAGAGGGGAAAAATTAGTTTTTATTAGCTTGTTGCCACCATATCAACAAAATCTCTAATTTAAAAAACAAAATAACCATCATTCCAAATTAAACATAATAAAAAATGTAATTTTCAGAGCGTGTGTGTGTATAAAATGAAATAAATATGAAACATGATATTTTTTAAAAAATCAGGTAGAATTAAACATTTTCAGTGATCATTTACAATATCGATTTTACTAATTCAATGAAATATTTTTGAGTCAAATATTTAAGGTAAATATGGTTTAATATGTACAAAATATCTACACTAAATGAAGCCTAAAAGCCAAGTTGTGAACTTTTAATAACAGATGTACATTTGTTAACAAATGGTTAAAATAAAATAAATAGTTTTTTATTTTATGTAAGTCTATAAATGCTGATGAATTACGAATTTTAAATTTTTACATACATCCACTGCCCCATGAGTCATATTTAAAATAATATTCTGGAAATACTAATATTTCAAATATTTCGAATTACACTCCAATAAACTAAATCACTAAAGCTGACCGATGAATGAAAATTGAAATAACACTGTTCTTTAAAACCAAATGATTTTATATTATTTCATCGACCGTCTCAAAGAAGCCTATCATCGTCCAGAGTCTCTCAAGTAATTGGTCTAGATCAGTGTTTCTCAACCTTTTAGTATTCAAGGCCCAATTTTCAATGATAATTTTCATTCCACCCCCCCCCCCTTCCGCATACAATAAAATGTATACAATACTAATGTATTTTGAGTATTTTGGAGCTAAACCTACACTACAACCTTAATTTTAAACTTTACAAATTACCAAGAATACGAAGATTTATTGACATTTTGCAACACCGATCCTCAGCATTGAAAAAACAAGAATCCTATGCCTTTTTATTGCTCTAGCGTCCCGCCATGTTGGGCACTCTCACGGTTTCGGGAGAAATTTCAATTAGTCTGGAATTTGTCTGGTCAGCTTAAAAGTTAAGTTAGGAGCGTGCGCAAATATGAACAAATGTTTTCTCATAGGGAGAAGGAAAAAGTTCTGTGACGCCAATTTCAATTCCAGACAATCTCATTCGAGTCGATCCTTCTATCGCTATTGAATCTGTTCTGAATGTGTATGTTACATATGTTTTCGTGTAATTGCAATTCACCGTTTTAAATATTCAGGCAGCAGACTTATGCAGAATCATAGATAAATATTTAAGCTGGCGTAAGCGAGCATTAGACGATAGACACGCATCAACAAGTACACAGACGAGCGTAGTTCTGAAAATAAAATCAAGAAAATATTCTCAAGATTACTTCAATTTTGGGTTCACTAGTACTGAAGTAAATGAAGAAGAAAGACTCCTGTGTATCATTTGCTCAAAAATGTTGGCGACAGACAGCATGAAACCTAATAAACTTAAACAACATTTGGAAACGCTTCATAGTGAGTACATAAACAAACCCAGAGAATTCTTCGAATTAAAATTAAAATCATATGAAAAGTAAAAATCATTGTTTAAAAAACTTTGTCTCTGAATGAAAAGCCTCACGCCATTGGTGAAGATCTTATTTTGCCAGCCGCAATTGAGATTGTAGAAATTATGTCTGAAGATAATTTTGCAAAACAATTGCAGTCTATAACTCTTTCAAATGATACTGTTGTCCGTCGAATTGCTGATATAGCTGAAGATGTAGAGTGTCAGCTTTTGTCGAAGTTACTTGACAAATTGTTTTCAATACAACTCGAAGAGGCAACAGATAGTAATAAACATGCTCATTTCATTGCCTATGTTAGATTTTGTGATGATTTGTCAGTAGAAGAAGAATTAATTTTCTGCAAACCAATAGAACTCAAAGCAACAGCACTCACATTATTTGCTACCTTAAATGATTTCATGAACGAGGCAAACATAGAATGGAAAAATTCCTTCGGAATATGCACCGATGGTGCTCCTTCTATGTCCGGAAGATTCCAAAGTATTCAAGCACTTGTGAAACAAAAATCGCCACTGTGCGTCTGGACACATTGCATGATCCACAAAGAAGCTTTGGCTTCCAAAGAAATGAGTCCTGGTTTGAATATTGTGTTAACTACGGTAGTAACCTAGTAAATTATATAAAAATGAGATCCCTGAAATCAAGAATCTTTTCCGCACTTTGTAAAGACACGGCTGCAGTACATTCAGCGTTACTATTTTATTGCGAGGCAAGATGGTTATCACGAGGAAAATTTTTGCAACGTGTTTATGAATTAAGAGAAGAAATCGCCGTTTTCCTAGAAGAGGAAAACAGACCGGAAGCTGAGAATTTTCGCGATAGTTTATTTGTGATGAAATTGAGCTACATGGTCGACATATTCGAGAAATTAAATAACTTGATTCTTCAACTGCAAGGAGCAAATGCACACATATTGGATACGAGTGATAAAGTTAATGCTTTTTGTAGAAAATTGGAATTGTGGAGCAGAAATTTAAAGCAAGAAAACTTAACAATGTTTGCAAATTTGAATGATTTTATTAAAACTTATAAGGCTGAAGAACAACATGTAAAAGTTGTTTTTGTAACCATTGAAAATCATTTAGCAATGCTAGCAAAAAATTTTTAAAAGTACTTTCTTGCTTGACAAACTCATATCAAGTTACAAGTGGGTGAGGGATCCATTTCAAAATACTCCCGAATGACTCTCAATTGAAGAGGAAGAAACCTTCATAGACTTCACGGCAAGCGGTGAAACCAAAAGACAATTTAGTTATAAATCACCAGTTGAATTTTGGGTAGGAATGGATTAGAGTTTTCTGCACTAGAAACAAGGGCATTTCGTATTCTACTACCATTTTCAACATCTTATTTTTGTGAAACTGGATTTTCTGTGGTCGCTTCTTTGAAGACAAAATATAGATCTAAGCTAAATATAGAAAAAGAACTGAACGTTTCTATTTCTAATATTAAAACCTCCTTCAAAAAACTTTGCTCTGCAAGACAGGCCCAAGGAAGTCACTAATAATTATTAAATTTACTTTTAATTTAGTAAGTTGTTTTAATTTAATAAGTTAATTATTAAATATGTCGAAATGTATTTTGTTTTGTATGTGTGTGCGAGGTCTTTCCTTTCAGACAATCAATTTTTGTTAAATAACATTTCCTCTTTGATATGCTCGCCCCCCCCATTAGTTTGTTCGCGCCCCCCTAGGGGGACCCACCCCACAGGTTGAGAATCACTGGTCTAGATCATAGATTCCCAACGTGCACGATAACGCCCCCTTGTGGGCGTTTGAGACTTACAGGGGGGGGGGGCGGTAAAAGACCTAGAGAAAACTAGGGGTCGTTGATAGAGCATGGAGGAGCATGAGAAGATTAATCAAATATAGTCTAAAAAAGGATCATACAGCAGGATCCTCTCAGTTAGAAGAACTAATAGACCTGATGACAAATGAGGAACTAAAAATTAAATTCAAGGATGGCAATCAAGAATTTGGACTGCAGAAAAATCCAGGATTATGGTCGATTGTTCAACGATTTCTGATAGCATTATCCTCTTCATATTTAGCAGAACGTGGATTTAGTGCTGAGACAACATTGGTAACAAAAAAGAGAAATCAGCTTCATGTTACTGAACGAGGCGACTTATATTAACAAGCTCCTTAAAGTGCATCAAATTCATCCTTCTCATAAGTTAAGTTAGAAATTCACTGTCTTTAAATTTTAATAAAAATACGTTTTAATATAATTAAATATACGTTTTGATATATGCTCTCTGAAACTGTCTATTTATTTAAAAAGCAAAATTTATTAGTAATTACTTCGTGACCTCAAAGACCCTGCCTGCCCTTATAATAGATAAACTAAAACTTTTATTCCTCTTTTTTAAATAAAGAAGAAATTCAGTAGCATTTCAATTGCAACAATATTCTATATATTAGTAATTTTTTTATTTAATTCTTGCTTTCACCATGCATTATGTACGCTCTTATTTATTTCTCTGGAGCAAGAGGGGTGAAAGGTTGAAATGTTCACTAGAAAAGGGGGCACTAGTTCAAAAAAGGTTGAAAACTTCTGGTCTAGATTATACAGATACTAATTGTTCAGAGTTTGGAATATTTAAAGCTTAATAGATCTGTCAGATTCAAACGCAGAAAATAGAAATATAATAGAAATAAATAGATAGACCGATAGATAATGGAAAGAAAGAAATAGAAGATTTACTTATTTAAAAGTTGGGGTGTCAAAAATATTCTGCAGAAAATGATTCCTTGACTGTAGAATTGTTTAAAATATAAACTGCCTGATTTTAAAAAATATATTTATGGACTAAAAAATAAAATATTATTATAGACAGCATTGATAAACTTTTTAACTTAAAACTAAAACCTGAATTTTTTCCCCAAATCCTCAAAAATTTTGATGGATAATTCTTTGAGATATTATAAACCATGAAAATTATTCTGTAGTGCGCATAAGATTTTAATGCCGAACAACTCTTCATTTTACTCAACTTAATTTAAAATGGAATTTTACGGACGCTAATCGAAATTAGACAGAGGTACGTAATAGAATAAACTGAAACGGTTTAAGATATAAGCGAATAATATGACTATAAGTATTTGAAACTTGCTGAAAACCTGTTATGAGAACACATTACCAAAAATATTAATTGGACATTTAGAGAGCTGTAATATTAGCCAACTGATTAGTCACTAAAGGCGGTTAGTTAATTAATAAAAATATGCAAAAAACATAGATGGATAAGATTTCGTTTATGATTATATCCTTAGATTTTTGTATATGATCATCTAAGCCGTAATTTCGATCCATTCTTACAAAGGGCTATGTTTTCATTTAATCGCATATATATGGGCGCGAACAAGTTCAACTATAGAAATGAAATTCGAGTACAGGTTTTGATACGGTGGATCTTAATTCAATTTTTGACGGAATCAAACAGAAAAGATCCACAGTTTGCAAATCGCTGCAAAAAACATGCCGTCCAGATTCTGAAATAAGCATTTAACGCATATTTCTCATGAGAGCCGTTCGTCTATATTTTATGTTGTGCTCATATACCTTTTTTGTGTCTGTTACCTCCATCTGTATTTTATCTCCCGATGTGACTGAAATGGCGCCAAAATTTTAATTCTGTCAGGGCAGACTATTAAAATCAATAAATCATGCCAATCAAGTTAAAATACATTTAATGACATTAAAGGTCATGATTTACCCGGGGACAATAACATTTAACACATATGCATTCAAATAATACTCGTAGACTACATCATGCTTGACTCTCGCTTTCAAGACAAGGACTGATTGTTCTTGGCAGCAGCCACTAGAGGGCCGAGGAAAACAGTTACGGTTACAGCGGGAGCTTTTTTGTTCGATTACAGAAAACGAGGAGGTCTGGATTCGAGGTCTGAAATTTTCACTTTTTTATATTTATTGAATTTTTTTCTATGGGATCATTTTCAAATCGTCTTTGATGATTAGTTTTGATGGGAGTATTCATGATCATTATGGATAGGGAAAATTCCACTTCAAGCAATTAAAACTTTTAATCTTACGATATAATTTTAGAAGATGGATGAATGGATGGATAGTAGTATTTAGTGTCGCAAGAGTCATATTTGACCATACTGTGCCAGCCATATGGTTTGTATTTGTCTGCAGTGTATGGCGCAAGAACCATGACCATTCGTATGGTTAAAACATAAAAAAGTGTTTATATGTAAAAATCTGTCAAATTAGAAACTGATTGATAAAATTTCAAATTCATGCATCCGAACATTGTAAAAAAAGGGCCACAAGTAGGAATGTTAAAAAACCAATGTTTTTTAAAAATTTAAAAAGATTTTTTTGTGGACGTTCCCCCAGCAGCATTTGCCTGTCCACTGTTGAAGCATAAAAAAAATCGTAAACGATGATGATAAAAATTAGGACACTCAATTAAGAGATGAAGAATAGTTAAAATCCCTAGGCATCTAGAGCAGAAAGGAGCTCTATCACCGAATAAAAGGTGCTTATGAGTAAAACGAGCGTGACCAATGAGGAGTCTAGACAATTATGATTTTAGAAGAAGTATAGTGTCAATCCCGGCGTTCTGGTCTAGAGATAGCGTCTTCCCCTGAGCTGGCTTTCCCGGGCTCAAGTCCTGTTTTGCTCTTCTTTATAATGTGTTCTATCTGTGATGTGTGTGAAAAAGCCCCTTTATAAAAAGAGGTTGAGAAAACGAATGCGTGATTTTCATATGAGCTGGAAATCAGACTTCAGTCCTCTGGTGCTCAGGGGCCTTAACCTTCAGAAGCTACTCCACAAAATTGCTGACTTCGACAGCGGGCTTGTCCTTAGCAAGTGTGATAAGTAACAATAACAACATAATTTTTTCCATTTATTAAGCACTTTGCGAATCTACATGAGATTTTCTACAGGAACTTTCGTTAATTAATCTGTTACAGTCTTTCCGAGCTATCGATATACCAGTCTGAAAAGGCTCATAATCCAGTTACATTATAATTGCCACTCATTTTTTGTTATATTTTATATATTAATCCACTGCCTTAAACATTTTGATAAATACGCGTTGCGTTCAAAAATTTTAATTTTTGGCTGAGGCTTGAAGCCTGAAACTTTGAAGTAAAATTGAATTTCCACAATTCGCACTATTTTTTAAGTGTTTTGGGGGGTTACAAACTACACATTATGATTTTTTTAATGTTTTTTTGAAGTTTCAAGTTTCACATTGCTTTAATGCATTTTTTGAAGTTTAGAGCTTCACATTTTTATTATTACTTTTTTTTTTTTGAAGTTCAAAACTTCGCATTATGCTTTTTAAAAAAGTTTTTTGAGATTCGAAACTTTACATAATGTTTTTATATATTTTTTGAATGGCCAAACTTTGCATTATGTTTCTTTTAATGTTTTTTGATATTCCAAATTTTGCATTATGTTTTTGAAATTTCAAACTTCCCATTATGTTATTTTAAATCGCTTTGAAGCTCAAAATTCCGAATGATGTTTTTTTAAAAATTTTTTGAAGTTCCAAACTTCAGATTATGGTTTTTTAAAAAAAATCTTTTTTTTTTTTTTTGAAATTCCAAGCTTCAAACTATGATTTTAAAACGTTTTTCGAGGTTCAAAACTTCGCATTATGTTCTTAAATGTTTTTTGTTATTCCGAACTTCGCACTATGTTTAACTACGTTTCAAAAATGAGTTGTTTACTTTTCCCGTCGAACATGAATTTAACACAATAACAAACTATTCCTTTCGCCTATTATACTCAAAGATAGATATTCCAAAATGCCCTTTAAGAGACGCCTTTTAATTACCGAAATCCTGATATCCCGGAAAGTTTATAAAACAAAGTACAGGGTCAAGTTTAAGAATGCCAAACAAGCGACGGAACCGATCTTTTCTTCTTTTCAGCCTCGTTTGATAAAAAGGGGAGGGTCATTCGCAATGACGTCATTCCCTGAAGAAGGTGTAAACAAATTGATTGGTAGCACGAAAGATGTGAATTGATAATCGCGCATGAAAGAAAAAACACGTGCTCTCTGAACTCGATTCGCGCTGGTGTTTTCGACAAATCCTCCATCGGGGAAAGCGTTCTTCGTTTTTCTCCCTTTTAAATTGTTTTTTTATATTTTGATAAAAACACTGGAAAAGTTCCAGAAGTTCCTGATTTGCGAAAGCGTGTTTTCTGTCGGCTTATTAATTGCATAATAAAAAAGCCTGCTGATATTTGGCATTCAGCGATGATTCGGTCGAAATCGATAAGCCGTTTTAGATAACGCGAGTGTCGGTTCAAGAGGTTTTCATTTGCTCAGATAAGACGAGTAATAACACTCGACGTGCTCCCTTCAAGACATTCTCGCTCGGCAAATCTCGCAAAATGGTGCCGTTTCAAATATTGTTATGTAGATATAACTCAAAAAGACACAGGAAGTAGAGTTAAATTAATATATTAGCTCAACTCTGAACACTGACTGAGAGATCTTCAGCTTTTATACAAGTAGGGAAAGTTCCAGAATACCTTTCTGGGTAAAAAAAGTCCAGAGCACTTATTTGGTAAATTAGAGAAAGGTCCAAAATTTTCTGGAACACGAAGTAAAGGAAAAATATTTAAACAAAAATTTAAGTCTACTGGGATTCGAACTCGTGATCTTTTGGCTAAGAGACCAGCGTTAAAACCATTCAGCAATGCAGACTCGGCACTGTTTTGCTTCAACGCGGCAGTATAGATAGCGAATATGAAATATAAAGCAAAACCTTATCAATTGATATTAACCTCTTCCTCGCTCGTAACGCATCTAAGATGTTCCAGTAAAACTACTGCAAAGCAACGCTTTAAACGTTCTTCTGCATTTTAAAACATTTAAACGTTTAAAGCCCTTTGCAAATGTTTCCTTGTTTGAGATTTTATTTTTGTTTGTTCCAATGCGGCGAAAAGCAGAAATAGCAGCGGACATGAGAGGGCTGGTTCAAAATGATGAGGTCCGTCCCAAAATAGCTCTAGTGTTGCTTTACAACGGGACGATAATGTAACTAAACTAAACTAGACATGGGAGGAAGGCAAAAGGGTTAATGAAGTTATTTGAAAGAATCTAAAATCGGCTTTCTCATCTGTCATATCTTAAGCTTTCTGATATGCGAAGCGAAAGCATAATAAAAAAAGAGAATAATAAAAAGCTAAAAAGTAAACCGAGATTTTTACTTAACTCCGTTATTTGAACTTCTTGATTTCGAAAAACAAATTTTAGGGGGTAACTCTACACATTTGTGAACAAATTAACTCAACCAGAGGAAGTGGTTTAAAAAAATTTTCCGCATATCTCTTATAAAAAGGTTATCCGACAGGACGTCTTATACTTCGTTGGCATACAATAATTATTAAATACTAACTTTTGTCGTGAATTTAGTGTTATACTGTGTTTATGTGGCATTGTTTGGGGAGCATTTGGCGATTAATCCTGAAATACGTCTAAAAAATCGAATCGTCGTAAAATCGATTTTCCTTTTTGGATTCACTTTTTCCAACAGATTGAAATAAAAATTTGGCATAAAACTACACTAATACTCACAAAACCATGTACTAAGTTTCATTCATTTAAATCACTGCGTTTTAGAGCTATCGCTTTTACATTATTCTGAATCTATAGACAGTCAGATGGTTAGCAAATTTTTGATTAAAAATTTGATAGGTTCTAACTCGTTAGATGTTAAACATGCACATCGAATTTTATTCATCTTGCTCTCTTCATTTTATAGTTCTAACTCCTAATTCAAGCAGCTGGACATACAGACTTTCTTGCAATGAATCTTGCTCAAAATTTTCTTAAGATTTACAAATTTGATATGAAAACTGTATACCAAATTTCATCCATTTAGCTCAATGAGATTTTGGGTTATCATTATCATAAACAGATATACAAAAGAACGGATAGACAGACATTGTGCGAATAATGTGTTCATTGAAATCAGGAGGTCTGAAACATGAGGATTCACCGAAATCTCCTGCTCGAATTTTTGGCAATCGCAATACTTTCTGTATACTTGTATAGATAAACTTTAATCACATTGATCTACAATGATGAAGTTCGGTAAATATACTTAGCACTAAATTTTCTGCCAAAATTTAGGCGAAATTCGTGGAAGCCTGTCTAAACAGTATAACCTAAAAAGCAAAGAGCTATTGGGTTGAATTTGGATATTGATATTTGACAGCAGAATTTAAAATGTGAATTAAATTTTGAATTCATTCTGTCGAAGGATTTAACTATTTTTAGATTTGTTTATTCGATTTCATATACAAATGATAACTAATAAAAGGTCACTTTGGTAAAAAAAAAAATATGGTAGTAAATGGAGTGGCATGCAGACTACTTATCTAATTCCCTTCATCATATTCAGAATCATAACATTCACATCATCATCACACATTCATTTCACATCGTATACAAAAAATGAATTTTTGTGATACCCTTCCTCTAAAGGATGAAAGGCAGAAAATTTGAAAAGAGAGCCAGGTTGTTAGGACATTGCACTCACATCCTCTAAGGCCTTATCACACGGCAAAATATCGTCGGCACTTTCTATCAGCAAACGACAACGAAACTGACGTCACTTCAAAGTTTCACATGATTGGTTGAATTTTGTTTGCGAACAATATTTCCGACGGTATTTTCTAGCTGGTTAGAAAACGTTGTCGATTATAAAACTTGATTGACCGGTTTTTGAGGGTAGAAACGGAAAAGTGCTGATGAAATTTCACCGTGTGATAAGGCCTTTAGGTTGTGAGTTTGAGCCCCGCCGGCAGAAGAATGTCCTATTGTGTGGTGACTGGCGCGCGTATCAATCTGTCGTGGTCACAAAGTCCTCCATATCGAGAGTAATAAACCCCCGTGAGGGCACCTCATATTGAGGATGAAATGCTTCCGGTGGGTGGATCTCGCCAACCCGGTGAGCGTAATAAAAGGTGGAGGTTCTGGCCGTCCCATCGATGGCGGGAAGTACTCTCTACGGATAAGCTGTGCCGTGGCCGGTGATGACCCTAAGACTCAACCATAGTTCCCGGTGCCTTAGAGGCAGGTTGGAGGTCAGTGATATGATATGACTATATCAAGAGTAATATCACTGGGGATACTGATTTAAAGGTAATCGTTCTCTGATACAGGTCTAAATTACGATATGTGGAGCAAAATGCATGCATGAAGTCAGTCCTGTAAAAAAGGTTGGGATCGTGAATGGCAGCTCCGCACTCTTGGCCCTAGATGGCGCTACTGGAAATAAACATGAGACGCAAAATTCGAATTAAATCGCAATAATTCTTTAGTCAGTAGGCTTGGCAATGATAAGTGCTATGAGAAACAAATCGTAAAAGGTGCTGGACTGTCTACTGTTCATTCTCGGTTTCTGGAACCATAATAATTAAAAAGCACGTATTAACTATGAAATTATATATAAATTAAGTTATATTATAAAAATTGCTTATTATCTATAGAACTATTAAAATTTTAGGTATTACCTGTAGACTTATACATGCCGGAAGTCAGAAAAAAAACTTTCAAAAAACCGTCATGTTTGATTTTTTGTTATGTCAAACAAATGTAAGGTTTCAGGTAAACATTACATTGATATATTTAATTCATTTTTCAAATAAATAAATAAATAAAAATAAAAAAGCTCATTCCTCAGCCGACTGAAGCCAAAAACTGAAACAGAACTACAACTGCCATCATAAACTTGCATACGCAATTTAGCATACTTAGGTCACTAGGTTTTTCATCTATCACGTTTACATGCTTTTGAAAGCATAGACCGATAGAGTATCAACCCTTGGTTGGATTTGTACCAAAGTGTGATACAGTGGAACCTCGCTTAACGAGCACCTCGCAAAACGAGTATTTCGCATAACGAGTAAAATAAATTGTAAAGAAATGACTCGCTTAAAGAGCGGCGTTTCGTATAACGAGTGACGCGGTTAGGGGAATTCCCGACTTGTATGAAGGAACTTTCTGTTCTATTGGTGTATCAGTTTGTGTTTAGTTGCGCACGCGTGTTTGAGTCGAGTCTAATCATATATTTTTACAAACTGTGTGTCCGGACATTACGTTTTTTGTGCAAATATTATACACCTTGGTAAAAATGTCCCTGAAGAAAAAGCCACAAGAGAGCAGTTTTAAAAGACTAAAAATAAGTTTACAAATGAAACATGAAATCATTGAAAAGCGACAACGAGGTATGAGCGTGGCTGATTTAGCACGCACATACAATCGGTCTACATCAACCATTTGCACTATACTCAAGAACAAGATTAAGGAGGTAGATGCGTCAAAGGGAGTGACAAGAATATCTACGCAAAGGTTACGTATTCTCGACGACGTTGAAAGGTTGTTGCTCATATGGATAAACGAAAAGCAATTGCAAGGCGACACTATTAACGAAAACACAATTCGTGAAAAGGCAAAAGTAATTTTCGCCGACCTCGTTAAGAAGACGCCAGGATCAGCAACGGCCGGAGAAGAAATTCAATTTCAGGCAAGTCGTGGGTGGTTTGAGAAGTTTAAGAGAAGAACAGGCATCCACAGTGTTGTAAGGCATGGCGAAGCAGCAAGCTCCGACACAAAGGCAGCAGAAAAATTTATTGTCGACTTCAAGAAGCTCGTAGATTCAGAAAATTACCTACCGCAACAAGTTTTTAACTGCGATGAGACAGGTCTTTTCTGGAAAAAAATGCCGAAGCGAACATATATAACAGTAGAAGAGAATGCTTTGCCCGGTCACAAGCCAATGAAAGACCGTCTCACGCTGTTATTTTGTGCCAATGCAAGCGGTGATTTAAAAATTAAACCGCTGCTTGTTTACCACTCAGAAACTCCACGAGCATTCAAGAAGTGTAAGGTTGAGAAGACTAAGCTAAATGTGATGTGGAAATCCAACAAGAAAGCTTGGGTGACTCGCGACCTTTTTACTGCGTGGATCAATGAAGTGTTTGGTCCTTCTGTTAAAAAATATTTGCTCGAGATGAATCTACCACTTCATGTCTTGCTTGTTATGGACAATGCACCTGCTCATCCCCCAGGTCTACAAAATGACATCCTTGAAGAATACAATTTCATAAAGATCCAGTTCCTGCCTCCCAACACCACTCCGTTACTGCAGCCGATGGACCAGCAGGTTATTTCTAATTTCAAGAAGCTCTACACTAAAGCACTCTTTGAGCGTTGTTTTGAGGTGACTGAAGAGACCAATCTCACACTCACCGAGTATTGGAAATGTCACTTTCATATTGTGGTCTGCATCAAGATGATCGAAAAGGCGTGGGAGGGTGTTACCAAGAGAACGCTCACTTCTTCTTGGAAGAAGCTTTGGCCAGAGAGCGTTGTTGAATGTGGGATTACGAGTACAGAGACAGTGCCTGAGGATAATGTAGTCAACGAGATTGTCTCTCTGGCCAAGAACTTGGGGTTGGAGGTAGATAACCCCGATATTGATGAACTTGTGGCAGAGCACAGCCAACAGCTGACTACTGAAGACCTTATGGAATTGCATTCTGCTTCACAGCAAGACAGTGTAGAGAGTTTGCCAGGGGAGGAGGAGGTTCCAGAACAGCAACAATCTGCTAGTGAAATTAGAGAAATGCTGAAAGCATGGGAAACTGTCGCATCGTTTATTGAGAAGCATCATCCAAATAAGACAGTGGCTATGCGCGCTACAAATTTATTCAATGACAATGCAGTGTCGCATTTTTATCAACTTTTGGATCGTCGGCAGAAACAAATGACCCTGGACAGCTTTGTAGTAAAAAGGAATTAGGTATGTTTCTAATTTTTATTCTGACTTTTTTATTTTCTGAAAATCGAATTCTCATTGTAGGCTGGTTCATTGCGCGATAGAAGACAAGATGAAGATGAATCACGATTATTGACAATTTGTATGTATTTTCCTTTCAATAAATGTTTTCATTTAAAGTATTTGAAGTAGTTTTTTGTTGAAAATTAAAATTTTTAAGTATTTTTTTCGTCATGGAACGCATTATTGTATTTTACATAAGTTTGTATGGTAAAAATTGTTTCGCTTAACGAGTGTTTCGCATTACAAGTAAAGCTCCGGAACGAATTATGCTCGTTATGCGAGGTTCCACTGTATGTGCTTGCACTGTAGATGTTAAATGAATTTCACCTATCTAGTCTTCTTCGTTTCGTAGTTAACTTATATTCGAACAAATAGACAGACAAATCTTCACTAAGGAGATTTTGCTCAAAATTTGATAGAAATCTTCAAATAAATCTTCAATAGTGTAAATACCGTATACCAAATTTCATCCACGCAACGTAAAGCGTTTTCGAGATTGTATTTTTGTAACTGCTAGACTAGTTAATATATTGACTAACATAATGCCAAAAATATTTTTTTTATTAACTCAAATAACTTAAATGCAAATTCCTTTTTTTTTCACAGTTATAATAATTAAAATAAACTTACTTATAATATACCGTATCATATAATACTTTAATCATAATACTTATAATCAATTATTTAATTAACTTAAATAATTTAATAAATCATAATACTTATAATTTTATTTAATTAACTAAAATAAAAACGTTGGAAAAAAAAACGTTTTGTTGCGATCATTTTTCTTGCCTACTTGTGAAATTATTCTTTTAACTTTTAGAACAATAAATAATTTCCTCAAAGAGTTAAAAAATAAAAGTTGAAATACTGCATAGGAAATTAAAAAAAGCAATAACACTGCAGATAAAATAAAATATCGACAATATATGGCTTATGCAGGAAGCAATATATTATTCTAAGAAAAAAAACCCCAAGAAATCGAAGATTTATTTCATCATACGATGTTTAAAGTCTGAATATATGATTCATATGTGTACGGTAATCATATTATTAAAAGTAGCTCGCAAATTCGACATTATTCTTTATATCGCAATAAATCAAATAAATATGCGTTTAACAGTCATAGAAACTCATGACGCATTTCGTTTTATGGAGCTCAGGTGCAACTTTTACGATCAAAGAGCGGGCTTCTTTTTTTTAAACATATGTCCCAAGTTCAATATTCTTCTTTGAAATGCATAATAAAATGCGCTGCTTGTAGTTGAAATTTTCAGGTGTACTTTTTAAAATACAATTAATTTCACATACTAACGTTTTCTTTTTTCTAATTCGTAAAAGAATGAAATTTTTTAAAATAACAGACACTAAAGAAATTTAGAATATAAAATAGAAAATATATGCTCATAACTGATTGCATATTCGTTAGGATTCGCTTTAGTGTAGCTGTATCTTAATCCAAATTTTAAGGTTTGTCTAAGAAATCTTTTATTTTTTTTTTTACTTTAATCAATAATCGGATCAAAAAATGCATTTCAGGGTAAATTAAAATTTTTATTTATAATTGAAAGTTACATTTTATTGAGCATTGACTATAAATTAATCAATGTTGATTAAAAGGTAGCAACCTTTAATTTTACTTACTTAAATAACAGACACTAAAGAAATTTAGAATATACAATAGAAAACATTAGTTCATAGCTGATTGTATATTCGTTAAGATTCGCTATAGTGTAGTATATTAGTCCATATTTTAATATTTGCCTAAGAATTCTTTAAGATTTTTTAAAATTATTAATCAATAATAGGATCAAATTATGCATTTTAGAGTGTATTAAATTTTTTAAGTATAATTAAATGTTACATTTTATTCAACATTGATTATAAATTTATCAATACTCTACCTTGAATCAAAGTTGGTCGTAGTATTGATAAATTTATAATCAATGTACCTTCAATCAATTAACTAAATTAATCAAAGTTGGTTATATGCAAACTAAAGTATTTTATACCAACATCGTGGCATTGGGATGGAGCTAAATTTTATTTCTAATGATTTTTCTTTTAACTTAATTATATTTCTAAAATCACTGCCTCAAAACAGCAAATAGAAGTTGTCTGCCGCATTATTCTAATCACTCAATGCATTAGTTTACAGAACCTGGTGGTAAAACCACATGCAAAATTTCATTCATCAAATGTTTGCGTTTTTGACTTATCGAGTGCACACGGTATGACAGAAAGACTTTTCGTTGTTTCTTCATGTTTTAAAACTTTCAGAGAAGTATTTCTAGCATCATCTTTATTTTTCTGTCTGTGACAAAGATAACTCAAAACGTTTAGAGCTTTTTGGATAATCTTCTGTTTATGGTCACATCACATTTGTGGATCATTTACAAATAGTGAACAAAATCCATCCATGAAGTCCTGTCCGTCTGGCTGTTCGAAAGTAAATTGACAGGACATTCCTGCAAAATGAAGAGCAGGTAGATATATAAACTTTGATTCACAGACTTTTCATCGGTAGTGGAGACATCATAAGACATTTTGAGCCAAATCCAATAGACGATTCATCGTCTGTCGGTATTTACTTAAATATAAACGCGATAATTTTAAATGCAGTGATTTAATTATTAGGTTTTCTCATAAGTTTCTTTCCTTTTTATAATATGAAATGAATAAACAATATTTGCAGCTTAACCATTTCGCATACAATGACGTGTCTGAGACGCGTATCGAATTTTTGAATGTTTAATTTTTAATCTGCAATTAAGTGAAAAGTATTAATAATTTAAAATTAAAAAAAGTCACTTGAAAGGAATTATTATTAAAGGAAATTAAAATAATAGCAAATATTCCAATTAGAAAACCATTAAATTCGTCATTTCATTAGGAAGTAAATTCGTATGTCAAGTGATTAAGATATTATTTACTTTGTTTCATAAGAACCCTCTTGCACTGTTAATTTCTTCCATCTCTCAGGAAAGCCTGGGTACGCCTTCTTTCCAAAATTGTGTTTTGAACAAGAAATAATCCCCGAAGTGGACTTGTATTTCACTGATGGATTTAAAGCGTTTATCGCTAAGAGAATTTTTCTAAGGACAGAAAAAAGTAATAATGAGATGGACGAGATATGAAGAGTATGCAGGATGTGGTAAAATATCCCAATCAAACTGTAAGAGCTCATATGTTACGAATAATGTAAGTCATATCACTGACCGACCCTCCACACTTATTAACCACCTAAAACTGAATGACCAGACCGCCGCACGCTTTTGCCTCAGTTCGAAAGAGCTACTCTCATTCGGCTTGATAAGACCAAGTTGCATTAGCCCGACCCGACATGACCCGATCAAGTGACGTAAATTGCTAATAGATAATTCTGCATGTTTGCAAAAGCAGAGCCAGATAAGACCTTTCACAGGGCGATGAAAAAGAAACTTTTGGTACATCCTAATATATCAAATTTGGTACGTGACTTTATGACCACAACTATTATTCTGTGCAAAAATTTAATTTCAACAGATTTGGTAACAATGCATCTAAAAAACAGATTCATTTTCATTAGAGAATGTACAAGAAAGATTTGAGGATACCCTCCAGCTGGTTGAGATATGCATGCACAGTTTTGTTTATTTATATTAACGTCCCGTTGTAAAGCAACACGAGGGGTATTTTGGGACGGACCTCGTCATTTTGAACCACGGTCAGATGACGAGGACGACACCTGAGGTGACACCCCCTCCCCATACCACACCCTCTGGAGGACGTTTGGCCTGACTGATTAAACGTGCAAGAGATCCTCTCACACGAAGGATTTTTGGTGGAATCGAGTCTCGAGACCTTACCACCAGCCCACCACGGCCCATTCATAAACAGATAAACATATACAATTGTAAAATGTATTTTCGGATTCATGGAAATCTGAAATTTGGAAATTCCTAAATGTCGAGTTTGAGTTTTTTGGCAACGTCGGTACTTTCTTTTTGAATGTTTGGTATGTAAAAAATGCAAAATCTGATATCAGCATGAATAGTAAGGCTTTAGGAATGAGGAAGAAAATAGAGTGTCCTTCCAAATCTTGTTCAAGGTCATTTCAACCCATGAGTCGAGAGATCAGAGAGATTCCTGGCAACGTCAGAGAGGCCGAATAGCTCTTCAAAAATAGTTAAAGATTGTGAATTGCGTCAATCAAATTCAGACCAGAAGATAAATTCCATTTATCAAGTACGCGAGATTAGAATTCACGTGCTCAGCAAATTATCACTTTTATTGTCGGAATGCAGTATCGAGTCTTGGTGAAGAGTTTCCTAAACTATTTGTCTCTTTTCTAAGTGGAAAAACGTGCATACATCTTGCGCACGTAACGGTTACAATGCAACAGTTAGTATTTTTCGAAAGCAACGAGATCCTTCTTTAATTACTTCAATTTGTTAATAAAAACATTACTAGTATTGTCTGAAACATGTACATATTCATAACTAGACGCTTTTGGAGACCAGCTGGTTTGCTAATCTTACTGGTATTTAAAATTATCGGTTAAATACTTTATGTAACGTCATTGCCAATTAAATACTTTAAATTAGAAGCCATATTTGGCCACAATTTCGACATAGATGGCTAGTGATATCACAAAAGAATCGTTAAAGATCGCGTACGAAATTAAGCCTCGAGTCAATACTTCATAATACCTATCCGCCAATACCATGCAAATATTTTATTTCTACATTTCTTATTATATACTAGCCACCTTTGGCGACCCACCTGTTCACCATTATTAATGCTCTTTCAAATTGCCAATTATATACGTTATGTAAAGTCATTGTCAATTAAATACTTTATGTAAAGTCATTGTCAGTTAAATACTGTATGTAATGTCATTGTAAATTAAAAACTGTGACTTGTCATTATCAATTAAATACTTTAATAGCTTTTAATAGCTACTTCATTAAAATATTTTAAAGATTCAAATCTTAATAGTCATACAATTCACTCATGCAGTTATAAAGGCCTTAAGCCTATAATGTACTATACATCTCTAATTATCTGCCAGCTCTCGCAAACTTTCAACTTTGAATTAAAATGGACATGATGAAACTTCAAATTGATATAAAAACTTTTTTTTGCCGAAACCAAGCATTCATAATGAAGATGAGTGTTTCTGTGTTGGCGCTTTGCAGGTGAGATCGTTTCACCTGCATCCACCAAATGTGGGAATTATTTGCCTTGGAGGATGTGCCCTCAGAGCTCCTTTATTATAGTGAAAGTTTAAGTGCAATTAAAAACTAAGCTGAAATTTGTCGCTTTTCTACGATAATGTTCGGAAATATCACTGCACAAATATAACATTTCTTCTGTTTTAAAATATTATACTGTTCTTCCTTGTAAAAAAAAAGGCATTTTTACTAATACCAGTACTTGAGAATTTTTGGTAAATTTTGGCAGTTTAAAAAAAAATACGTTTTGTGGTTCCATTTCCAAAAACAGATTTCATTATTTTCCTTAAAATCGGACCATTTTTTATCGGACCATCAAATACCCTATCACGTGATTGCCTAGTTTTGTCGGTCGGGTCGGTCTAATGCCACTTGGTCATACCAAGCCGAATCAGAGTAGCTCTTTCGAATGAAGGTAGAAGTGTGCGCCTTTTCACTGTTAACGAGCACTGTTAAGGAGAAAAGAAGACTTTGCCTGAACACACACGACACAACCCTTTTAGGGGGCGGTCGAACTCATTCATCCATCCGCAAATCAGCATTTAGATCCAAATCAGAGACTGACTCTTCTCTTGTTCAGTATCCCCAGAGGTTATGGGAACTTGAAGGACTTTGCAGTCACGACCTATTGAACGTGCCCCAACTGCCATGAGCCAACACGGCTGTCTTTGACCGAGACAAGGACAGAACTCGCTACCTTTCGATGACGAGACTGACTCTCTACCAACCAGGCTGCCACGAACCGAAGTTTTGTTGAAAGCTAAAAAAAGGGGGGGGGGGTTAAAATTTCTGTTGTTTACAAAACTAACCAGCTGTAGCAATCTCTCCAAAACTTTCTCATATAAGCTGATATTTCAGAAAATGCCTTGCATAGCATTCGCATAAAATAGATAAAAAAATATTTAGCTTTACCACGAATTTAGAATTCTTACTGAATTCATTTTGTGAACTTTGGCGAGTTTTTCAGCAGTATATCCAAGACATTCGGTTAACGGTAGCCGGAAATTGATTTTTTAAACTAATTTATCCCAACCAATTAAAACAGAAATTTGACACAAAAATAAATAATTCTTCTAAAATTCAAACCCAAAATTGATATATTTACGTCATTGCGTTTTCAAATTATCGAAACATTGTTCTGAAAGTACAGACAGACAGACGGTCAATCTTTTGATGCAAGTGGCTTAAAATAGGATAGATCTTAAAATATACATGTTAAATTCGTATACCGAATCTCCTTTAATCTGTCTATCTCTCCTCGTTTTGCAGTTATTGCGTTTACCTGCGTCTGAAAATAAAAGCCGAGACACAGTCAAATCCTTGTAGGATAGAGTTCAACTTGGTCGGAGTCTACATCATAAAAGTTAAATCTGTAGACATAATTTTATTCATATAGAACATTTCGTTTTGTAGTTGCCATGTTATTTTGTATTCAAACAGCCGAGCAGACAGTTTCGCTGAAAGAATTTTGCTCAAATTTTCAAAGAAATATAGAAATTTAGTGTAAAAAGATGCATCATATTTCGTTGGTTTAGCTCAAAGTGTTTTTGAATTGAATCTTTGTCACAAACAGCCGGCGTCATGGTACAGATGTAGTGCATGCTCCTCGATATCTGGGAGTCCGAGTCCCGGTTCGAGCATGGTTGTTCTTCTGTGAGTTGTGTGAATGTGCTCCCCTGTATTAAGGGGTTCTACAAGCGAATGTGAAGCATGAAGTGGCTAACTCGTACTTTTGGCCCAAGTTTGTGCTACCGAAAAATAAGGGACACTAATTTAGGCTTAAATCGCTAGCAGATAATGTCAGTGAGCTTGAAAAATGTAACAACCACCCAACAACAACAGAAAGTCACAACAACGACAACAGACACACAGAATAACAAACATTTTCTAACCTGTGAGAGTGATCTGCACAAAAATTTCTGGCATACTCTCAGATTAAATTGTTTTGCAATGCACTGGCTTTACAACAATTAAAAAATATTTCTTGGGGAGAATGCAGTATTTTTATTGCTTCTACCGTGTCATCCTTGGCGATGTTCCTTTTTGGCCGTTACTATCTGGAATGCAGTTAATAGTATCTTTAACAGACAAATTTTTCTCGGTCTATTGAAACAAAGATTTTACACAAAACTGCACTCATACCAAATATGAACTATTTAAGTATTTTTAGCTTTTGAATGACAGACGATCTATCCCTTGGTGTATTTGGCTTAACATTTGTCTAAACTATTGGTTTTAAATAGGAATACCAAATATTTCTTTTTCGTATAAAATAAAAATGAAAGGAAAAAATACCATGTTTTCCCTTCAGAAACGACACGTTATGCTAAATTATCAATCAAATAAGATTACAGTTACAGCTTCTCTTTCACTTTATGATTTCAAAAAAAAGTTAATTGGAGGGCAAAAACAAATTGTTTAGAGATATCGCTCATCACCGGACAATATCAGTAGATTCATCACTAAATGGTAGCATGTTTACAGGCTGCAAATTCACAGACTTAACGAGGGCATTCAAATGAATCACTTGTTTGCTAAGCAGTGAACTGAAAATGTTTTTGTGTGGGATGAAGAAATCTGAATCTGTTTCTAAACCGAAAGAAAGCAATACAAATTACTATCTTTTTCCTAGAAAAGAATACCATTTTCAAAAGTCTTGAGCAAGGTTGAGAAATACTCTTATTTCAACGAATCAGTGATAATGATTGGAAAGTGAAAGTGACACTTGAACTTTCTTGTGAAATAGTTTATTAAAGTTTAACATGAAAAATGCATATAAGCATTGCGATAAAAGTGATGAAAAAAAATCCTTCAAAACGCTGTTAAAGACAAATTGCTGAACCAAAGTGCCCTAAAATTTGCTACACACAGTGCCGCTTCATGCCCCTGCAACTATAACCTTCTGGTTATTTCAACAGTGTCATGAGCATGAAGTGGGAGAGACACGGAAAGAGGCTCCTGTTCGATCCATCCCTGTGACTATTGTTCGACTTTTGACGTTTATTGATTGAAATAGGTTTAGCGGTTTTAATATTAGATAGAGCAAAGCCGAAGGAAATGATCTTTTTGAAGTTCAAATGGGTAATGGATTCAGCTTATTAAGCTAACTATCAAGCAGAAACTAGAAAGTTGTGCCGATTCACAGAAACAGACTTATAGTTAGTTTGTGATGACAAGATACTGAAAAAAACTAATAAAAATATTTACCAAAAACTATAAATGAGGACAGAAATTAAAAGAGAGAAAAAAAAGAGAGCAACACACAAATACAAATAAACGCTATATACAAACACAAAAATAAAGGAAAATAAATATATGTATGTAGAGTGCTACTCTTGGGAATAATGTTCATGGAATCTAAATATATCTTGATTTTCTTTGAGATAACGCATCATTCTTTGAATTTTCTTCCTGGGTCCTTACTTACTTAGTTACCACAGTATTCATCTGAGTATTCGGCCCAACGGGGCTGAAAGGCAGCGCCAAATAACAATAAAGCCTGAGTTCTATGGATTCATTTCTTGTCTAACAAATACCAAAAAAATGATAAAGATTTTATACCAAAACTCGCTGTTATAATACTTACTTTCTCACTTCTTATTGAGTACTAAGTCCTTCATTTATCTCAAGCCACCTAGAATATAATTCAGCCAAGTTAATCATACAAGCCTTTGCGGTAACGTTGCGAGTTACAATAAAAGGCTCTGTATTGGTAGTTTATAAAAGTTTATATACTACACTACATCAAACGTTAAAAAAATTCATTAGAGGAAAAGTAAGTTAAAGGATATTGTTCTTTCCTATCCTTCTTACTCTCCTACAATTCATCGGGTTCATCGTATAGTAGGGTGTATGAAGATGAGCACACACAATGATCAGTCCTTTAGTAGACGACACAACACAGACGACGTTTATTTATAGGACGAAGACAGGACAGCACAAAAACGGCAAGTATTTACACCACGACTATGTACAGAAGATAACTAATTCACTATAATAACACAGGACAGCACACAAAAGTACGCTACTGCTGACAGTAGCCTACAATAGCGACAGTAGTGCACATGCAGAAATTCCGTAGAGACAACATCCACAGCTCACAAAGCGGTCAGACAGGATTCAGCAGGAGAGGGAATTTTTAAGGGATTCACTCGCAGGTATCTACAAACGGCTTTATTTGGTATCTCCAACGGCTTTGGTTATGATATCTAATCATATCTAATCATATCATAACCTTACGATTCAGTACAGAACCATAATTTACATTGTTGTTGCTCTTTTCGACATCCGGGTTTTGTAAACATTCATGTTTCGATATCATTACAAATTGATACAATATTTTAATTCCATGAATATGGCGCAATTGAGGCAAAGATTACTTTTGTACCGTAAAACACAAACAAATTCAAACTCAAAGATACCGATATAATTTCAACCCATTCTATTATCTAATTTAAATAAATGTTGAAAACCTTTTATTTGTATTTTGTAATAATGATTTTCATTGTTTAAATTATATGCATTCGATGATTTCGATAATAATAAATGGGCAGTTTGTATAAATGTTATTATCTTTATGATAAATTGATACAAATATTTTAATTCGATGAATGTGGAGCAGCTTATGCAAAGACGACTAACACAAACAGATTCAAACTCAAAGTTGCCGGTTTATTTTCAGTCAATTCAATTCTTTAATTTAAGTAAAAGTGGAAAACTTTTTTTATGTTTTGCAACAATGCTTTTCGTTGTTTAAATTAATGTATATGTAAACTCGCTGGTTGTGGTAATATTAAAAACATGGTTTGTATAAATGCTACAGTCTTTATGATTAGAAATAAAATTTTAAAATAAATTAAATATCGACGAATCAAAACTATAACATCATCGCGCTCTGATGTTTCTGAGTAAAGGCCTTGCATCTTTAAATGTTTTCTCAGAAAAATTTCAATTTAAATAAATAAATAGTATAATTAAATTTCAGATCACTTGAATGAAGTTGAATAGTATGCTGATGCGTGTTTGATTAGAAAAGGGGGATAATAAACTGAATTTTTTATCATTCCACCTTTTAATAGTGTAAATGACATTTTATTCGGCATTTCTTCGAACAATAATGTTTTTTTGACTCTAATAAATTCTATAGCACATTTACTTCAAAAACTGTCATATCTTTTATTTTCGAAAAAAGGAAAAAAAAAAAACACTGTATTGAAAATAAGAAAGAACCTTTCTAAATTCGTAAATACAGACTGGAATATAGAAATCGGTGCTTTTTCTATTTCTTAAAAGTATCAATTGTCAGTTTGCTGAAAATGTATATGTTTAACTTGCAAGAACTTTTTAAATATGTTCTGGTAAATTTGATTATTTTTTATAGTGTTATAAGATTTTTATGACTGAAAGAAACATAAAAATCTTAACTTTTTTTCGTTGTGCTACATCACAATTTTATGAAACATTTAAAAGACATATTTCTGACTTTTAAAAGAAAAAACTTAATATTGAAATGCTTTAAAAGTTGAATCACGTTTCGTACCAGATCTTTTTATATTATATTTATAAGTAAATTTTTAATGTAATAATATTTGGTGAATCTGCTGTGATGAATAATTTCAAACGATTCCGATATTTTTTTCAGATTGATTATACTTAGTCATCCCAAAACAGCGGGTCACACTTTCTCTATTTAAGGTTAAGCTTATAATGGAGAATTGTGTTGAAAAGGCAAAGGGTGCCTGCTGCATGGCTTATTTTAGTATAGTTGTATCAATGTTTGACTGGAAAATAATTGTAAGGGTACTCCCTAAACCGGAACTCTGAACTAAACTCCAGTTTAGCTTAGTTATATTAACACCCTGTTGTGAAGCAACACTAAGACTATTTTACGACGGACCTGGTCATTTTTAACCAGGGTCAGATGATGAGGCCGACATCTGAGCTGGCACCCCCACTCCACGCCTCACCACACCAGTGAGAGAACATTTGGCCTGACAGATTTAACGTGCAAGAGACCCCCTCGGTGGAATCGAGCCTCGAAACTGAAACCCTCCGATTCCGAAACCTTACCACCAGGCCACCATGACCAATAAATGAGCTAAACTCCAAGCAGATGACGAGGGCAAAACCTGAGCTGGCACCATCAACCTCTTCAAGTTCTCTTATAACATTACCAGAATGGTTGGACCATGATGTTAGATTTAACATTCACCAGTTGTGCATGCATTTTGCGTAGGGGTATATTAGCGGGATCGGTTTACGAAGCTTGAAACTTCCGGTCTCCAAACCGAGATCTTATTAAATTACCGGATTCGATGTTATAAATAATAAGAAAATAGAATCATAATATAAATTTAGCTGTGAGATTTAATGTCGCTTTAAGTATTATGCTTTCATTATATTAAGTTGTCCCATAAGTTTCTTTCCTTTTTATAATATGAAATGAATACAGATAACTTACTGTGAAATACAATACGGCATACGGTGTATACCAGGAATGTTACATTGTTTTCAAAATTAAAATAAGAAATTGCCACGATTCTATTTAACTAGAAACTGCACTAAAAGTCTTTAATTTTTCGCCTTATTTTTATCTTAAGTCTAACCGTATTCTTTAAGACTTTCCTATGAAAATTTGCACTCATATCTTCCAAAAATTTATCTCATAAAAAAGCTTTTTCTTGAGATAGAAAACGGGACTTTTGTAATTATACTAATTTTATTTCCGTTCAATTTTTCTTTTAACTTCAAAGATATTTTTCGTTCAATTTGTTGCAAAGTTTTTAAATGTTACGAAAGAATTCAAATTCCATCATTTTTTGATGAATGTTTGAATAAAAAATAATCAAGCACGTGCTTTTTCCAATCATTAAATCCTTAAAATAATTTTTATTTTCGCTTTAATTCGTAATATATACACTTTGTAAATTGTAGTAAATTGTTTTAATTTAATTATTGTGTTTTAATCATATCTAATTATAAGACTTGATCTTTCTTTAAAAAATGCATCCTATGTTAATAATTTAATAGTCTAAATAATTTAATAATATTGGCGCACAAACTGGTGGTCAAAGGCGGCTAATATAATTTCAAAGGAAAGTAAATAATTCTAATAATAAAGTCATGCAAGAAATTAAGTGACTATAGCTAGGTGACATCTTGCATACAGCAACAATTTTAACTGTTATGTTCGACTCTCTGTTATCTTGAATTTCTGTTTATTTTCTACTCTTTCGTTTTCTTCACTTCGATTTTTCTTAGCTTCGATCAAAATTTACCTGTGTTGCCAATATTTGTTTATGTTTTATATAATCGCGTTTATATAGAATATAAGCAAATATTTTTTTTTCTTTCACCGACCTGTCTTGGGTTTACCTAGATTCGCTGGAAAATATTTGTATTGTTTAATTCTAGCTTCTATGTTCACATAGATTTTTTTCTTTCTATGTTTTGTTGGTGATGATATGGTTTTCATTATTTAATACTGCAAATCAGAACGAATTTTTCAAGAATAATACACGCTAACGTCATCGTTAATACATCTTCGTGATCAAGTGCAAGCGTCTATTGCATCACCTATCTCGGCGACTTCAACAAAAACCCATGTCATCGCACTTGAAAAATTTCAAAATAGGACTGAATGATAAATTTCTACTGATTGTTAGAAACAATTGCATTTCAAACGATCTCAGTCTTGCTACATTAAAAAAGCTTTCATAAAGCTTATCACCAACATTTGAAATTAAACCATACAGACCCATGCTTCCGAAAAATGCATGGATTCCTCATCCGTGCACAAAGTCTTTCTGTGTTACACTGACTTCACACAGGGATGATTTTGACGGAAATTCCTTATTTAAATTCTGCATTTTACTTTTTCTCCCTCTCTCTCTTACACACACAAAAAATATTACTTATATTTATTACTTTATGTAACTTCCAATCACCTTCATAATACATTGTAATACTTTTTAAGTGTTTTAATGTTCTGTCAATATGCCAATGTCATATCAATGTTCATATCTGTAATCCATCCTTCAAATCAGAAATCATTCTAAATCTGATAGATATCTACAGAATTTGGCATGTTCTCAGAAAGTCCTAATTCAAAAAATGTGTTTTTCTGCCAACACATAGAGGATCATAAAGAATAAAATTTTCAATCAAATCTTTTTTTTTTCCTTTCTTAAATGTAATTGCTATTTATTTATTTTTATTTTCGTAAATGTAGAGGCTGATGATTCGAGGAGAATTTAGAGTAAAGACCACATATCACCTTTAAACTGCTAGATTCTAAAGCTTTTGTTATCATCCTATTCACAGACACACACAATACTAAAAATAAGTTTTTCGAACTCCGGAAGCTCTAAAACATATAAAAACTTAAAATAAGAGATATTTATCTTTTAAAATTGAATTTTTTTTTTACTTTGATTGTTCATAAATAAGGATGAGTCGAGGATAATTCGGTGTAATTGGTGTAATAGCCACCTTTCAACTGTCAATCGCTTTAACGTCAGCCTGTTCTCAGACACATACAATACTGTTTTTTTGGACTCGAGATAATTTGAAACATATAAAAACTTAAAATCAAAGGGCTATTTCTCTTTTAATTTTAATTAATTAATTTGATTTTTTTATCATTGTTGTGTGATCGAAAGTGTAGGGAATGACGAATTGAAATGATGCAAATTGATATTGCAAATGATGTTAGAAACGAATTGATATTGCAAAGGATGTGTGAAAAATCGCGGGGAGAATGTTCCTGATATTTACAGTTCAATGAACTCGAAAAAAGAGAGAACAAGAATGAATCGCTTTGTTGCAGTGTGGAAAGTTCTGTTAACATCGTTGACCCCGCAAAAGAAAACTGTTAGATAGGATCCCCACTTGATCGAATGATGCGCTATCTAGAATGCTCCAATTTGTCTTTTAGAAATAGGTGACAGCGTGCGTTGCGTTAACGTCATGGTTAGTCATTATACTAATTGAAAAGAACTATTATTCGAAAATATTTTTTTATTTGAAAACGGTTTTAAAAATTCGTTTTATCGAAAGTTCGAATATTTATTTCATTCATATATTCATTTTTTCAACACCTTGGCCTCTTCAAAGAATAAGGCAAGCATTATTTTTTTCTATACATCTGACAGAAATTTTGTAACTTAACCTTTACTGGTAATAAAAATGAACATATATTTATGATAAAACGGTATAATCTCACACTATATACTCAAAAAAACTTTTTAAAGTCAATTCTTACTTAGGTCAGCAAAGAAAAATTTTATTTCAGTTATTTTTTATTACATAATTACAATTAATATAAATATGTATACACATATGGCAGAATCACAATATTAACGGGTAAAAGAAAGTTTTTTCCAGCTATCTACACGTTTTGCCACTGAGGGTATTTATTATCTTGTAAAAGAGAATTTTTTCACACATATAAAAATAAAATTATTTAGTTTATCAAAAAATTATTTATTTTCGCGAGAATTGAAATCGCAATCATCTAAGCTTGAAAAATAATAAAATCCTCGCATGTAATAGATTGAGCCACTGCCCGTGGGTTTCAATTTTTCTTACAAACTGCAAAAACTCTAAATAGAGTTTTAAAAATAAATTAAATTTAATGAATGAAAATGTTTTTTTAAAAAATCTGTATTGACATCGAGTGTCATCCACTACGTTTAAAAAGTGTGTTTGAATTCGAGTGGATGAATAAAAAGCATTTTATGAACGATTGAAAATTTGAAAAAAATGTATAAATATACAGGATAAGATGTATAAATATATATCAGGACACTAATAGTAGGAATTGAAAAACAACTCGAAACCTAGACTTATCAACTTTGGTTTTACAAAAAAATCCACTTTCACGAAAGCTCAAAAATTTTATATTCATTTATTACAGCATCTTGAGTCCTTTAAAAAATATGACGAACACTGTAGATCTACGAAGGAAAAGAATCTACGAAGAAATTAAATCTACAAAGTATAATGTATTACAAAAAATCCACTTTGACGAAAGCTCTCACATTTATTATTCATTTTTACAACTTAGTTTAGTTTAGTTATATTAACGTCCCGTTTAAAGCAACACGAGGGCTATTTTGGGATGGACCTCGTAATTTTGAACCACGGTCAGAAGACGAGGACGACACCTGAAGTGGCACACCCCTCTCCACACCACACCACACCACACCAACGGGAGGACGTTTGGCCTGACAGATTTAACGTGCAAGAGACCCCCTCACACGACGGATCTTCGGTGGAATCGAGTCTCGAACCTGAAACCTTCCGGTTCCGAAGCCGAGACCTCACCACCAGGCCACCGCGGCCTTCAATTCTACAGCATCTTGAGCTCTTTAAAAAACAAAACATTGCACATCTACGAAGGAAAAGATTTTTATTTTTCTAATAAAACTTGAATGTTAATAAAAATGAATATATGAGGATTTTAGCACTGTATAGAATCTAGAGTTGTCAGCTTTCGGGAAATTTTAACTTATATTTTAATCGATTTATTAAGAAATATTACTTCATCGTTTTTGGTGATAATTTGTGTATCAATTATTCCACAAAAAGGAATTTTGCTAACCCGTGAATTGGAAATGAAAGACATCTTTTTCAATAATACAAGTTAATGTACTTAATTTTCCCTAATTTTCGGAATTTTTGCAAAATACTTTAAGGTTTAATTTTTAATAACACATTTCATTGTTACAGTGAAATTCAAGGCACTTTCACTTTCGCTTCATATAATTAATTACGGATTTCTCTTAGTATTAAAATAGGAATCGAGTATTTCTACTTCTGCTTTTCCCTTCATATACTCTAACAAATTCAAAATGAATTTTATTCTCTATCTTATTTCATTAAAAATTTCAAAATGATATCTGTGTTAGGAAATGCGTGCAGTAAGCTAAACAATTATGCTAGTTATTATCATATGAGACAATGATGTTGTTTTGGTTTAAGGTTTTTGAGCCCTTATAATGAACAGGCAACAATTGGCTATTTACCGCTTTTGAGTCATCCATTTTTCGCTTTTAAGGTAATTAGAAAATAATGCAGAAGATTGTCACATTTGGTGATTTATCGACATAAGGGTTACAACTTGACTTCCAAATTGTTCATGACTCAATTAACTTTTAATTTATTTTTACTAATTGTCTTTATTAATTTAAGTCATTAACCAGTTTAAACGGGTTTTAAACAATCACGAGACTATCAAATGACGTTAGCATCGATATTTGGAAAAACGATGTTTTTTTTTTTACATCTAAAAACCAGTCAAGCTTCAAAACTTTGTTTGCCTGGTAGAAAATAAAAATTCAATATG
>JAPMOQ010034798.1:646741-703416 GCA_026543055.1 Argiope trifasciata
TTATTTCTCTATACTTTCTTTATACTATTTCTCTATACTTTCTCTATTTGTCAATACAATACCTCTCTAGAGTAATCTTCAATACAATACAAGTTCGAGATTTGACGAATCCTCACATTTTAGATCCCCGAATTCAAAAAACAATTTATTTGTATATCTGTATGTCACAAAAATAAGTTTAAATGTTTTAAGCTTTACAGAAGACACTTACAGAAATATATAGAAACTATACAGAAGTATACAGTCTTTGCATCAAATTTCAAGATTTTTGTTTTGAGCCAAATAAAATCTTAGGAAATCTCTCTGTCCGAATGCTCGAATATGAATTAGCAAAATCAAACAAGAGGCTGGAGGTCTGTCGATCTGTACTTTTAGAAGCATATAAAAATGATAAATCAAAAATACAGTGACAAATATATCAAACTTTTTATGGCATTTGGCAATTTCAGGTGGAGTTTTGCGCCAAATTTTTGCTTTAATCCTTTGGGGGGGGGGAAGCGTCTGAAATTCATATTTGATTTTTGGACATACTCTAAACTAGCAAATGTCAAAACATTCACCAAGGATTATACTACAGATTCAGTAAAAACAATGAATTAAAATCAAAGATTAATATTTTGTAGTATTGTATACCAATGCCTTGTAAGCCGGTTTTCTTTTTAGTTTTTTTAAATCTCTTATATACTTTTACCTTTTGATTGGCGCAGTATGGCCAAACATGGCTCTTGCGTTATTAAACACTAGCCAACCAGCAGGTCGTTTCTTTTTGGAATAACACCTTTGTTAGAGAATATGCGAGATACTTTTGGGAGACCACTCCCACTTGTTTCATTTTTGTATTCGCAAGCTGGCAATAAACAGATTTCCAATTTTTTTCCTCTGAATTCAAGGGGAGAGATCCTGAATGGTGGAAATTTATCTAAATTTCAAAGTCGAATCGTTTGACGGTTATAGTACTTTCTATTTGCATGCGTCATATGATGATTAAAATGTTGAATGCCTGCAATGATTTTCCTCAGATCCTGGACGGCAACTTGCGCGAGATCCGCTTCGCCTGGCCGCCCGAATCATCTGACGAGGAGAGGGAGATGGAAGTGATTTCCGAAGCCACCCTCAAGACGAATGATGTCAACTACATGAATGGTAAGATGGTCTCTTTTTGACCTGTCACTGAGCTATTTGTAAATTGGTATGAAAATAAGAAGAATTGCAGCATTGAGATGAATTCTGCATCATCTTCATCTTAATGCTGCAATTCTGACAGCCTTATAACACTTTTGTAGTTTACAAGTTTTAATAGAATGGCACAATTGCGCCTCCTCTTCATGTTACCTGGGACCGCGGTAGCCTGGTGGTAAGGTCTCGGCTTCGGAACCGGAGGGTTTCAGGTTCGAGACTCGATTCCACCGAAGAACCGTCGTGTGAGGAAGGTCTCTTGCACGTTAAATCTGTCAGGCCAAATGCCCTTCGGCTGGAGAAGGGGTGCCAGCTCTGGTGTCGTCCTCGTCATCTGACAGCGGTTCAAAATGACGATGTCCGTCACAAAATAGGGCCAAGTATTGCTTTACAACGAGACGTTAATATAACTAAATTAAATTCTTCACGTTACCTTATTTTAACCCATCCATACCTCCTTTATTTGATCATAGTAGGATTTTCAAAGAATGTTTATTAAGTTAAATTTTATTATTTACTAGTCGTCTCAGGGGACCAGTTGTTTAGCTCGGAAGTGTTAGTTACATTTTATTTCAGTTAAGTGAGTTTTTTTACATAACTTCCTGGAGAAATTAGAATGCTCAAGATTCTGCCAAATCGTCTGGACATTAAAGCTAAGTTATTTAATTGCTTTATTTAAGTTCTGTTTATAGTGTGTGTGAACCTTCCTAATGGAGAGGACTAATGTGTGAATGAACCTTTATAATGGAAAGGACAAACATGTGCGCGAACCTTTATAATGCAAAGAACAAAGATGTGCTTGCACCTTTATAATGCAAAGAACAAAGCTGTGCTTGCACCTTTATTATGGAGAGAACTAACATGTACATGATCCTTCCTAATGGAGAGGACTAACGTGTGCATGACCCTTTCTAATTCTTTATCAAATGAGAAGATCATTAGTACTTAAGCTGATTGTTTTAAAAGCCGTTTATAAAAATAAATATATCAAAAATATCAATTATGGTCTTTATTAAAGCAGTGTATTGAATGGGAAGAAAGGTAAGAAGCATCTATGATGGCCTTTCTAAGAGCCTTTATTGAAAAAGAATATGAAAGAACTAACGCATTAGTAGATTTAGAGTAGAAATTGAAACTTGATAGTTTCCTGGCACAAATTATTCCTATAAGTATTATAGGAATATCCTAGTTAGTAGCATTTGTACAAATAAAGGCATAGTCAAACACTTAAATTCTAAATGCATGCCTTAAGATTTAAAAAGGAATATTTCTATGAAAGCATTTTCAAAACACTGTAATCCGTAATAGGTCACATTAAATTGTTCTTATCGTAAGTTGACCATGCTTACAATCCTCTATCGCTAACTTGGCCACTTCAGCAGTTACAAGGGATATGATAACATATTAAATTTGAAGATGTAAATGTTCAACATAATATTCATATTTAATAGATAATTAATATATTTTTTAACTTTCTAGTAATTAATATTTGTAAAACTATAATTGCCGAAAATTGTTGCATGAATATTCTTGCAAGTAAAAAAATAAAAAGATTTCAATTAATTTTTTTAACATTGAGTATTTTCTCATTAATAATAGAATCCTTCCTTTCTTGAATGCGATGTATAGAAAAGTAATGTAAAAAAATCGAATTCATGATATTAACGAATTTCCATGTTTTAGAAATTCCTGCATCTTGAAAACATATTTTGGGAAAATTTTTGTCTGTCTGTGACACATAAACTCAAAAGCATTTTCAGCTAGACAGAGGAAATTTTGTATACCATCTTTAGACTAAACTGGTATATTTCTGTTAAAATTTAAGCAAAATCCATTCATTGAGAAATCTGTCTGTCCGGCTGTTGAAGTATAAAATAACGTGATAAATAGTAAATGATAATACCTAAATGGATGAAATTCAGTATGCAGATTCAACATCTATTGTGTAGACCTTTATCAAATTTTGTGCGCAAACTAACAAGGGGTTAACTGTCCGTACTTTCAAAAGCATGCAAATACGATAAATTCTGAAACTAAAATATATTTTGTTATGTGATTTTGTGACAACAAGTGTAGTTTAGTGTCAAATTTTGGTTTAAATCGATCGAAGAAAAACTCTTTTAAACCACAAATTTGATTTTCGATATTAAAGTTTGATTTGATACGATTATTTTAATCGGCTCGGAAAAGTGTGTCTGAAACATAAATTCGATTTTCAGGTACTATTAGCTGGTATTTAGTTGGCGACAAAGAAATAATATTAAGTGCAATCAGTCAATAATTTTGCAATGTTTCATCGAAATAGGATTAACGATACGACAGTATATAAAATACGAAAAAACAACTATTCATTTATACACTGATGGAAAAAAAAATCCCTACACCAAGAAAAAATTATTGTACAGTAATGAAATTTTAGGAATACATTTGTCTAGGTAACATATTTAATTGATTAAAGTTTCAAGATCACAGGTAGAGCCATTGGCGAGAAGAGCCATTTCAAATGTGAAATGTTGGTACATTAGTAACCGGTGTAACCGCCAGAATTTTGAATGCAAGCATGCAAACGTGCATGCATTGTGTCGTATAGGTAGCGGATATCAGTTTGTGGGATGGAGTTCCATGCCTGTTGCACTTGGGTGGTCAATGCAGGGACGGTTAATGCTGGTTGTGGATGACGCTAGAGTTGTCGTCCAATGATGTCCCATTCGTGCTCTCTTGGAGAAAGATCTGGTGATCTAGCAAGCCAAGGCAACATGTCGACACTCTGTAGAGCATGTTGGGTTACAACAGCAGCATGAGAGCGAGCGTTATCCTGTTGGAAAACACCCCCTTGAATGCTGTTCATGAATGGCAGCACAACAGGTTGTATCACTAGACTGACGTACAAATTTGCAGTCAGGGTGCGTGGGATAACCAAGAGAGTGCTCCTGCTGTCCTACGAAATTGCTACCCAAACCATAACTCCAGGAGTAGGCCCTGTGTGTCTAGGCCGCAGACAGGTCACTAGCAGGCGTTCACCTGGCCTCCTTCTAACCAACAAACGGCTATCACTGCGACCAAGGCAGAACCGGCTTTCATCAGAAAACACAACAGATCTCCACTCTGTCCTCCAATGAGCTCTAGCTTGACACCACTCACGTCGCAAACTGCAGTGGTTTGGAGTCAGTGGAATGCACTGTACAGGGCGTCTGGTTCGGAGCTTTCCTTGAAGTAACCGATTTGTAACAGTTCGTTGTGTCACTGTGGTGCCAACTGCAGCTCGAATTTCAGCTGCAGACGCAGTACGATTAGCCACAGCCGTACGCCGAATACGACGGTCTTCCCTCTCAGTAGTACCACGTGGCCGCCCGGAACCTGGTCTTCTTGAGGCAGTACCTTCCCTTGACCACTACCGCCAATACTCATGCACAGTGGATACATTCCTGCCAAGTCTTTCAGAAATATCGCGGAAAGAAAATCCACCTTCTCGTAGCCCTACAACACGACCTTGTTCAAACTCAGTGAGCTGTTGATAATGGCTTCTTCGTCTTCTCAGAGGCATCCTTGACTAACATTAACCCACTACGTCAAATCTCAACTGTCAATAACGATCACAAACCTTACAGCGCTTATTTAAAGCAAACCTCATTTGCATGTTCATAGTGCCGCTACTAGCGCCACACTTACGCGCGTAGCTCGAAATTTGAATCGACGTCATCTTTCAGATGTATAAATACGTCTACCAAATTTCGTTTATCTAGCACAGCTCCTTCCTAGTGTTGGGATTTTTTTTCCCATCAGTGTGTATGTATAGATTCGTGTATTCTTTTAGAATTGTAAAGCTTGGTGTTCTTTCAGAATGGTAATGAAAGAAATTATTTATTGTATCTCGTGACTCGCTTAATATTCGTTCGGAATTCTCCAGTTTAATTTTAGAAAATGTAATTAAAATATTTTTAATGATTAAATATAGAAAACATATTTATACCATAATATCGATAATAGAGTTGAAGCGATATTGTTTGAAAATTAAGAGGATGCAAAGTTATTTGTACCACAATATTTTTGGCTGTTACTGCAAAAACGATAAAATTTAATTAAAATATAAAGCCCCCAGAAATGGTCTCCCCAAAACTTTCTCGCATAATCTGTCATAAAGTTGTTACCCCTGAGAATGACTTGCCATTTGCGCACTATTGCTACAAAATATTAACCTTTCACTTGGATTTAGCATTCCTACAGAATGTATTGTCTCCTCGGCGAGTTATTTGGAGATTAATCCTTGGTAAATAGATGCGGTTGAAATTCAATTTTTTAATTTAATTTTAGATAATTGCACCATCCCTATAACCATCACGTAGATATAATCAATAAGCTGACCAAGTTCCATCGCAATCGGATGAAAGGTTTAGGAAGGCATAAGCGACATACAGACAAGCATTCGTTTTTATTTATATAGATTAGACGCATGCTGGTATTATAATCGCCAAAAACAATTCTTCATGTGATTGGTTCAGTAAAAATGCTAAATTCAATCTTGGTTCATGCAAGGGAAGTTTGGTGAGATGAGGTTTGCTGCTTGTTATTGATAGTTCCGTTTCTTCACTTTCAGACTCGCTGGGTCTCCACCGAGTGGAAAACCCAAGCCATACCCAGACCGCAGCGAGTCTCCATCTGTACTGCCCGCCGTTCGAGTCCGTGCTCCTCTTCGACCAGCGCACGGGACACAAGACCAAGGGGAAGGTCACCTTCTGGAGCAAATACGGAGAGAGGACTCCCTTTGTAAGTCGCCATCTCATTTTTCTTTCAAACTATCCTCATTACCTGCTTCTTTATGCATGTACTTTCATGTTTATAAAGATGGATTATAGTTATGCTTATAAAAATTATATTTATAAAGAGGGATTATGTTTATAAAGGTTATATTTCATACTATCTTTCATAAAGTCTTTTTTTTTTTAATCTCAAAATGTAAAAATACCAATATATAAATTCTGTCAAAATATCTTATATATTTATTTATTTTGCAATCAACTTTTCTGTCATTTCATGTCATTTTAGAAATACAAAATTTCATACAACGAAGCGTTTTCGATAAGAATAGAATATTGATAATTTTTTAGAATTTATTTATTAAGATTTTAAGCTATTATAAGAAGAAAAAAATTCAGAAAACAATCTAAGATTAAGATTTAGCAAAATATGCCTTAATGAATAATAAGTTAAAAAATATGATATTAAAAATAATTCATTTAAAAATGTTAATATAGTTAAGTTTTCATAAAAACATTCATTAACATGTTGACGGCCAACTACGAGTGAATTCGTAGACTGTGTTCTTTTCTAGGACCAAACCATCTATGTTATTAGATGGCACCTTCTCTACTACAGTTAAAAGATAGTAGAGAAGGGGTCATATCATTAGATAGATGGTCCTGATATCAGGCGAGGATAGTGGCGGAGGACGTGTTAAAATCGTTTTATTACGCAATTCTACTTTGCGAGTTTCTTATTTGCCATGTTGAATTTCGTCATTAATTTTTTTATACATTTAACTGATGCTGGTTTGGGTTTACACTCAGTCAGCTATAAACCATACAGTGAAATCACGCATGCTCAGAAGCTATACAATATCTAGTACTTCTCCCATCGGCGCAAGAACTTGTTATTGTCCACTCTTTTAGTGCATCTTCCTTCTGCGCATGCCTGACTTACTGAAATCTTATAACTGGTTGCGGGTAAACCTAACACTAGAATTACTAATTTTTAATTCATTTTGTTTTCAGAGAAAAAGTGAAGTTACAACTGTGTATTTTAAGGAGAATAAAGTGTTGGAATATTTTTAGAACTTCATTATTAGAAATTTTAGTTTAATTTCATACTACTTGTGAGATTCCATTTTATGGCAAATAAGAAAAAAACTCGTTGTGAAATCTTATATATTAGCAAAAATAGACATAAAAATATGTGTAAGTTTGAAAGAACAACACTGGCAATTGTCTGTATTTCCGATGAATGTCAACATTCCCCTAATCATTTGTCGCTTGTCCAAAATGTTGTCAAAAATCATTACCCCTTTCTTATTCCGGTAAATGCTACTATTCAGCATGCATTAATGGACTAATCAAAATGTGTATTATTTTGAAGAAAAAACCCGGACATTTGACAAATGCTTATATTCCCGATAAATGTCAGCATTCTCTTAAACTGATGGTGGAATTTCTTTAACGAAAGGGCTTCCCAAAATTAACGGAAAATTTTAATTGGCCACCATTTATGCAGTAAAGTGTTGGTAATCCTATTAAAAAACTATTAACATCTGATAATTTAGAGTTAGTAAAAATGGAACGTTACACGATAGACTAACCTATAGAAATGAGTAAAAAATAGTTTTTCCTCCTTGAAATTGTTACATTTTTAACCGTAAAATACACAGGACCTTTTCATCATTAACAGCACAGGATTTCTTTTAATGGAATTATTTGAAGTTAAGAATCTATACTAACAAGCTCACAAGCACGCATGCGTTGAATGAGGAAATTCAACGAAATTTAGCCACATTTATGCAAAATGTTCATAGAAAATTATGGCAAAAGTGTGCATATGTACAAAGCTGTACAGGACCTTACCTTATGAGTTATTCCATACATAACCCTATCCTCTGTAATTTACGATACAAAAAATTATAACAATTCCAAAGAAAAAAATTATGATTTTTATTTAATTCAAATTTTGAGTTAACACGCTGTTTTATTGGGCAATGCTCCATTTTTACTAATCCTACACTATTAAGCGTAAAATGTTTTTTTAGTAGGGTTGCTGATATTTTATTACACGGAAGATGGCAAATTCATATCTTGCATTAATTTTGGGACATGTTTTATAACTCTAATCAGCGAAATTACTTTTAACTATAAATAAATAAAAATAAAAAACTTTACCAACTCATTTTCTTAATCACATGTTCTAAGTGCACATGTATGGTGGTGAATTCATAGCGTAAATATTTATTTGAAAATATCGCAAGACGATCTCGTTTGACATAAATATTTTAAACAACTAACCTCGTTAGAAAATTATTTGATTCCTCTTACATAAACTGCTGCGATCTTATCAAAATTGAAAACCTTAATGCAAATTATATGCGATTATATAATCGTGTATATAAGATTATAAAAATAAAAGTTCTCAGTAAGTAATAAGCTGTAAACACTTAACATCTTTAAGTGTCTGCAAGTATTTTTTGCGTCATATTATCATTTACATAGTTTGTTTAGCTTTTGAACTTTCTTTTGTTATGTACATTCATATGCTTGCAACATTTGCATGAAAAATGTTTGCATAGCAAATCACAATACTCTTAGGAACTGTTATTGAATAGTTGGCAGATCTTCAAGGTCCATCAGATTATCTTCATAGAGATTATCTATGTCATAAAATATTTTTCCTGCTTTCTTTTTCAATCTTTGATTCTTCTGTGTTTCTTTATCAAGATTTTTGCATGGATTTTTATTTTGATAACAATAGTATCAGTGCTTTTGGAAAAACAAAGTGTAATTTTTTAAGAGATCAACATACTTGTAAGTGAATGCCGTTATTATTGAAAAAACAATAAAATTTTTTGTCCGAATTTGTTGTATATTAAGTTGCAAGTTTGAATTTTGAAGATGCCGATTTCAAATTCATTCATTTTCAATAAATGACCAAATATTTGTTAAATACTATTGTCCAATGCCTAATGAATTTCCGATTGCCTTTTCAATTATTTATTCTTAAAAGTTACTTGGAAACTATTTACACTTTGAACAATAAATTTGTTTCAGAAATAAATTATTGGGCTATCATGACGCTTTTTGTTCCCTTCCGTACGAAACAAGCAAATTTTACATCCGATATCAGTCAAAGCACAAAAGCGCCATCTAGAGAAATAAATTTATAATATCATTATTTATCATTTATGCTCGTAAAATTTGCTTCGGAAATAAATTATTGGGTTGTCACAGCGCTTTTTGTTCCCTGCCACATAAAACAAGCAATTCTTACATCCAGTATAAGGCAACGTTCTACAGCGCCATCTAGAGGAATAAATCTGTAATACCATTATTTCTCACTTCGCTGGCAAATGTTGAAATTCTGCTAACATTTGTTGAGATATTTGATGTTATGCACTGAATATGAGAGAATTAAGCAAGTTAAATCATTTGGCATAATATCGACTCTACGAAACACAGCTTTATTAACTGAAACAAAAGTAAAATTAATTTTAGAAAGCAATTTCCTGTTGCCAACTCGAAAAAATATATACGTAAAAATATTTAGATACATCATAAGAAAAAGTGCGGAAATACAGTGAGTCAGCGACGATTATCATTTTAAAATCACAATAATAAATCTTGCATTTCCACTGATGCACGTGATGAAAAAAATAATACTTCAGTGAATGAATGTGTTGTGACTGGTGATAGCTAGTATAGAACTACCAATTTTCGGGTTCGTAGCCAGATGACATGACTACAAGACTTAAGGCCTTATCACACGGTGAAATTTCGCCAGCGCTTTTCCGTTTCTACCCTCGAAATCCGGTCAAGCAAGTTTCATAATCGACGACTTTTTCTTACCAGCTAGAAAATACCGCCGGAAATATTGTCCGCAAACGAAATTCAACCAATCATGTGAAACTTTGAAGTGACGTCACTTTCGTTGTCGTTTGCTGCCGGAAAGTGCCGACGATATTTTGCCGTGTGATAAGGCGTTTAAAGTATTGAGGATGTTATCTGGCTTATTCCATTACAATACTCCCCCTCCAGTGAGAGGTGAAGCGAACGATATTTTAGTGCTGTTGAGAAGTGATCTTATTGGTTGTTGAATTTTTAATGCGCCCTACATCTATTTTTTTGGCTGATTATTTATCAGCATTATTTTTATTTATTGGCTGATTATTCACCGCCATTTTTTTATTTCCTGATTATTTATCAGTTTTTTTTATTTGCTGATTATTTATCGCCATTTTTTTAATCAGCTAATTATTTATCGACGTTTTAATTTAACTTTTTCGGGTGCGTTTTTGTTTATTTTCATCATGCTAGGTCACCAATGTTACGTTTGGAGATATGTAGGCCCGAGCGCGGGACCTTAAGGATGGTAGTCAGGTGACATGACCACAAAACTAAAGTGACCACTCAGTCATGAGGATGTTATCTGGCTTATAAAGCCTCCACTACAAATGCTATCAGAATTTAGGCACCACACATTGATGGTAAATGCTGTTAAATTAAATTGTCGCGTGCGCGATTTATTTTAAGTCTCTTAATTTGACTTCTAAAAAAACGGAAACAATAATTTAAACAAATTCTTTCAGAACTCAATTTTTGTAAATATTAGTTTAATTAGAATTCTTTTCTTTCAACTGTGAGCGTTATTTTATCAAACAAGTGATTTTGAATATTTTCATATCCATTTTACTGATTGAAAGAATCTGATGTACCAACGTTTTTGTAATTAGACAGATTTTATTTATTATATTCAATTATATAAATTCTGGTGCTATATAAATTATGGCACTTCAAATTATTCAAGGAACATATCTTGTCAGGTTACTTTTCTTAATGCAATAACTTGTAGGACCTTCTCAATATCTCAGTCTAATTACAGATACTATAATTAGTTGAAATACCTTAGAATTTATAGCATCAATTAAATAATTTTTGAATAAATTTCTTTCTTTATTCAGAATGTATTGTTCTTTTCAGCTTCAATCTTTTAATTGTTGGTGCTGCTATTTAAATTATCCTTTATTTTAATATATATCAAATATTTTAATAACGAAAAAGGCATTTTTATTTAAAGAGGCGTGTTTTTATTCTGATTTTTCAAAAAATATTTTTATTCAGTATTTATCATCAGTGCATACTGAGTGCTAAAACACACCGGTTAATAATTTGAAAGTACAAAAATGTAGCACAATATTCAGCCTTTCATCAATGTATTTACCGGTTTCCCACAAATAAAGATTAAAAAAAAAAGGAATGAAATAGATATGCTATTGTAAGCGGCCTTTTTCTAATTGGTTTTCAAAATCTAATGGTAACTTTTTGGGGGTGCCTAATTTTTAGAGAATATCGACATTCTTCTGATTTCGAACTTGCATTTTAACAAATAAATAATATATTTTTATTTACATAAGTGAATCTTATCTTATTAAATTTACTTATGGATATTCTACAATAACAGTTTCGTCCTGAAAGCATGTAGTGTTTTCTTCTTTTTTTACATAAGAGCTCACTTATTATAAAAGGAATTATTTATTTCAAATTTTCTTACCCTGAAATATACTTATCTTAATTTCACTTTTTTTTTTAGCGAGAATATTTCCATAAGCACGAATTCCGAATTATTTGTAGATTAAAGAGTCGTATTTCATTATTCAGTAATCTGAAAAACTTTGATGTTATACTACCAAACGATTATTTTAGCATTATAATCAAAAATTTTCATTCCAATCTTGATGCACTGATATTTATTCTTTTGTTGAAGAATTAATATATATATTTCTTTTTCTTTCAGGGTGCTATCTCAGCCAAGTTGGATGCAGAAGATTATGAAAACAACTAAAGGAAGACTTGTATATAGCTGTTTATTCGGCCAATTATTCATCACCAACCGAATAAACATGTACTGTTATTTTTCTTATCAAATAAAAATGCTGACATAATGTGTTAATGACAGGGCGTTTTCCCTTATTTCTCTTTTCTTTAAACTCATTACAAAAATTCAGCTTTGTAATCAATTTTGCATCCATTTTCTCAATAGAATACAATTTTGAAATTTCACATAGTTGTGTGTCCCCAAAGAAAATGCCGGATTTTAATATTTCGAAATTGTAATTATGATAATAGATTAATAAGAGTAAATTTTGTGTCCTCATTAATGGCGATATCTGGGAAGGAATGTGAGAAAACTCTACTATTGTCGAATTATAAAATTTTGTGATGATATATATTATAAGCTTTAAAAACGAGAAATATATTATTCTATTCTCATGATTAATTAAAACACTATACTTTATTAAATGTATTTACCTATTTATGCGGAACCAGGAATATATGGCAGTGATTTTCAAGAAATGTTTTTTTAAAAATATATCAGCTAGCAGTTTGGTAAATAATGAAAGAACATTAATTTGACCAAAGAACTTTAATTTAAAATATAAGAGTTAATATACTATTAAAATTGATGTAAATGAGGCATTCAAATCAATTCACATGATTAAAATATAATGTAGTGCAACCGTAACTGTTTTCCTTGGCCCTTTAGCGGCCGCTGCCACGAACAATCAGTCCATGTCTTTGAAGCGAGCGTAAAGCATGTTGTAGTCCTCGAGTATTATTTTAATGCATATGTGTTAAATGTTATTGTCCTAAATAGTTTTGTCCCTATGTAAATCATATCCTTTAATGCCATTAAATATATTTTTAACTAAATTGGCACGACTTATTGATTTTAATGGTCAACCCTGTCTGAATTAAAATTTTGGCGCCCTTTCGGTCACAGTAGAAGTTTGTTTTAACGAAACAAATATATTCATGTATTCCAGACTGCTTTGCTTCCAAATATTGTCATGTAAATAAGGAGAGCGAAAATTTATTTGAATAATTATAATCCAATTGCAAGACAACTTACGAGAGTTTTTGTATTGCTGTCATAAAAAATATAAAAAAAGATTAATTTTTGACTAATCTCCAGTCACACTACTTAATACTCGTGTGTTTTAAACAAATTTTTTATGAAATTATTGCTTAATCACTTGTCATTAAAATGGATGCATATGTTGATTCAAACATAAAAATTATAATTAGAAGACCCCTTGTGATTATCTCCTCTAATAAGAAACAAATTTCATGAAACATACCCTAAAAATGATTTATAAAAGCATTTAGCATGGATAGAATTATTTTTTTATTTTATCCATTTTTTATTTGACCGCAAAATGCAATAAGTAAATTATTTATATAAATTAATTTGTAATTTATTATATAAAATTTAAATCCTAAAATGGAATCGATTGAATATTTTCAGAAATATTTCCAATTTTTAAATCTCATCAAAAGACTTAGAGAAAAGCGAGTATCCACGCATTTAGAATTAAATAAGAAATTGAAGCAAGAAAACTGAAGATTTGTTATCAAATATACGATTAAAATTTTAAATTTCAATGAAGAAGACTCAATGCAGAGATGATAACCACTAACACGAATTTTACAAAGCTGGAGTATTAAACAAGGACATTGCGTTTAAAGGTTTATAATACTTGACATAAAATCATACAATGTTCGAAGGAAAATTTTTGAAAAATTGGATTTTTCAGAAACTGTTTATAGTTTTTAGATGTATTGCCAATAATAAACACTATAAATACAAAATCAACTATTTGAAAACATAATATATTTTGAAAAAGGGGAAAGTTTGTAGTACATTTGAATGAAATTTAACCAAAATGATTTATACTCTACACAAAATTGTAATGCAATAATCCTGTTTTTCTTTGCACACAAGTTATGGAATATAATAATGAATGATATGAACCAAAATCCAAAATAAATTTTGGGATGCAAAGATGTTATGGGTAAAAGTATGCGCATATAAGCATTTTTACCTTAAATTTGCAACTTAATTTTTCTAAAAATACCTACAAATGAAAAAGTATTTCACCAACAATACAACTTTTGGTTCATTTCATTGCTCAAATTATTTAAAATACACGCTGAAATGTTTATGTAAATACCTCTATTAGTTTTGGGGATATCATGTTAACGGTAGAGAATTTTTATGAAAATTAAAGTTTTGAAAAAATTGAAGCTAAAGACAATTTTTGTTGAACAATCTGTGACCCTGTATGATAGGCCAGTCCTTCCTTTTCTTAGAAAAGATAAACTGTTTTGGAAAGAGAAAATTCTGAACAACTAAAAATAATAAGAATTTTAAAAAAATCGCCAATGTGGTCGATAACCAGTGTTTTCAAAGTAGTCGGATAGCTTAATATACACATATACATACACAAACAAACAATATCCTTTTTGTACGATCATAATGAACATTGGTTTTTCCTTTTTACTAAACTCCACCCCAATTCTATAAACTGAATTCCAAACTCAAAAATATAGAAAAACTCTTGAGGAAATGCCTTTTCCCTTATGGTGTTATAAATAAGCTGCATTCAGTGACTGGGTGGTCGGCTGCATGCAACAAGAAGAAGGTATGATAAATAAATGCAACCCTATGCAATATTTTTGAAAATTAGCAGATACTAAGCTATGTTAGGATGATTCCCTATACCAGCACAAAATGTATTGCATGATATCTCCAATGTATTTTTCAATATTCCGAATGCTGTGCAATATTTTGAAGATATCGTAATATTTTGTACCAATGGAAGATTGGGCGAAGAAACTAACCCAGTGGGTACAAAATGGCCATTATTATTTTTGTTATTTCGTCACACGTTCCTTGTAACAAAATGTCGAAAGTCATTGTGAGGACTTTATAAAAATATAAAAGTGTGTTTTATAATTTTTTAAAAAAAAAGTAGCATTATAAAGTATTACTTTATAATGTTGAAAAAGAAAAGCTTAACACATTTGTAATATTGATCACTATTGTTCATCAATAATGAATAATATTTCCTAATATTTTAAAACACAGCTTCCAAATGTTGCACTAATTAGTTCCCGGCTCTATAAATATTCTAACTACCTAATTGATTATAAAAGTTTGATTAAACCTTTTACTTCTAAACCATGTTTGAAAATATTCATAATATTTTCTTAGAATTAAATATAGAATAAGAAACTATTATTCTATAAAGTCCAATACGCTATTATCAAGATTTATACTTGTTGATTGCAACACACGGCTAACGCAGAAGATAAATATCTAACAGCCACCCCGTCCGAGTATCAGATTACACACGTCCGAATATCAAAATAAGTAAAAAAACAAAAACACAGAGTATAAAATTCAAAGAATAACTTTGAAATCTGTAAAAATGTTAATTATTATTATATATAATTTAAAAGGTTGCTGGAATTAATTTTGGAAAGCATTTATAGTAACGGTAATTGATATGTGCAATACTAGAAAACTATACACTGAAGTGACAAAAGTCATGGGATAGCAATATGCAAATATACAGATGGCAGTAGTATCGCAGCGAAAAAGTATAAATGCGCAGTTCGTTTTCCAGAACTTTCATTTCTGTTCAAGTTATTCATGTGAACAGGTTTTTCGTGATTTATGGCGGCACGACGAGGATTAATAGACTTTGAACGTGGAATGTTAGTTGGAGCTAGACGCATGGGTCATTCCATTGCGGATATCATTAGTGAATTCAACATTCCGAGATCCACAGTATCAAGAGTGTGCCGAGAGTATGAACTTTCAGGCATCACTTCCCATCATGGACAGCGCAGAGGGCGACCACCTGCACTTAACGACCGAGACCACCGACGTCTGTGTAGAATGGTCAATGTTAATAGACACGCAACACTTATTCAAATAACTGCAGGAATCAATGTGGGACGTACGAGGGACGTGTCCGATAGGACTGTGCGGCGAAATTTGTCTTCCTTGGGCTATGACAGCAGAAGACCGATTCGAGTGCCTTTACTGACAGCATGACATCGCCTGCAGCGACTCTCCTGGGCTCGTGAGCATATCGACTGGTCCCTAGACCAGTAGAAAACCGTGGCGTGGTCAGATGAGTCACGATTTCAGTTGTTACGAGCTGATGGTAGAGTTCGAGTGTGGCGCAGACCCCACGAAGCCATGGACCCAAACTGTCAGCAAGGCACTGTTCAAACTAGTGGTGGCTGCATAATGGTGTGGGCTGTTTTTACATGGCATGGACTCGGTCCTCTGGTGCAACTGAACCGATCATCGACTGGAAATGGTTATGTTCAGCTGCTTGCAGATCACTTGCAGCCATTCATGGACTTCACGTACCCACACAACGATGGGATTGTTATGGATGACAATGCGCCATGTCACCAGGCCAGAACTGTTCGCGATTGGTTTGAAGAACATTCTGGACAATTCCAGCGCATGATCTGGCCACCTAGATCGCCCGATATGAATCCCATCGAGCATTTATGGGACATCATCGAAAGGTCCGTTCGTGCCCAAACTCCTGCACCATCCACACTTTCACAATTATGGACGTCTATACAGACAGCATGGCTCAATATTCCTGCAGAGGACTTCCAACGACTTGTGGACTCCATGATACGTCGAGTTGTTGCACTTCGCCGGGCAAAAGGAATACCGACACGATATTAACAGTCATCCCATGACTTTTGTCACTTCAGTGTATAGCATAATATACGGAATATTTACAATTTTGAAATTTTGTATTGATCAATGTAACAAAATTCTTATGTATTTCGAATTGTAAATTATTAAATTTTGCAATATTATACCATATCACGTAACGGGAAAGGGGGGAGAAGACACTGTGATCTTGAGAAAGAATGTTTTCTCAAAAGTTCTTTGCAAATTAAGGGTGCTTTCTTCGAATCATTGGAATAACTGTACAATATATTAACTATTAATTATTAGAAAATGTAAACCCGGCGAAGTTGGCTAATGTGAGAATTGCAATTCTTTGAAATATGGAATAGTACTTAGAGCACGAAAATAGATTGGACTCAGTCATTCCTTTAAAGAAATTTCAGGAAAGGAACACCTACCATGCTATATTTGAAATACGTTACTACTTTTTCACATTGAAAATATCCCCTTGTAGTTGTCCTTTTCTATTTAGAGGAATAGATTGTTTAATTTGCTGTTAATTGTTGAATTTATAGTCACACCTGTTTTTTGTGTGTATTAGTAGCATTTCTAGGCTATATGATTAAGAGTAAATATAGAAGAATCTGCTGAATGATTAAGAGTAAATATAGAAGGAAATTTAAACCTGTGAATAAAATACATGCGAAGAAAAATTTTACTTAAATTTTCAAAAAAAAAAAAAAAAAAACACCTTTTAATATTTAAAGTGGTTATATGAAAAACATAGGTACAAAATATTTTGAAAAACGGTCAATAATAAAAATAAAGAAAAACATTCATTTTATAATTCTTCTAAAGAAATTAGATTTATTATTTTTTAAATATCTTACTCATACAACCAATTTTTTTTAAAGTTTGCTCAAGGTAATTGTTATAAAATGCATAAAAATATTGTAATCTTTGACTGAATTTAAAATTTTCATTAATTGGTAAATAAAGTTTCGCCTTAGATATTGTTCTGCGTTCCTTTCATTCTTTCCTCTAATAGAATTATATGAAAAACAATGCATTATTCACTCTCAAAGGAACAGGCACTTCTATACAGAATCCGTATGTAAGTGGTTGCGAATGACCTCTCATCAACTAAAATTTCAGCAATGAGACCGAAAGTGAATGGCTCGAGATTTTGTTGAAAGGGCGAATTAAGGTGAGTCCGAGGACAATGTCAGTTATTTTATTCTTATATTGGTTTAGTTATCAATAAATTCTACAGTCCTCTCAAGATAGCTTTATTGCATTACCATCTATTGATGATATTAAATTGAAAACATGCAGCAAATTTTACAGAAATTTAAACAAATGAATAAATAAATTTCTTAAAAAAAAAAAAAAAAGGTTTGTGCAAAGATTTTGCGTTTAATTAAAAAAAATACTGCCCATTCAAACAATGATGGATAATAGCAGTTTATTAAGATTGATTTTTGAAAATAATAAAAACAAAATAAGTTATTGTTGAAATTGGGAATTATGCAGATTTAAATATTTGTTTAACAATAGTCGCACAGGAGCTTGCTTTGGTTTTAGTTCGTAAAGAGTTTTGATAGACGTATCAACTGGTAAAAGAAAGAAAGCATAAATTTTTGATATATATTTATGGGCATGAATAATTCTACAATTTATTTTTTGGCAAGAATTCCATTAAGTCATTAAAAACAAACAAACGAAAAAGAATAATTGCAATAAGTGTGTAAGCCGTTTAGCTCTAAAGTGAACAGAATTTAAACATTTCTCTTATTATGATAAATCAGAATTAAGAGGGATAGCTTTCCAGTGATTTTAAATTTTTCTAATTTTTGACTGAACATTTTCTATCCTAATTCTTAATATGGTTTTCATCAGTTTTGTACGCCCTTGCCGGTCTGTTATTCACCGTCTTTCGTTTAGCCGCAACCTGACTTCAGCAAGAAGGAAAGAAATTAATAAAGAAATTCGTGTTCGTTTAGCTTCTGCTTATAGGGCATTAGATTCATATGGACTAAATGAAGGTGTATGTAATCATTTATCGGCAATTGCACCTTGTTCAGTTTTGGATGAAAATATTATGCTTATTATTCCTTTTCATTTACACTGGAGCGAGGTAACTTTTTAAAAAAGAATAATGCTAGATATTTAAATCCAATTCTTATTTTTCTTATTTAATTAATCTGTATAATTTTAAATATAATTAATCTGCTCAAAATTTGTTAAAATTCTTCTAGGTTAATCCTTCAAATTTGATTGAAGTGAATAAAAGCAATGAAGTCCTTGTGGGTGAAGGCAAGCCTGAAACAACTGCCTTTTGCATTCATCAAGGTGTTTACAAGAAACGGTCCGATGTAAAAGCCATTATGCACACCCATATGCCTTATGCCACTGCACTGAGTAAAGTTTTTATTTTGTCGTGATTTCTATTCTATAAATGTTTTTCATACTTTCAAAATCTATCGTAAAATGTTTCTTTAAAATTTAAAAACAATTACTTGACATTTTTTTTTTATAATGCCTGCATTCATACAAAATAATTGTTTACAAGTTTTGGTTTTTAAGTTATTTAAATTTTAATAAAAAAAATTTCATATCTTTCGTAAAGTCTTTTCTTTTTAAATTCTCAAATGTAAAAGTATTAATGTATAAATTTTGGTCAAAATATCTTACACATTCATTTTAGTTTTTTTTTATAAGCTTTCCAATTACTATGTAATGACATATGATTTTAAATGATATATTTACTGTTTATATCTATTTTACTATCTATATTTCTTTATATAAAATAAGGTTCTATAAAATGTATGTTGGCTTAAAATGCTGCTAATATATATCTTATTTGTGCATATTAAGTAAATATTAAAGTAAACCTGACTATTTTAAAATTATGTGAAAAAACTAGGTTTTTAATTTTTTATATATCATACAGTACATCATTTCATTTGAACATTTAATATAATTTCATCATTATTAAAGATGGATTTTTGTGTATTAACATTATGTCAACCATTAGCCTCTAAAAATTGCTTGCTAAATCATTTTAGTACCAAATCTTTCCTAGTGTTGATGCCAGTTACTTAGATATTGTGTTTCATGTTTTATTAGCATTAAATGTTTATTAAGCAACTTGCATAGTTTTAAAAAATCAAAATATATTTTAATTTTTTATTACCTTATACTTGTTCATGAATATTTGGAAAATTAGTCTGAGGCCTTTCATATTATTGATGAATCTTATATTACGCAAAGAAATGTGTGAAACATGTCTCTTTTACTACTTCAAAATGAGGAAACTTGATTAGAATTCGATAGATAAGAATTGGTTGATTTAATATTTTAAAGTAAATCTTAAAGCAATTGAATCAAGACAGTAAAAGCTATTGAAGATTATTTGTAAAAAGATTTTATTAAGTTGATTCCATAATTTTTTACGAGCATTAAAATTTAGGTTTGGATTTACATTAACATTTTGTATATCCTGTTTGCCTAGTATGCAAGTATACATATAAAGGTTAAACTGTATATGGGGGTACTTGCCATATGTAAATAGTCCAGATGTTGCTAATTTATCTTTTATGCCATTAAATCTAACTACTGCTAATATCCACATGGTTCTTTCTGGTAAAACCTGCATGAAGAGGTATGCACAGGAAGGTTATTTTTTACGCCATACTGATACATGCATTTTTTTATGGATGTATCGCTACACAATACAATCTGATGAAGTGTTTTTTGCTTCTGTTTCTAAAACTAATTATTCTCCTAGGTTGCAATAAAAATTGCTTGTCTTAAAAAGGAATAATGTATGACAAATATAGTTTAATGAATTAAAATAAACCAAGAAGGTGGGGCATTTCTCGGGCACATTTTGCTTATAACATTAATCCTCTCTTTTCATACAGTCTTGAATGGAAATGTTAAATTACTGAATGAATAATGAAAATAAATTGATTATTGAAATAATAAAGAAAAAAGATTATGTATGAAATTATGTTAATAATGAATTTAAACATTGATTTAAAAGATATCAAATTGAAAGAAAAAAAAATATATTTATTCTTTATTTTTATTTATTTATGTTAAATTGTAATTTTATTTCTTAAACTGCACATTTTTTTCTTGGAATTGTGAGATAATTGATATAATTCTATGCTTCTTTGAGCACAATACTGTAATCTTATTAATTAACAGAAACATTAGCAATTCCATGTTACTGAATTATCTATTTCTTACAAAGAGTAAGCATAAACGAAATGGTATTTAAAAAAAATTCTATCAAAAACATAGCTTTTATGCGACACAATAATGAGCTAATATGCAGAGACTAGGCTATTAACATAAGCTTAGAAGTTGACTGTTTAATTAATACAAATTGTAATTATGTTTGCATGATTTAGTTAAATGTATCTCTTCTGAAAATTGAAAAAAAATTTAAGAATTTTCAGTATTTATATACGTTTTATGAAATGAAAACTTGTATGATTTAATTGATCTGTTTTACTAATTGCAGGTAATTTATGGAACTTACATACTAAATTTATTTTTTTAACACATTTTTATGTACGTTATTTTAGTACTTTATTGAAATTGATATGTTTTGATCAATCGAAAGGTTATATACAATTATTAGAATTGGCTTAAAGTTCAATTCTAGAATAGGTATTGTTTTGTAATAAATAAATACTCTTTAAATATTCTAGTATGTTCCCTTTAAATATTCTCAAATGTAGGATCTTTTTATAGCAATATATTGTATGCAATTTAACATGTTTTTGAAATCTGAATATTTAAAGCGAAGGTATTCACCTCATTTTTTATGCTTTTAGTGAAAAATGAAATGGTCTTAGCATGAAGTTATAAGTTAGTTTGTTTCAATGAATTTTAAATCTGCTTATATAAATATATTTAAGTATTATGAATAGGCAAAAATGTAGGATATCTGTGTTCTTTTTTACATGCAGAAAGTATTCAATTTTGTAAGGTTTTTATTGGAGAATTTTACTTATATTACTTAAAAATATTTTAAGATTTACTTCGGTTCTATAATAATCAACTTTTGACTGATAAATCTTAATAGTTGTGATTGCCAACTTGCAGGTAATTTGACATTTAAAATTTATTTTAGTTGTTACTGGAATTACAACTGTTGAAATTTGATGTTATTTTTTTCTTTAGTAAAAGTAATTTTTAACATTTTTTGATAATTGTTTTTTTCATTTTTACAATTTATTACAATTTCTCTTTTGATAAAAAAAAGTATTATGTAAGCATGAGGATATAAATTTTCTTTTAAGTTTAAAGTTTAAAATTGTTTGACAAATACTTGTATCAGTCTTAAATACATTTAAATGGAAATGCAAAACTGCTTTTTGTCTGAATTTATAATTCTTTTATTTTAAAATTTCCTTGAATAGTAATATCTTGTATCATAATTTCTCTTGATTTCATATCAATAGGTAATATATAATTATGCAACGTACTTTTTATTTAAATACTGTTATCTTTCGTACAGCTTGTTTGAAGAACCCGAAGTTATTGATGCTGCACCAGAATTCCTCCCGATTTTATAATAGAATAGCTTACGATACTGAATATACTGGTTTAGGAGACTTTGCTGCAGAAGGGGAACGTCTTGGAGAAACCCTTGGACAAAATAGTGTTCTTTTCATGGGCAATCATGGAGTCTTGACTGCTGCAGAATCTGTCGATGTGGCTTTTGATGATATGTATTATTTGGAAAGAGCAGCAATGGTTCAGGTAAAATTTTAATTAGTTTGAAATGTATGCATTTAATGCAAATAATAATTTAAAAAATAATTCAAAATACACTACAGAGTGAATAAGAGCTATCCAATTCTGAATTTAATTTTATTAGTACTCGCTAAGAGTTTTTCAAAATTTTAGTAGATTTTTTATTAAATTGCAATTTTTGTTTTTCTTATATTATGTAAAAAAACATTTTTAACTACTTTTAAAACAATGTTTTTTCATATTTTATGTTTTCTATGATTGTAATAAATTTTTATCAAGCATATTTTGCGACAGTATTTTTAATTAATAATTTTTTGATTGCATTTTTTATGGTTAAAACAAATGTTTGGTTTGACAAAATATTTTAATCTTGTATTGATTTATTCTATTTAACTTTTTTATAACTATACTTCCATATTAAGAATATGAGTTGGGCAATTATTTATATGCCTTATATTAAGAATGAGATTGAATTCAAATAGAAAATCAATGATTCTTCAATTTTGATATATTCTCATACCTTTTATTATTTTTCACTGTTGTACCTTTCACTTACTTTACATACTTAAAGAATCGTAGAATGTGCATACAAAAAAAAAGTAGTGTAAAAGCTTTTTATTGCAAAAATATATAATTCATAATGTAATTCATTTTGTTATCCATAAATGACCCTGATTAAAATTTAAATGTATCTAGCCAATGTGAAATCAGCACTATAACAATGTAAAACAATATGTCGTGTCTTAAAACGACTTGCATGGGCAACAAATAATGTTTACAATTTAAAAAATACAATCAATATGCTTTGCATGTAAGCATATTAACAAGTAGTTAAATATGAAATGTTTTAATCACATTCTAAATACACTTCTGACAATTGATGCTGGTTTGAGAATGATTTTTGCAAACCTGCAAATTGTAATGTTTGTAGACTAGCTTTGTTGCAAAAAGCTGCAATGTGTTTTTCATTTCTCCTGTCTTCTACTCTCGCTATTGAAAATATACTTCTAGGCTTCTCTATATAACAAAAATCACTACTTGTTCTAAAAAATTTAACAAATCAGTACTGTTTTATTTTATGGTGGATTCTGAGTTTCATACAGAACCTAAACATTATAAAGATACACCTACTGTATTAGAAAAATATAACTTGTAGCCATTTGTTTTTGTAATTTATTAATAAATATCGAGTATCCACTGTTTCTTTAATTGTGTTGCAATCATACGAGGAGTTCTAACATTGTTTATAAAGTTATGATGAAACGTCTTCTATAATAATGCATACGTTTTCTTCTTTGATGTATAAGATGTAAAAATTGATTCCTTAATAAAGGCAAATATAGAGCTGTTCACATCACATTTTTCAGTTTGATTAATCTGCATTTTACTTTATTTAAATTGAATTAGTAGTTTTATTTTTTTGTATAGGTCCATTAATTGTGATATTTCTTCCAAAAAATATTTGCCAAAATTCATAAAAGTGAAGTAATATTATGACCTTTCAAATTGTACAATATTCCATCGAAACTATATAATCCCCCACCCCCTTTTTTTTTTTTTTTTGGTCGAGTATCATCAGTTTCCCTAAATATTGATATATGTTTTATACATTCATGTCTCATACAAGATTAAAAAAATAATGCAGTGGGAGAAATATTAATTCCCATTTACTTGTAAAATTTGTCTGTTAGAATAATTTATGCATAAATGTGTACAATTAATTGTAAATTTCAATATCAATACTATTTTTATACTTTGCATTAATAATATTTAAAAACATATCTGATACAAAATGAACACCACTATGTGCATGCTTTCAATGTATATAGGTAATATTTGACCCCAAAGATGTAAGAGAATGTATTTTTTTTCCTGGTCTAAAAATTGGAGTAGCAGTTTTGAAAAAAAAAAAAAAAATTACAACTCTATTAGAAACTGCAGAATAAACAGTATCATATATTCATGCTCTTTTTATAGTAGTTTAAAGACTATTTCCAGAAAACATGTTTGAATTAAAAAAAAAAAAACCCACCTTTGCTTAATGCCAAATATTATCTATAAAATTTTTTGAAATATTATTTAAAAACTACTTAGATAATATTTAATTATAATTATGAGATTCTGTGAAGTCGGAAATAAATTGCCTGGGAGGAGGCCATTATACTTGTAAAAAATGATTAATTTCAAAATATATGTAAATCTATTTTGCCATTTACATACTATTCTCAATATTGTTTATAATGAAAAAAATTATACTCTTGCATCCAAATGTATTAGAATTTTTTTTGATTTGAAATGCAAAATGTTGCAAGGAGTTAAATATCCGTGTCTTGGAATTCAATTATATGCTATATGTCAATTCAACTTTTGTCCAATCAGCATATGTGTTTGATCGTGTATATAATAATAAGCTAATTAATGGGTAATTATGTATGTTATTTCCAATTTTGCAACCCTCTTTTTCTTATTCTTAATTTTGCTTATAGTCTATAGCGCTATGTCATTATCCTATACAAATAGCCAGCAAGTACCTGTTAATCCTGCTGTTATGTTTATTTCAACATATAATAATCAAATTTATTTGAATAAAAACAAAGTGGTTTGGGTTTTAATGCACTTTGAAATGCTCTTACTTTAAAAATAGTTTATTTTCAAAAATTTCAATAAAATCTTCATGTTTGTATTCCTAGGTGAAATTTGAGTGTTTGTGACAACATATTGCTGTATATCCAATCATTCATGTCAAAAGATTAGTTATCTTGTTTGAAACATTTTGTTTACATTTATGTAATGTGTCATGTTATTTGATAAAGTAATATGTTTAACGCTTTATGTCCTGATCATATGGGAAAGTTCTTGCTTTTATCTTCATAATTGAATTTTCTCCTTTCTGTTGGTATTCACTAGATTACAAAGTCTAATTTTGATAGGAAGTAGCAAATGGCATCTGAAAGGAAAATATTTTTTTAAAACTGAAATTATATTAGTAAAGTATTCCTTCTTTTCTGGGATATGCTATTAAAACTTCTTTAATGTAAAAAGCTAACTTAATTTTGGTATTTGTAGAATTAATAATGTTCCTTCTGACCGCTACCCCCCTTTTTTTCCTCCTAAAAGCATATTAAGGCTTTTTTTTTTCTCCTCCCAAATATGCATTTTGTTTGACAGTTTACATTTATTCTCATAAAAGAATTACATTTCATATCTGTGGGAAGATCCCTTTCATTGCTTTGACAATTTAAATTTTTTAGCAATTTGCATAAGGTACCATTGCAAGAAGGGGCCATAGTTTGAATATCTGCTCTGCAAATAACTAAACAATTTGTTTTTCTGTCAGTCCATTCATATAAATGAATGATTCAGATATCTTCCAACTCCTGAAATAATGATACCATATCTGTTTTTATTTTCCTTGTCAGAGTTTCAAATTCTACTCTTTCAAGATTTAGTTGAATCATGAAAAGCATTAAAATCTAGATGCAATGTATAGAAAAAAATGCATTTTTGAAAAATGAATGTATACTTAACATTTTTAAAAGCATTTTTATTGCTTTAAATATTTGGTCTTGCCATATCACTGTGTTTACACTATCGGAGCATCTCAAAGGTGAAGAGAAAAGAAACATTGGTTCTTGTATTTAAACTAAAAGGCACTTATTCTTCCCAATTATAATTTAATTTGCCTGTCCATATAAAAAAAATTCGTATAAAGTGTAGTAATGGCCCTTTTTATCTTAAGGGCCTAATCCTTAAGATAAAAACTTTAACTTTACTTGAAAAGGCAAAAGATAGGATCTCTTTGTGTCTATAGCCTAGAATAAAAAGATGGAGACATTGCAATAATGGAAAGCTCTCTATTGTAATTTGAAATTATTTTTTAAGCAATCATTCAGTGATTTTGTTTTTGCATTTATTACTGTATTTAAAATCAGATTTTCTATTCACCAGTATTTGGAAAGTAATAAGTTATTTTAGAATTTTGTTGTCATTTTGCCGGAACTATGCAGATATAAAGTGATCAGCAATTAAATTTTAAGGATTAGTTAAAAATGCTCTAAAATGTGTTCATGAAGACTTGATTTCTTTTGATGTTATTGGTAATAATACATTTATTACTCAACACAAAACTAGACTCTAAAGTTGAAATGAAAATCAGATTAAAGAAAACGTTCCTAATTTTGTTCAGATAAGTAATGAAAAAAATTGCTATAATTTATTTTGCAGAGAGGGAAAAAGAAGCATTTTATTTGCATATATTGCTTGATTTAAAGAAAACTGACTATTGTACAATAGTGCAGACTAAGTTTTCGTTTGTGAATTTTTTTTTTCAGGATATTGAATTGTATTTGAGGAAACTTGATATTAAAATCTTTTAATATCTATTAATAACAAAAAATCTTAATGCATTTTAATAACAAATTATGAAAAACAAATGAACATATTAATGACAAATGTTATAAATATCTTCATGATATTTCATTTTCTAAAAGTCAGATAATACTGAACAATTTGTGACAATAGTTGCTTGGTAAGTTGGTGCTAATAGGAGATTTTGTTATGCTTATATATATTTTTCAATAATTGTATAATTACTACATTGTATGTGCATAAGAAAAATTGATTTTCAAACATACTATAATTTATGATTTAGATTTGTTCGACAGTTTTTAGGCAGAGTTCTAAAAAGAGATTCTTTCTGCTTCTGTGATGAATGATTGTATATTATGAATATAGTAAAATTGTTAGTAATTTTTTTTTTATTGATGTATTTAGTACTTTTTATAAATGTTCAATATTTTTTGCATGTAATTTGTAAAACTGTAAAGTTACTGGAATACTTTTGATATGTGGTTAAGTGACCTTATTAAGTATTAATTTTTTAAAAATTTATTTTTAATTTAATTTTGATTTTGGTGATAGCAGGGATTTCTACATTTGTATTTCTGACTCTGGTGAAATTTCATTAATGGTTCATCATATGCTTATTGAACGGTGTGAAAAGTTTTGACTTAAGATTTTCTTAATAAGATTCAAAATTTAAATTCTAAAAATACTGCTTAAAACTCTAACCTTATTTTTGTATGTGTGATGAGTTTGTTTGCCATCATGAGCTCTTCAAAAGCACTGCACTTGTTTAAATTGAATGAAATCAATTCTGACTATTTTGTGACATGACTTACTTTGCATGTCAAGTGAGAAATGAGTCAATAAATATCTTTGATATACAAAGAATTTAAGTTCCAAATCGTTTTACACTATTCTAAAATGAATGATATTGAATTTTTTTTTTGTTTTATAAAAAATAAATGCATTAGCCACATGAGCAATATTGATGCATTTGTATTAATTTCCTAGGTTTTAGCATGTAGCACCAATCGAGAAGTAAAAGAAATGGACAAAAGAGTTGTGGCCCATACATGTCAACAAATTCTTGAAGTTCTTCCTCTCTATGCAAAAAGACATTTAGATTCTGTTGTAAGACGTTTAAAATTTTCGTAAGAATTTTGCATGAAATGGTCTGCAGATCCTGTTAAACTGCAGAAAACTATTGAATGCTTAATTTGTTTAATTCATATTGAAGTTATATTCAGGCTCATTTCAACAGAGTTAAATATTTTAAGTTATAAGAAAAATATTTTTGTGATGAGTATTTAATTTTTTTTATATATTTACAATATTTTATTGAAATGTTCATTTTATGGTATGTTTATAAAGTTCTGTAAATACTGTGATAACTACTGTGTAAATACTGTGTGTGAGTGTGAATCATGTGCTGCGACTGAATTTTTATATTGCAGGAAATTTATCTATATTGAGAAAGCAATTGATGAAAGTGATATTTATAAGCTCTGAAATTTTTCTGTTTAAAGGTTTCTGAGGAAAAAAAAAGTTTAATATAAATTTTTTAAAAGCATTTAGATTTAGCATTTTAGAATCTTTTATGGTATATTATGCTGTGATTTTGATCTAATGTTCGCCTATTTTAAATGTTTAATCACTGAATGATTTATATAAATTTTATATTGAACTGAATGAATACACAAAGTCACTGAAAGTTTCTAGTTGTGCCAAATTTGTAATTTATAACTACACTTTGTCAGTTGAGAATGTAGAGAGATTAAATTTAATAAACTTTGTTTAAACTATTTTTTATGACTTTTTTTCTAGTTTACTATTTATGTTTAAAGCAATGTATTTAACATTAAAAAAAAATACATATTTAATGAGGGGAAAAAATGGCATTAAAAATTGTCATTGATGCAATTAAGGATAATTTTCCATATTAGACTGTTTGGATTTAGAATTTGACTTAGTTTTCTAAGCTCAACTTTGACAAAAGTACTTTTTAACTTGCTCAGAATGTATAAACCTTCATATGACATTTTAAACTTTGTCATTCTTCTTATTTCCATGCAAATGCTCTTCCTCAGTGGTTCACCTTCTTTAGTTAGAATTAAGTGCCCCAATCTAAAAGTTTCTAATGATTTTAATTCTTTTTATATTTTTCCTTCCTTATGGTTTTTGTTGTCATTTTCCATCTTTTGATGGCAAGAGAGGAAACTTTCTATAAGAAGTTGTTTGCTGGTTTTGTTTGCTTTTTTTCTTATGAATATTCTTTCTTTATGGATAGTTAAAATACCACATGTTAATTGTGGATTGTAACCCAATATATTGGTGGTGCACTGTGAATCCCATTGTATGAATTTGGATGATTACTGTCTTTGTAAATGATTAATCTACTTCAGAACAAATAGAAAAGTCTTTGTTCTTAACATGGGTGATTTTTGTCCTTGAAGATGACTTCTAGTGTATAGATTCTGGCTTACTTTATGGTGAATACCAAAGTTGCAGATGCCCAGATGCCTTTTTGATATATCTGTCAGTAAGTATGAAAATAAATTCATGTTGGCAAATTTGGAAAATATTAAAATTAAAAACTTTGGACATAGTACCAATTAGTTTATTATTAAATTTGTATTAGTGTCTGGGATGCAAATAACATAAATTGTTCTAAATGTGTTAATACCTTTTGGAGGGGGGGACTTTTGAATGCTCCTTTGCATGAAATAGTTCTAAAGTCAGACAGTGATTGAGTGATGTTTATATAACAAATCACTATATAGCAGAATGGATACTTTCACATTTCTGAAGTAATCAGAATATATTTATGAAAAATACATTAGGTTATTACTTTGATCCTATGTTTCTTTCTTTTAAGATGCTTTCAGATATAGCATTTTGGCCATTCATGAGGGGGAACATTCACAGCATTTTAGCCACTCACCACGTTAACTGTCATGGAATGTTGACTCTTGCCCTCAGTACTGAACAGTTCTTTGATAACTTACGGTGAACTGCACAAGAAAAGTATGTGAATTGCCAACGGTGATCAATCTATGCATACCCAGTTATGCACACTATGGCAATTAAATGTTAAAAATTAATGCACATGTTTATCCTACCTAGACCTATAATGCTACATTAATTTCTGGATTAAGTTATGCATCTGATATGAAAACTTCCTTTAACTCTGACTTCTGTTGATATGCAATTTAACAAGTTAACATTTCATTATTATCTCTCTAATTAAATGGTCACTTGCTTGCTATCTAATAACTACAATAGAGAAGAATTTATTGAATTAAATTTTTAGGTGGGAATTGCAGATGTGTTGCATGTCAATTAACTTGTTGACTTGCAGTGTATGGCAATTGTCAATAAGTGTTCAGATATCTACCAGTAATTTATACACTTTGTACTTATACTTTTAAGTTGACTTTTCTCATCTTTGTTTCCTATTGTAGAATTGCATAATTTTACTTACAATTAAAAGGTTACATCAAATGGTATTCTTTGTAATCCAGATTGTCTAATATTTGGTCTCTGATCAATCTGATCAGGGCTCCAGAGGCATCAGAGTTCACACATTGAATATAAAATCTAAGTCCTTGGAACTAAAATTTTTGAAAGGTGGACTTTTATTGAAGAATACCAATTTTCAGTTTAAAAAAAATTCCTAATGGACAAAGTTCGTATCTGGGATTTGATGTGTAGAGTATTATCCACAAAGACTTATTGATCACATTTGGTGTCGTATCCAAATGTTCCTGTTGCATTTCATCTCATGATAATTTATAAAATCAATTTGGGTAAAGTTCTCAGATTCAACTACATCTATTGATTCCTTTTTGATGGCATTTCTTTGATGGATATTATTTTTTGTATTTATGAAATTGTTTTAGCACGTGGTTTAAATATCTAGACCCAATGACCATCATTAATGTTTTATCCTTTTTGTAATCTATCAAGTAATTTTTTTGCAGCATGATAATCTCTAAAATTGTATGACTGTAATAGTGTTTGCAGAGATACTGCCTTTTGTAACATAAAATCATTGTGCATCTTAACAAGTAATTCATATCCGAATAACCTCAGAAACACTTCTTTCCAAGTTGTGGCTATGAAAATTCTCTTGTGAGTATAGACTGCTGTAATTTTCACCATTTGATATCAATTTTCAACAGTGTCTCAATAACTTGACTGATTAGCTTCCTTTTGTCGTTTCTTATACTTCTTGACTTCAATGGTTATATTGTATTGTAAGGTCCAGAGCATACAAATTCTATAAGATATAAAACAATTTATATCTTATAACTCTGTCTGCAGAATTAATAAGGCAGTAACTTTATTCTGTTTCCATGCCTATTTTTTACAACCTTTTCTGGCCATCTGCTCTGAACTCCTATCATCACCAAATTTTACAGCCTAAGATAAATTCTACAATAGTACACACTTTCCTGTAGTAGTCTTCTATGCAATGTACTTCTTTGTTTGCCTTCTCTCAATCAGCAGATATCACTGGTAATATACAGTAAAAGCTCTTTATTCGCGGGGTATGTGTTCCATAAATATGCCGTGAATTCAGAAACCGTGAATATGGAATGGTAATTTATATGGGGTTATAGGGTATACGTTCCTAGGTGACAAAATAAAAACAAAACAAATATATAAAAAAATCAATTTAATTGACATTTTTGAACATTTTGATTAATTATCTTGTGGTTTAGGCAATGGTTTGAAGAATTTTGTCATTTTCTCTTGCTTGGAGGTTTTTAAAAGCTCCTTTAGATTGATACGCAGCAGTCACATTAGCAATTTGCCTCTTAAAATAAGACTTCGTTCCATAGACGGATCAATGTTCATAAAGAAATCGCAAAACTCGCTTGCCATTCGTATACCTTCACTAAGATTTTTCAAATTAAATGGCACATTTCCAGTGCTTGTGGAAGCCTCTTCTTCAATGGGCTGTGAATTTAACATTTCCTCCATATTGGTTTCAGTCAGATCTTCATCTTGCGATTCAAGCAATTCTTGAATGTCACTTGATTCTATCTGTTCGAACCCATCTCGTCCTATTTCATTCGCGATTTCGGCTATGTTTCTAGTTTGCATTTAACAACATACTTTAGGCAAAGATGTAATAAGATCTATTTTACTTTTTTTTTATTAGTTCATTTGACGGCATTTACAAAGGATATTGGGTTGGATACCTATTGGAATCCTTTTATTGCTATGAATGTACTTATTAGATCCGCGAATATAGGAATTGGATCGCCTTTTTTTGATCCGCGAATAGTGAAAACACAAATGAAGGAAGCGCGAATAAGGAGGTTTTACTGTAGTTAATTACACCATAATGAAAAATTTAGGTATTCAGAAATTTGTCGATACAAAAATAAATGCTACTAATTCTATTATCCACAATTCTAAGAACATTTCATTTTGTAAACTGAATGGATTGAAACTTGTCACTATAATTGTGGGAATAAAGAAATATTGGAATATATTTAGAAAGAATTCAATAATGGGAAAAAATCGTGCAGTTTTTAAAGTCGTAGTTTACCGCATTCATTTTCATAGTCTGAAAAAGTGTTCGATTAATTTGATTTTTGCTGTCACGTCCTTTATTCCTAGTAAGCATTGCAGAAAAAGATGAAAGCGTTTAATAAGATGCAATTTATAAAATAGGGAATATCATGCAATATGCTCAAACATGCATGTGCACATTTCTGCAATTGATTCTTGACCAAATATTTGATCTTTAGTTTAAACCCTTTCAAAGTATGGAAAGGAAATAAAGGTAGAAGTTTTATTTCATCCTTTCAAAACTGGAAACATAGTTTGTTGATATTAGAAACAATCAAAATTAGAGATTGAAAATCACTCTTTGGCATCTAACTTTTAAACAATTGCAGCTATCGAAAATCTTTAAGTTCGAAAGTTGTTCACCGTAATGATGTCCTGATTTGACTAAATTGTTTTTATTTTTCTATTTTCAATATTAGGGAAGTTATTGGGAAATGAAAATTTCAATCCCTCATCATTTCCATTCCCTTTGGGCTATGTGCCGTCTAGGAACTTATCTGAAGCTTTTACATTTCCTACAATATACTCCAAGTCGGTTAGAATCCAAACAAAATTACTTTAGTTTTCTTGTGAAAAAGTGTTATGCATATATTTGAATTTGATATTCATATATTTAAATAGAGGAAAGGTGCATAGTTATTTGAATGAAGGGTGGTTTTGGGCTCTAGGGAGTATGATTGATGAAGGACTGCAGAGTCATGTCATAAAGACCATTGCAATAGGTAGTCTTCATATAAGAAATCTATTTAAGAAAAGTAATGTTCTGCATAGAAATTGCAGAATGTGAAAACATGGAGATCTGAGAGATTGATAAATTGGTTGTAGCAGATAATTCGGAATAAATCATGGACTAACAAATATAAAAAAAATGTAGTTAAATGTTGACTTGATCAAAGCTCTCTCTCTACATGGACAGCATAGAGACAGTTGTTTGGCAGCTTTAAAGCACTTTAGAGGTAAGCCTAAATTAAGAATTTGCTTTGTCTATATGTAGTCAGTTATACCACTTAAATGCCTTCCTTGTTTTAAATGCCTTACTTTATTAAATGATAATCTAATGCTTATCTTGATTCCTACCTTACTGTTTATTGCACATTAATATTTCCGTTTTAAATAATAATAGAACTACAATATATATAATATGCTCTTATTTGAGATTGTCTTGTGATTTGTTGAGCAGTGTTATCAGTCAATGCCCACTGAAGTTGAGGGATGATCACTGTCAGTATCAATGGCTACAAAAAAAAAGAAGCAAAAATTACCAAACCTTCCTTTTCTTTCTTATTTTAACACTAAAACTACCGCAAATGGTCAAATGACCATTTCCCAACATATTGGAAAAATACCAGTATGTTTAATGTTAAGTGAGTAGGGAAATTCATATGCTGTAAAATATTATTAGTATGTTCTGATGTACCTATTATATTTTTTAAAATGTAATTTTAAGTTTAATAAAGAACAGGAATGCAGTCAATAAAGAATTTAATTACACTACTTTTAATTCATATAAATCATTCCAAATTACACACTGTATTTAGATCCTCACAATTTATTTGGAAGGCTTTAGTTTGGTTAATTTTTGCTATACATACTTTATGCATTTTTATTGCATTATCAAATTTATAGTTCAGTGGTTAGCAGCATGAAACTCTTACTAAATCCAAAATTTTCTATTGGTACAACAAGGCCAAAGCTGACTCTTGCATCATTAAATCCAACAAACCAGCCAAAAAGAATTTTCTTTGGCATTTTCCATAAAAATTCCTGGTAATTTTATGGTATAGGTAGGTTAAAGTAAATGAAGTATTTTTAAATTTCATTAGAACTCATTTTCTTTTAGAGGCTCATCTCTTATTATGCAAGTAAGGATGTCCTAATCTGAAGTATCCAGGAAATTTTAATTCCTTCAAAGCTACTGTTCATCAATCTATTTTCTTTGACATTCTGCAAGAGAAGTTCTTCGTAAGATGGTGTTTCTCATGGACAAAATGCCAACCTATGGGTTTATTGTTTCTATCCATTAAACAGGTGTTGTAGTGCCATCCCCATTATATCAATTCTTTCAATAACTAGCTTCTTGTGTTATTTGTAAGCTTGTGATCACCGTCCTGGGTTTAGGTTTAAGGTTGATCACTGTTCATTAAATAATACCTAGTATATAAATTCTGGCTCATTAAAATTAAGGACTAGGAATGTTTAGAACTAATATCAAACCACATGGTTGATGCATCATAGCTTATTTTTTGGCTCTTGCACCATTGATAAACCAATCAGCCTAAAGCTAATAATTGTTTTTCTTTTCGGTTCTCTCTTGTGGCTGGTGCCGTCTGGCTAAATAAAATAATCTTTCAGGAAGCAGAATTCAATTCCTGCAGCTGTAAGGTGTTTTTTTAGCTGCAGAGTTTCAGAAATGAACAGAACATTGCTGTAAATACAACAATGTGAGAAATTATACCCATTCCACTTAAACTTGTTAATAAAGGTGAAATCTCACAAACAATACCAGCTGATGCAAAAACCTAAAACCTCTATTCACAATAGCATCAGTATTGTCCTTAGTAGCAGAAGTGGAGTATTAAATAATCATTTTAAGCAGATTTTTAGAGGTACTATTATTTTGGAGAACCTAGAGAAATTTTTTCTGTATCCAAGGTTATCTGATTTTGCGGTTATTTATTTATTTGTTATGATTACACATTAGAACATATTCAAATTCAAATTAAGTATTGTAAGAATTTTGGAATATTACTTTATGATTTTTTTCATGTTTTCAAAATGCTAAAACTCCTGCAATTTGGTTGAAAATTTTTTTTTTAATTTTCTTGCTCAGGAGCTATTGCAACTAGCATTGGAAGTTCATTTTATTTAGGTTATTCCAGTTTGCCTTATCTATTATTTAAAGTTGCTTAGATAGTTTAAATTAATACCAATTAAAAATAAATCAATTTGAAGTTTGTATGGGAAAGAAGAGAGAACAAAACTTGAATTGCCTGTGGGTCTTAACAGAGCTCCTTTTAATAATCCAATTCGACCTTATACATAAATATGGCAGAAAGTGCGAATTCATGTGGAGAATCGCTGAATGTTCCTCTGGTCTTAATGATGGTAAAGATGAGATCCCAAGAAATTATATACTCTTTTGTATTATTATTGATAATTTTTGAACAGTTTATAACTTTTTTTTAAATAAAGCATCACATCCTGAAGCAGCCACACATTTTCTAGTTTTATTCATTTTGGCTATTAATAATATATGTTTATAATATATTCTGTATATAATTTGTTGATTGTATGTTATGAAATATAGTTTTGCAGAGATATAGTTTATGATGTATATAGTATGACATATAGTTTTGCTGACAAGAAAACTAATTTGAAAAAATAATTGATTTGTGGAAAAATATATGAGGAGGTATGATTTCTACAACGGAACAAAAGTGGATTATTTCTGTTCACACCAGAATCTAAGAATGAAAGTTGAAAAGTTTCGCTTGATGTTTTTATTAAAGAGATTCTTATAGGGATTTCTTTGACATGTGTTCATATAGGAAAGGAATCTTGGGTATCTTTGAAAGGAATGCCTTGGACGTTAGCGATTTTTATCCCTTTGCTTGCAATGTGAGGATTGGAATGATGATCAGCAGTATTTTGGAATGTGTGTTAGGCATAAAGAAGAATTAGGATCAGAAAATATGGGCTAATTTAAGACAAAAAAGTAGAAATTTATGAAGACTTAAATTAGATTAGGAAACATCACTACACCCACTCACACTTTTTCACAATAGTATTTTCAATATTTGTTATCATCAAAGTGTTTGAATTAAACAAAAATGTTTCCATTTTGAATAATAATCCACAAGAAAAAAAGGCAGAACTCAATTGCTTTGAATAGTTTATTTTTTAAAATTCATAATGTGCAGAGAAATCACAAATGTTACTCTAGTCACATATTTTCATATAAGTTCAATGCTATTATAATACATAAATATTTACTCATACAAATTGAAAAAGGTATGCAGTTTGCTTATATACAATATCTTTCTATATAAACATCCTACTGAAATGTGTCATTGGTTCCTTTTTTAAAAAATATTGGGCAAGTAATCTGTGCATTCAAATATTTCTTTCGAAATAGCAATAGAATATACAATAAAATAAAACAATTTCAAGTTAAATGTAGAAATTGGTTTCATTGTAGTGTACTGTGAAATGTAATCAAAATAAATATTAGTACATGTGACTTTAGATGTTAATCTGAAATTAATATCCATGGCATAGCAAATTTGTTTATTATAAATGTTTTCCTCAAAAACATTAATTTTTAATTGAAACAAACAGCTTTGTAAAGATAATTAATTCATAATGGAATTCTGATGTTTAGAGAGATGCATTTAATTTGAAGTAATTCTGAAAGTCTTTTTCTTTTATATTCTGTCCAGACGATTATTCTGATTATGCAAATGGAAACACGTGTACATCACAATCATAAGATGACAAACAAATTTGCATTTGGATTTTATTTGAGTGTCTTTGCTGCTCATTCTTTTGATTTTTGAAATAATTATGTATTTGCATTATAAGTTTTGTCTTTTAGAACTTAATCTTTTTGAATTTTTTAAGATTAGTTTCAAAAATCAGTTTAATGTATTATATTTTTTTCGGTTTAAATTTGAATTATCGAAAAGAAAATAATTTTTTAAAGAGAAATATATAATATACATAAAATTATTATTATGATGATAATGAATGCAGAAATATTAGAAATCTATTATTGATGATTTCTTTAAATTCAAAGTTGATTAAGATCAAAGTTTCTGGTTTGAAATTTATTAATAGTTTGTATTTTTATTTATTATTTCATTTTAATATGCACTATTAATCTTGGCATAGTCTTTGAAAAAAACCCATCTTCTCTTTATATTAATATATTTAGCCATCACAATCATATAAACAAAATTAGAATGTTGCAAATTATTTTTAAATGCAGCAATTATTGAGATTCATTTTTTTATTTGGAGTGAGTTTAATTTTAACATATGATAAAATTTGTTTGTAATAATTGATTAGTCACTCACTACCATTTACTTTATTAAAAAAACTATGCATTCATTTTTGTCAGATTTTAATGGGAATGTGTTCGATTAGAGTGATAGTTTGCGATTAGCAATTTATTTATTCGTAATTAATTCTGATAAGAATAAGAAACATTAGTCTAAATTTAGAAGTTGAGCATTATGCAAAGATTTGGTTTTAAAATATCGTTTGTTCTACTTAAAAAAATGATTTAACATGTTTTTGGGAAAACCGTGTTAAATCTTACAATTATTGTTTTGGACATAGAAAGGATTTTCTTTATAAATCAAAAAGCTTATGCTACTAATTATTTAGTATAAATTTAATGTAATGATAGTATATGAAATTTGATTTTTTGTAACAGGAACGATAATTTTTTTTTTAGTATTACCAATTTCTATTTAATTCAAAGAAGATTTAATGTGGAATTCTTAACTAGAAAATGTAAGTGTCCAGTACTTTAAATGGATCATTGCACTTGTGCTGTACGTCCAGAGTTACACGATAGAAAATACTTGTATATGATAATCTTTCTTTACTAATCTATGCAGACATACGAAACGAGTCGCCCCAAAACGAAGTTATCGAATAACGTCAAAATATGCAGAACCATGGAGAAAATACTGGCTAATTATTTAGGGTCCCGAATAGTGCGTTTGCATCACATCGTATCATAACTATTATTTTACTATCACAGCATTGTACAGATCTTGGCATTACTTAATAAGTAAAATTAAAATAAAAAATTCATAAAAATAGGTAGGAGGCATTTGAAAAACTAATGTAAGAACTACATGGTGATATGTGTAGAATAGTTCTTTTCTATTACAAAAATTTACTTCTGTGCATAAAATTGACCTGACTTTTTTAACATTTTTTTTTTCCCTTAACCAAGTTTTTAACGTTGTAAAAAAATGAAAATAATAAAATAGTTAGCCATTACTTTAAAGTGCATAAGTTCTTTTCTGGAAATAATTATGTATAAAACTAAGATGAAGGTAATAGACAAGAAATCTTATAGGAATTCTTTATAATTAATATATTTTTTAAACTAAAGGATTACTCATTTTAATGAATATTAGTTTGTAAAACTTTTAGTGCTTTTTATATAATTGTAAAAAGGATTAAAATTTGCAAACTGAAAATGACACATCGAAAAGTTTCCCCCTTAACTGATTAATGTTAGATTATATTTTATTTAATATTAATTTTATGTATTATGATATTTGTAAGTGTTGTTTTTAATATAGCATTTGATTACCAAGCTACAAAGTAGCAAATAAGAATGTAATTACTTTTGCTTTAAATAAATACATAAATGCAGTAAATTTGTAACCTAGAATAATTGTTAGAATATTTTTATGGGAATGTCAGTAATGTAGACTAAATTTTTAACAAATTAAAAATATTTATAAATATATTTTGAATTTCTTACTTTCTTTATTTTTTGTAATTATTTTTTTTTCTTAGAGTATTTTTTACAATTATTGTGATGAGGCAGAACCAATCTTAGTTATAGGATTATTAAATTATTTAGTTATGTGGCATCTCTGTTTTATATATCTTGTTTCTCTGCTTATAAATTAAGGGGAAAAAATAAAATTGAAAGTTTTTTTATTATTTTTTTTTACCTTTCAAAAGCTAAATACTTCAATATTTATTCCACTTAAATAAATAATAAAGTGTTATGAAATGTAATTTTTTTTTTATTCAAATAGTTTTTTAAAAACAGAAATATAAAAATTAACAAATCCAAATACTAAGACAGTCAAAATTTTAATTAACTAAATCTAAATTTTCCTACTTGAGTCCTTATCCAAAGAGTTAAAAAAGCAAGGTCAACATGCCAAAAATCATATATTTATTACTGGATCTATATAAATAATTATTTTGTTGGTGATTTTACATATTATGTATAAAACACTATTTAAAGCAATTAAACTTTTTATTCCATTTAACAAGATATATTTATTTGATAATTGGCATGAAGTATATACCTTTAAATATTTTTGATTTGATTAGAACATTTAATTAATTCTATCATAGGAATTAAATTTTTAACTAGTATAAATTTCAATGTTTTAAAAATAATTTTTTTCAGTATGAGATGCACTTTTCCCACATGGTTATGATACATAATGAAATCAACGTGTATTAATGTTATATCGGCCAAGTTTGTAATCCAAGTTACTTTTACAATTTACTGGAAAAAAGTGGACTTGATGTGAGAACATTGCTCTTGATACTGCACAATTGGATGTTAAAAAAGATGTTGCATTTGGCCTGCAGATGTCTTCATTACATTCTTCATCATCATGCCAGTAGTTTCTTCCAGATACATTTTATAATTTTTGTTTATACAATATGATGTAAGGACTATTTATATTTAAATTTAGGCAGTGTTAAACCTAATTAAAATATAAACATTATGGAATCAAATGTTCCATGCTTCTTTATGAAGTATTAATCTAGCAAAAAGAAATAAAATATTTACTGTTAAAAATAACTATGCAAATAATTTTATTTGTTAGTTGATAATATAAACATCTGGTTTTTTCCCCTGTTGTGCTAAGAGGTTTTAAAAAACAGTAGTAGTAGGAAAGTAATTCGGTTAAATTACCTAGCTAAGATTTCTATAATTGCTTTAGGAATAGTTTAAAATGTGTAATTTGATATTTTGTTAAATTGGTGCATTAATTTTTTGCATAGTTAAAATAGTTTTGTTTGTTTAAATTCAGATATTTTTTTTAAGTATGAATGGCTTGAAGCATAATTGAAATTGTAATGCTAATTGTAAAAGCAATTCTCAAATTGTTTATAGCAAAATCTAACCTAATAAATTTATAATAAATATTCTTCGAATGTCAGTTATAAAATTTTCTAATACTACTTAATTTATTTTTTACATTTTGCACCTTCATTATAATATAATTTGCTTTTTAACCCACCAATTTCAACATAAATTTGTATTACTTTATTATAAACTGTTGCATGTTGAAATCTGCCATTTATTTGTAAAACTAAAATAGGGTTAAGAAATATCGAAAACAAATCATATTTTAGGAAAGAAAATAAGGATTAAGTTTTATTTCTTTACAGGTAATTATATTTTTATCTATTGGATATGATCTGGTATAAATTATTTTCTTTGTTTTAAAGCCAAACTATAGCTTATGTTTCTAAAATATTTCAATATTCAATTCATTATTTGTACTAAATCTATACTTTGATTTTCACAATATTTGATTAAAATAGTAGTAATAAACTGAATTTTCCAAAATAATGTAGCTTTATCTTTTAACAGCATTATTGTATAGTAAATTCGGTCATTTTTAAAACTTATTAATTGATATTTTTGAAAAGAATCAATAGTTTTTTGTCATTTCTTTTAAAAGAACAATTCCATGTAGCATATAGGATTTTATACTATAATAGTACAGAACTATTCAAAATTATTAAAGGTTTAATTTTACATTTTAAAATACAAATAAGTCATAATTTTATTCTTTTTTTTTATTTATTTTTGGCAAATTAGTGTGGCTTTATTAGAGCAATCTATTATTTAAATCAGTTTTACACATAAGAATTATAGATGCGAAAAATTATTTCTTGAAATGAATGATAGTTTACCATAAATTGAATACTGTAAGATAAATATTTCTTATTTAATCATTTGATCGTTAATTGTTTCGAATCTTTTGTATTTATAATGAACTGACATTGTTTAAATTTGTATCTATACTCATCTCGAAAGATATAAAATTTTTTGAGGGGATAGATTTTATTAGAATCTAATATTTAGCGAGAATGCAAAGATTTAAAATCGATATTATATATATAGAATCGCGAATCAATCTTCTACTTTAAATGTTACAAAATTTTAGAAAAAATATTTTTGCATGACTGTTAGAAAAATTGAGAAGATTGTTCAAATATTTCAATTTAAAGCAGAACAAGTAGTATAAAGTCCAGTAGATCAGATTCGAGGAAATAGAGGGCGCTTAAAGGAACGTATACGATTTCTGGAAAACGAATGTTATGTTTCTTGCTTTTTCCAATAGAAATCAATTCTACTCTAATAACGTTGGATGAAAAGAGATAGTAGTTTCTAATTGAGCAATAATAATCAATCTTGATATATTTCAGGGAAAATTAATTTTTTGAGTTATGTATCGAGCATTCCGAGATTTTTAATAAAGTATATTTTTTGAGGAAGAACTTGAAAAATATTGTTGGTTATTCCCGGTTCGAATATCATGAAGGTTCGAGAACAGCTTTCAAAATATGCTGCCAATGTGCATGATCAATTATGGTAAGTAATACAACTTCTATGCAACTTCTTGTTTTGGAACTATTATGCCAAAATTATATTTGAGTACTTTCTATTAAATGCTTGCTTTCCATTAAGAATTCTTGGCTCATTGCATCTTCATGATTAAAGCACCAAATTAATCGTAATGTTGGAAAGAAAGAAATTTGTCAAATTTTCTTTTCTTTGGAGTTCAAATTGACAATTTTAGCTAATCATTGTGTTGTTTCTTCCAAATTTTACAACTTATTATTATTATTTTTTATCGATTGTTTTATGGTACTTTATCGATAATCCTGCAATAATTTTAAACAATTCTGTACTTAAAAATATTATGCCACAAAGAGCGAGAGATATATGCGAGTCTATGAATAAAAATAAACTTAAATTTATGCTCTGACGCCTGCAAATTAAATCTCTGAAAATATCTTGAGCTCGACATCACACAGGTTCTTATTCACAAATTATGCAACTCAAGCACATTGAATACCTAAAATATAAATGAACATTAGGGAAATGTATAGTTTTTTTTTATGTGGAAAATATGTTTACGCCGCCGTCATGCAAGTAGTGAAAATGTACAGTCCAACTACTCTATGTATATACACACATATACTCATACAGGCATGGTACGAATACTGCAAGATATGTGTAATGCACCTGTCTCATATTTTTTTCTTCTAGAAGATCTGATTTTTGAAAAATAGATCAGCAGCTGATTTTTTTTTCTTATCACACAATCGTTCCTCTAACGCCCTCTGCCGGCGGGGTGATCTCGACGTCTATGGAACCTTTGTTGGGGATGAGAATGGTGCCGTTTTCCTGTTGGGACTGTTCGGCCAACAGATGCTCGGCCTGCAGGGATTCTTCCGATGTGTCTCCTCTCCTTCTTTCTCTTTTTGGTTTTGGCGCAGATTTGGCGCGCACCGAGCCCTTCTTCATGAAAATCTTGACACTGGATATAGGACTTGGCCTTATGAGAAATCTGGAGGAAAAAGTAATCAGTTTAATTGCTCTAATGTTATTGCAATGTTGAGGTGGGCTCACAGGAGGCTTATTATTGCCCGCGATAGAAGATCACGCCTACTTCCGGAAAATCATGTGACCACAACGGGACAATGGCAAAGAGGCAATGATTGCTGCCAATAATAAGACTCGTGTGAACTCACCTTTATAATTAAAATTACTCTCTTTTGAGATGAAAGTGACTTGAAACCGGATAAAATATTTTCATTGTTTGCGAAAGAATTCCAGAACCACCTGCAGATTTGCATATGCGTTAGGATGGATTTAATTCATCGAAATAGGGGTGAGAGGTAAGATAAAAAGCGAATATATTTGTTTGACCATAGAGTTCACAATTAATCGTGAACTGAATTAAAATAAAATAACGGACAGAAACGACACGATGTTGACCCGTGAGGAAAAAAAAATGAACGACGAAGTATGAAAAAAAATGAACGACGGAGAGTGGAAATTAAGGTCAAAGAATGACGAGTTCTGGAAATGCGTTCCTCAGTGTTTCACCCCTTAATGGGGTAGAATTGTCGAAACGTGGTAGTCTCAAAATATTGACACGAACATCACTTTAAAATTTGCGGTTAACACACCCTTAAAAGATGCTAGTAACCAATTTTATTATTAAATTGTTTTTTGAGGCATCACATTTTTCGTAAATTATAGAATGTTTATAAATGCATATCCTAACTTTATAGGATTACTAAAAGAAAGCTAAATAAAATACAACCTTGTTATTTGTCGGAAATTGCGAGTAAAAGTTGAAACTTAAAATTCAACACAGTTGTAAGAGTTCATTGTGACCCCTTCCAAAGATAAGAACGATATCAAGGTGATACGATAATTCGTCCCATACTTTTTCTGTATCTTCGATGTTTCGAAAGCCTGCAATACCGTCACGAAAAAACATGGTTGCTGTTAGTAGACGAGTCTAAGTAAGGGGGGAGGTAAGCATTAAAACAGATCACAACATTTGGCTAATGAAGCGCGTTTCATTAGGAGAGATTTTCATTTCACTTGTGCTTATGCAGATATTCGGTTCCTAACCGATTCTTGTGGTGCCAAATGAAATACAGCCCTTTCCTTCACCCTCAAAATGTAATGGAATATCTCGTTTCCAAGCCGATTGCCCCCCTACTTTTAAGCTTAAGAGGGTTTTTCCCATGAAGCTAGCGAAGTAAATGAAAATTTTGCGGTTCTGTTTTGTTCTATTAGAGGGAGTTTTCACGGTACATACAATCTTAACGCATCTTTTCCTTTACAATTCGCAGCCCGGTATATTAGAGATATATCCGGAATCTCAGAGAGCGTAAATCAAGCACAAATATTCTCTAACAGCAAAGAATCGTTTGAAGCTAATGGAATTAAAACTCAAAATTATTAGCAAGCGATTTGATGATGCGAAATAACTAATAATAAAGCTCCCCAATTATTGAATATTTTCCTTCCAAAAAATTCATATTTATTTAAACTACGTCATTAAGCTTATATATCATCTGCTTTAAAAACATGATGTAAATAAAAAACTTTTTTTTTCCCATTTTCTCAATAATTCTCGTAGAACTATGAGCTTCTCGGACGGTTTGAGAGACTTCGACACTTGTACCAGGTGCTCCTCTGAGCGGGGTACACCATCTCGCATATTGAAGTGTCTGGGACTCGAATATCAGGATCTCTTTGGAAATCCGATGATGGTCTCATTGGGGTATTTGGAATCATGGACCTAGTATAATCCTGCTCGACTTTGGGAATAGGCGAAGAAGATAATTCTCTTTTTTCCAGCCTACACTTTCTTAGACTCCATGTTATATAAAAATTGCTTCCTTATATGTATTCTACCTACTCTTAAATTCAGAGACACTCTTTATAATATAAAACAATACTAAATGGTGTTTTATGCAATTTCAGTATTTATTTCATCAAATTTGATCAAAAGGAAGGGGGATTCACTGAGGGTAAATCGTTATTTGTGTTTCAAAACTCGGTTTGACAATTGTGCAAGTGCCTTGCAGAATGTTAAGGACTTTTAGACTCTTAGGAGTTATGTTACATATTTATACTTATTATAGTTTTCAAGATACAAAGTAGTGATGCCTTTTGATTACTTATGTAGTTAAAAACGCATTCTATTGTGTAGATAGTAGAAAAAGTCGATGGAAAAATGGTCTACTTACATCACATCGCCCAGCTCCAGTTTCTGGTCACAGCTAGGATTTATTATCACGTAGGAAAGGCCATTCCTTTTCTCAGACACGTCATCTGGGGAACGGGAATAATACATCAGAACAAATATATCAACGCAAGAAGAAAATAATGTGCGAAATAGATTTATTTTTAGGCTTAAAATGGAAAACAGTGTAAATAATAGCATTTGTTGTAGTCTACCGCATAGCTCAATCGAATTGTCATAAGAAAATAGCAAAATGTGAAATAGCAATTCCATTGATTGACCGACTTTCTTGATGTTGAGTTGGCTATCCCTAAGAAGCAGTTAAATGCGTACTCAGATATGCTATTGGACTAGCGAGTTAGGAGGAGGAGAATTAAAATACCGATTTTCCTAGTTTAAAGAATCTAATAATCTAAAAAGTAAAATTAAAGCTAATCTCGTTATTAAAAAAAATTCAATATGAGCTGTCAAATTTTATGGTAGTTTTGGTATATCAGAAATATATTTAAGACCAATGCGAGTGTTCTCCATAAAACTTTCTCACAAAGCATTCTCTTTAATAAATGTATTTTTTTTATTAACTGCATGTCATTAAAAAACAATAGTGACAGAAAAGCTCATTAGCTTACCAATTATTTACAGTTTTTAAAAACATTCCTCACATATTTTTGGCTTTTTATTAAAACGAAAAAAAAAAAAAAACGATACTTAAATTGTATTTTTTATCTGGAAACATATTTCCAGATAAGAAATAGAATTCAAGCATCTCTTTCTTATCTAGGTTTGTAATTACCGACAAGAACTCTTCTTGGACAGCCACCATAACAATTTAAAAATAAAAATACATATATATTTTTTGTCCATGTCGAAGTACAATCAGACTGAACTGCTATGGCTGAGATGTACGCAAAAATACAATTGTTGTTTTCTCAACTGAAATTTGTAACATTTTCTTTTGATAAAATACAACTTTATATTGGTTTTAGACCAAGCTAGTTACGAGTTTAATTAATCGAAATGACAGTGTGTCAAGTTTTGGATCGATTCGATGGATGAAATAGGAAATGGATACATTTTAGATTCTTTTCTTAATACTGTTGCAGAAAAAGACACTTGAATATTCAATAGAGGCGGTAAGGAATGACAACACGTAGGTCAGCACTTCAAAACGGGAATTCAGCCGACTATACCTTCTCCTGCATCGTTATTTTTTTTTTTTTTTTTCATTTATGCACTTCCACTTTCTATAGCTCCAGAGGCAGACCATCGAATGTTCTCGAATAAGCGGTGTAAATCGAGTCGTAGATATCACTACACCAGCAGTCATTGAGTCTGTATACAGTTCAACATATCTGTAAAACTCTGTTTCTAACTATGCTCAGGGATGCAATAATTACCGATTCTTATCAATACGAAAAGTGCCATTTTATGAATTACATTGCACTTCCGTTCTGCCTAGTTTTCTTTTATCGTAATTAAATGAGGAAGACAAGGTGTCTATTAAATCATCTATTAAGAACTATTTCCAAATCTTAAAATTGTGAGTTTTGACTCGTATCTTTAAGTTACATTTTCGTATCTGTGAAGAATAAAATCTGTTTTAGTCAATATTTTTAAGAACTAGGCCTACAATTTACTTTAATGTTTTGCTTATGTTTCCAGCATTTAAGTGCGGCATTACAGGATTTGTGTTAAAATGTGAGCAATTTATATCCTCTAACCAATTTTCGATTGCACTATCTGTAGAAGAATGGTTGCCATTGCCTCAAGAACGTTGGACTTCTGCCTGTTTGGTCCGCGGGAGAGGGAGGTATTCCTCCAGTGGATTCCTGCTCTTGTGGGAATCGACGGGAATGAAAGCGCTGATGCCCTCTCCAAAGACTCCTATGAGTTGAATCAACCAAATTCTGCCACCTCAGAAGATGTTAACGTTGAATCAAAACGCAGAGTTTTAAGTAACCTTTCAAAAAGCCCACCATTCCGTATCTCCATTGCCCCGACACCTTTCCTCAATCATTGCACCAGACAATACCCCTCATCACAATGAAGCCCAGAACACATCTTCAACTGTCCTGCCGTTGCTGCTGCCCTCTTTGAACGGCCCTCTTTCGAGGAAAGATGTTCTGTGCAGCCTTCAGACTCCGAGGCTCGCTGAGCTCGTCCTAAAGACTTTTGGACACATTTGAATGTTTTTATTATCCATAGAAAACAACAACAACAACAATCAGTTTCCAAAACGCGTAGTGCAGTATATAAACTTTTATAAACTACCAGGGCAAAGCTTTCTATTATAATTTGGCTTAACATTCAATAATAAGCGAGAAAATACGCATTATAGCAGTGGGTTTTGTTATAAAAATTCGGTCTTCCGATTTTGATAGGTAAAGTAATGAATTAGTAAAAGTCCAGCCTATCCGGCCAGTTTTTCCGCTATAATAGACCGGATACTCTGGAGTGTACTGTAATTGAAGAAAGGTTTGGGGATATCGCTTTCACTTATAGATTTGATGCAAAAGTGTCTCTGATATCAATATTTCTTATCTGCAACCCGTTGAGATGTGATTTTTTCTAAAAATGTTTCTGAAGTATTTGTGACACAGCTATGTAACAAGCAACAAAAATGTAGCGATCCATTAAGAGTATTAAGCATCCTCACCGTAATCTTCTGTCGGCAGCCTCAGGTCGTTCATCCGATTCTTGACCAGGTTGCTGATTTCTTGTCTCTCGATATCGGAAGTGATTCTGTTCCTCTCACTGTCGGCCAGTTCGAGGGAGACCTGCACAGAAGAAGTGAGCTTCAAATGCATTTCATTTCATTTTGGTGACATTAATTAGTCAAACCACGAAGCAAGTTTTCTCAGGGGTAAAAGGTTTTATTTTAAAGTAGTAAAAGCACCTTTTCCAATTTGTTTCATTTCGATTTGCCTTTTAGAATGGAACTGACTGTAATGAAGTTAAGACTTCGATGGATGAACGGCATAGTGACAAGTTAAAGCTCTGGATGGTTTAATCATTTTTTTTTTTCAAAAAAAAAAAAAAAACACCTGATGTGTTTTTATACGAGATGTGGACTCTCTTTAGGGAATAAAATAATATCTATTAAATTATTTTTATTATACATAAAAGGCTGTGGACATTCTTTAGTGTGATGCTGCACAATACATTTATTTATTAAATTGCTACAAACCATAGAATAACTGAAAAAGAAAAATGATAGAATTAAAAATCAATTTAAAAGTTTCTAAAAATACGAAATATTAGTGTACTAAAATGATCAAAAAATGGAATCGGATGAGCGATACGGCATCGCATAAGAGACATACAGACAAACATTCATTATTATTCATATAGATTGAATCTAGTGTTAGATTTCTTTGAAATTCTCCACCAGAAAGAACTGATAAGCATAGAATGAAAATAAACCGATACAGTAAAATTTAAATTTAAAAAAAGTAAAAGCAGTTATAAAAATGTGGTGTGTGTGTGTTTTTACTGTGGAGGCTTCGCATGGTCCCGCCATCTGCGTCCTGTAGATTCCGATGGGAATCTCGCAGGTGGATGAGCAGAGTTTCTGGTAGAGGCGCCCGTAGGTGCGGATCCACATGTCCTCCTTGGTGATCTTCATCTGAAAGGAAATACAAATACATTTCGTTTAAGGAAACGGTGGACTTTGTAAGGCATTTCTGCTCATTTTTCACTTAGTTATAGTTTTATATTTATGCTGGAAAAAAATTCATAAGCATATGTCAAATATCTTTAAAATATTACATTTTTTTAAAAAAAGTTTTGAAAAAAATTTAAAGATTCACAATTTTAAAAAAATACAAAATATTCCACACTACTTAATTGCAATCTTTTCTTTTATTCTTTACATATTATCCTATGTAAATTTATTTGGAACAAAATTGTGTATGGCTTTGCGATTCTAATTTTTTAGACATTTTTATGCACATGTACTTAATCTCCGTAGGAATTACATTTTTTTTTTTGAACAAAAACCTATTTTTAAGTAATAAAAGAACTCGAAACATAAAATGCAGGTGCACTGTTTTAATATTTAACCAAAATCTTCATCAACAATTTTATTTCATCTCCTTAAAAATTAAGACATCTGGGACATATTAAAGATATTAAATTTTAATTAGGTTATTGTTTTTGGTAAGTTATTAAAACGTACTTCTTTTTCCTTTTATTCCTTTCAAACATTCTTTCTATTGAACAAAACATTTTAAAATGTTATTTTATTTGAATATAAACATATGTTTTGGCATTAAAAAAATAAAAAGAAAATTTTTCATCTATTTTTTACTTATTTTAAAATCTATTGTCTCCTTAAATCTTAGACCATTGTTGTTTTTAGAGAAGATAAAAAGTATTAAAATTAAGAAGTCGATAGAGTTGAATTGGATGTTAGCCCATATTGGGATGCATGGCCCTGAAAAGGCGGATCACTGTGCGTAATTGGCGACACAAAAAGAGAGTGTTGGTATTATTGTTTCCAAATCAAGTGGTGTCTTAAAAGAGGAGAGAAGAAATGAAACTACAATGGCTTGACAGATGTGTCCAAAAAAGGAAGTTGCTCCTCATCCGGAAATAAAAATAAGAAGATACCATCCACTTATCATCCAAATAATATCTGGACATGGGAGATTTCTGGCATATTATCAAAGATTTAGAAGAAGGCAAGGAAATAAATACATTTGTGGAGAAATGGGTACGGTTTACCACTATTTAATGGAATGTATGGAGGTCTCAGAGTGAAGGAAAGACCTGAAGATTGTAAATAATTATTTTAATACAGTGCTGATGGTACCAGGTCATCTCAAAACAGATAGGATATCAAAGACGGATAGTTTCATTCCAACTATTTGTGAGTGTGCAGGTGGGGCGAAAGACAACTATTTTACTATCCCGAAAGAAATGTTAGTTTGAGGGATCTTTCCATGTCAGGTTTGACAATACTTATTCAGCAGTCGACCACAACACATCCTGTCGATACTGTTACATTCAGTGGTGGCGGGGTGGTCGGCTGTATACAAGAAGAAGTCGTAGAAAATTACCTACACTATTTCTGTATTAAATATTGTGTATAAATTAACATACACCTTCAAACTGAACAAATTGTATGCTCTTTCCTAGGAAACTGCTTCGATTGAAAAGAGAGGGAGTAACTTACGGAAGAGAGAAATCCCGATCCCGGTGCCTGATCGATGCCGAGCAGAAGCCTGACGAACGTGATCATGTACTCCTTCACAAAAGCCTGGAAGAGGAGAGAAACACATTTGCAACAAAGCTATTGTGGAGTTTACAACAAAAATGGAATCGAGCGATTTTTTAAATTTTATGATACCTGAAATGAGCACTTTCATTAACGCATAACGTAATGTTTCATTATTTTTTTTTTTCAAATAAAGAATCGAAGACATCAGAAAAATGATTATATTTACTAGGAAAAAAAAATTTTGATTTGTGTTTCCAATATATTATTTAACTCATTACCGTTATATTTTTTTGCATTCATTAATACGTATAATATTATGATATATAAATGTAATGTTGTATACATGTGAACATATTTTAGCAGATGTGTGTCCAAATAGAAAAAATGTGGATTTATTTCATGACGAAAAAGAAGAAGCGATGAGATACGATATCGCGATACAAGAGCAAAAACTATCAAAATTTTCCCCCTTCATTGCTTTTACTATGGGATTTTGACAGGGATTTTTTTACACGTGTCGTCTTAGAAAAGTGAAATTTAGGTACCTCCAAAAGAATATGGTAAACATTAAGTATTTTTATCAATTCACTCGTAGTGTGAGGAATTACTGTAGAGAGTATTTCTAAAGAGTGCTTGTAAATTTATTTATTTAATTAATTAAGTTGAATTGGACCAGGAAATAAGATATCATTTAGGAGTTAATATTAAGTATGAAGCTAGTAAGAGTTAAATTAAGATAAAAATTTGTAAATTATTTAAATTGGATTTTAAAATCTCATAACATGTGTGTCATATTATGAAGTATAGTGACGTAGTATTCAAAAAATACTTGAAATCACATTAGAATAATATCTATAAATAGACTGTTATAACATGTAGGAAAAAATGGGATATATAAATAACTAGCAGTGCCCATTTCATAACATCCAGGAATAAAAGTCAGTTTAGCTTCCACCCGATATGACATGTCGCACAACATGAAACAAGCATATAAACATATTTAGAAATAATCGAAAATAGCTACAAAATAATTTTTATAGCGCATTCAAAAATATTTATCGTAGTAGGAAAATAATTAAAATCACAGTTTTAAAACTCCTTTTATTATTTTGATATTAATATTATATTCTGATGTATTAAAACCTTCTCCTATGGCACAACAAATGGTACAATGGTAGTATCTACAAAATGGTACAAATACCTCCATTAATTTTTGACATAATGAATTTTGAATTGATTAAAATCAGATGTATCGCATATGCATACTACAACTCTTGCTACTTGCGCATGCGAGGATAAGTGCAAAGCACAGATACTGTTATGTAACGCAAGTGCGAATCATAGTTAGAAAATAATAAAATCGCAATTACAAAACTCGGTATTTCTGGAGGTTTTCTTTCTCAAACATACATAGTCTATCAGGAGACTTCATTTTATACTAGGTATAGATTACTTCACTTAATTTTGATACATTCCGGATATATATATGCTATTTCCAAATGATAAACTATTTATTAATAAATTCTTAAATGTATATTGATTTATATAGAATTTTTATGAAAACCATATTTTTGTACACACAAACTGCTATTTTCTAATTTCTGAGCTCATAAAACAGTTTCATAATGGGTCAACGTTAGAACAGCAGTCAAAACTTTCAGTGTTTTCCACTTAAGAACGAATGAAGTGACATTTCCCCACTGGAGGGAGAAAATATTTTAAACAAAACTGTTATTAAGCGCATATTATTAAAATTAAATTATTTAATTTCCACTGAAAAAAAATAACATTCCATAAAAGTAACAGTTATGATGTCATAATAACTGCGTCAACTTTCTAAAAACGAATCAGCTGTCAAAAAAGCATATGCACTAATGGTAAAATCAGGTAAAAAAACATTTCCATTTATATTTTAGTCATTGCCAACGCGATTCCGATCTTCAGTTATTCATTGAAAAATCGATCTGCAGAACTTCCTAACTAAAAAAACTATTTCTCACAGGAAAATAGGAACTAAAAAATAGACACTTCCAAATTATAGATTAGACATATATACAAAAATGTTACATTTTCACCATGCAGAATACATTGAATTATAGCGAAAGAGTTGACTTACTTGATACAATAAGGTGTCCAGCATGCTGGCACTGAAGACACTTCCAGCAGCGAACGGCAAGCGAAACATGTACGAAATGTGAGATCCTCTTTCGCGTTCACTCTACAGAAAAAGTGAATACATATTAAGACTCGCATTACAAGTATCAGAATATTTCATTTTACATAGAAAGGGCATATCGCAGTAAAATGTTTACTTCATTTATTATTATTATAAAAATGTGGCAGGTGGCATTTGTGGCTGTGGCGCCAAGGTGGAGATCGAATTCCGCCAAGGATCGAACTCGAAACATTATGATTTTACAGCCGCGTAACATATCTGTTTGCCAAAAGTGATCACCAATGTTTAGTGGCTGTTACCGACTTATTAAGATACCACCGCAATACTCCCCCACTAGTGAGTCTGCGGAGAGACGAATGATTTATCGCGTCAAGCGTGTGAGAGTTGTTGCTGTTATTGCGTCAAGTGAGTCTGACGACTTTGCGTGGCTGCGTAAAGTGAGTCAGGCGACTTTTGGCAATACCAAGTGTTATGACGACCGAAGAGCACGTTCATTGTCCGAGGTCACCAATATGGCTGGCGGTATTTGTGGTTGTGACGTCAAGGAGGTGATTGAATTCCGCCAAGGATCGATCTCGCGACCTTATGATTTGTAGCCGCGTAACATATCCGCTTCACAAAAGTGATCACGAATGTTTAATGGCAGTTACTGGCTTATTAAGATAACTCCACAAAAACACTTCAAAATAAAAGATGAGCATAATTATAGTAACACGTGCTTGGATTTTACCCATACCCACACAGCATTGCCCATGATATAACATCCAAGAGAAAAAAAAAAATTAAACTTAAGTCTAGCCAGGACCCGATATGAAATGGGCATATCAGGCAACACCAAACATAAAAACATATTTAGAAATCATTAAAAATAACTACAAAACAATTTTTGTAGCACTCATTAAGACGTATTTATCATAGTAGGAAAATAATTAAAATCCCAATTATGAAAGTACAATTTTTCATTTTGATATTGTTTCAATATACTAAAACCTTCCCCAATAAGTGCCTTACTGAATGGTACCAATCTCTCTAATATCAGCCAAGCATTTCTCGAGCTTTTCGAATTCAAATATACAGACGCTTTCAAGATTTATTTTATACTATGTATAGATATTAAATACTCACGGACGTGCCACAGAAATCGATCTAATTATTTATTGCCGAATGGCAAGTCAAATGTAAGCAAACCGTCATTTGGAACTCAATCTGCTTCATCGACTTGTATTGAATTTAAAACTTCTCTTAGATAATTAACGGAACTGTAAAATATTACTAGAAATGCCACGGAGGATATTTATCGTGTCACCAAAATGTCCATTAAGTTAGAAGAAAGTTCAAAAGAAATGAAGAAACAGGGCTCAAACAGGAAGTTGAAAACCGTTGCCAGATAAGTAATCGCTTTAAATTAATAATGGAAATGGATGTTCATATCTTCCCAGATAATTATCTTATAAAAGATGTCTCTAAATTATTTTAAGAATCAAAAAATTATCTTTTTGATGATAATAAAATCATTTTTTGCATGATGTTTTCTTTATTTTTACATTACTTTTGATGCAATGTTTTAAATATGGAATTCAAAACTTTATTTACATGTTTCTGCTAATTATTAAATCCGTAGCAGGATTTTCAATTCCACTTTTATTTCGTAACATATACGCTATTTAACTTGTAATCAGCTTTCAATTTAGTTCAAAACTTTCAAACGTATCAACTAACAAGATCAATTTTGAAAAATGTATATACATACTTTCTATATGAATCATTTAACAGGCTATAATTTAATCGAACAAGATCACCATGGCGGCTATATAAAGAAAATACTGAATTAAAATCTCTACCATTTGAAATACATACACACGAGAAATAATCAATTTCAACATATCTTACTGTGGGATTTGAGAAAGTCAATACTCTCTAGTAGATGTATAACCAAAAAACTCCAAATAACTGAAGTCTTAAGGACAATCAATGATTTAGACTGAATTTCAAATGATGGTTTCTTTACATTTGACTATATATATTGAAAAATAACAAAGCAAATAAAAATAATAAATGGAATCTACGATTACAAATTTCAAGCTATCAGGTGAAAACATTATTATTTTTTAAATCATTAATTTTATGAATTATCTTAAGCCATTAACCAGTTTAAACCGGTTTGAAACAATCACGAGATATCTATATGAGTCTGCATTCTTTCCTCTCTAGATATATATAATGGTAATTTTTTTTAACTTTCATTTTCAATTTTCCTAACTACTAAAAAAGTTTTGCAGTTCGATCGATTTTGAAAATAGGGGGAAAAAACCCATAGTTTTTCTAAACATTTGTCATCTGATAGTCCTCGAATTTACATATTTCTGATAGTTTCAAACCGGTTTAAAACGGTTTGTGACTTAAATTAATTAAGACAGTTTGTAAGAATTCAGAGAATGAATCATTTGGAAATCAATTGTAACAATAGTGGGCCACAAATCGCCAAATGTGGCAATTTGCTGCATTATTTTCTAACAATCCTAAAAGCGATAAACTGCCAATTTATTGTCTACGCATTTTCAAGGCTTCAAAAACTTCAAACTAAAACAACATTACGCTCTCACATGATAATAAAATATATTCACATAAAAAAAATTAAAAAGTACTCAGCAACTAATAAATAATGCAAGTAAATAAGAAAATATTGGTAAACAATACAAATAAATAAATCAAAGAAGCAATCAGGGAAGTAGTTTGATTTGGTTATAATTTCTATTGGCGAATAATTACTTTGGCGTTTTTATGAGAAGACTTAATATTATTGATGCCTACATTTTACAGGCATCATGATATCGTGTTAAAAGGAGCATTTTCACGAGAAAAGTATTTTTTTCCTCACCTTTTCCATCTTGGATAGGTGCAGTGCATACGTGTCGTTAGCTCTGAATTGCATGAACCTCATATTACTGGACTGACTCAGCTCAGTTATTATCCTTACGCTGGGAAACATTCTGAGAGTAAAAAAAAGAAACCATTAATAACATTGAATTTATAAGACACTGTAGTTCAAAGTACAAAAAAATTCGATTTTTTACGGTTGTTAACACTTTAATGGCCTCTTATGCGCCATGCGCTATATCTAGAACAACTCTTTATCCACTCAAAAAGCCTGGTTTTGAATTATTACAAAAAGGAAAAAAAAATGTATTAAATGTGTTGTTATTGTCTTTTTATTTTCTGTATACTTTATTATTAACACTTTAATGGCCGTTCACGCAACATGTGTTTTATCCATAAACAACAATGTTCACTCACGCGACATGTGTGTGATGCTACCGCCGATGGTCATTGGAGGGTATCGATGTTTAAGGAACGTAAACAAGTGTGGATATTGTTATTAGTTTCGTCATTCATCACTATGTCTGATTTACAGTTACTATTTTATTGCCTGGTTTTGAATTATTATAAAAAGGAGAAAAAATGTATTAAATGTGTTGTTACTGTCTTTTTATTTTATGTATATGTTCTTACATGTTGAATTTTTAAAATAAATAAAAAATAATTATTCAAACTTAAAGTCGATTCGTGACGACATTTGATTGCGTAGACGTGCATAATTAAAGCGTTAGCTATAGTAGATAAAGGTGATTAATTATTTAGATAGATTATTACAATTAGATATGAGTCTGAACCATAGGTGATACGCATAGCAATGAACGCGCTAACTCGTTCAACGGGTTAATGCGACATAATTTAAAAAGCGGTTTATTCATATGGAGTTGCGAATATTCCTACGCCACGTTGCAATTTAGTTTTCTTTTACGTTCTATTTCAAAGCTACACCAAATCAACTTTTGAAAAGTTCTCGTCATTTTGAACTCCAATCAGGTAACGAGAATGACATCTGAGCTAACACCCATCTTCAAATTTCCACACCACACCAGAAGGAGTGAATTTGGCCCATAATGTCATAATTAGAATTCACCAAACCCGTTTGTATGAAGGATCTTTAGTGGAATAGGGTTTAAAGTCCGGTGCCTTCTGATCTGGAGGTCAAGATCTTACTAATAGACCAACACGTTACAGGACTGTCACAAAGCAAAACAGCTTTCAAGATGTCATCCTTAATAATTTCAGGAGAACTTTAAATGACTATAATGATGAGAAGTGTTTACTTATTTTCAAGCAATAGTACTACTGGTCTGAATATCTGCTGTGTATAAAGGTGACTGCGTAGACGTTAGGCCATCAAAGTGTTACATATGTTTTACAGGAAGGAACACGAGCTTACTTGAACATCGTCTGGACGGCCACAATGGTGTTGCAGTCGGCTAAGAAGTCCTCCTCCGCCGAGTTCGTGGATTCCTTGTTTACCACCACCACGCTGTCCGCGAGGTTGATGCCGGAACGCAAGAGATCGTCCAGGCTGAAAGCAGTCATCATTCAGAATTGTCTCAAAACAATCAATCAACGCAGCGCCATCGCTTGCTAATTGCAAAGTTATTAATAACATTTCAAATAATTATTTTTCATTTAGAAAAAGCATATAAACTTTAAACACACACACACACACACACACACACACACA
>JAPMOQ010034798.1:703516-741637 GCA_026543055.1 Argiope trifasciata
CACACACACACACACACACACACACACACACACACACACAGTATGAAATCCTATTTTAGAATCGCCTTATATCAGTATTCATACCCTTTCCTGTTGATAGGAGTTAAATTATATAAATTAGGAGAACGAATAAAAATTAATACCAAAAGCTTTTATACATTTTTAAGAGTTTTATTTATTTTCTTATTATTTAACACTCATACCATCTTCTGTTACAATAAAAATCATATACTTTCTGTAACAGTATTAGAATAAATCTCAACTGCTTCATTTTAATACTTTTTGGAATGTATGATACATTTATTTTATCTAAGTGATTTACTATACGTTTTCAGCTTGTAGCTATTAGAAAGCCATCTACATGTTAAAAGTAAATGGTAAAATGATATTCCTCAGTTATAATCATAGCACTGATTTCACCAATTTTTGTTTTATATCTATTTTGATTACATCTAGATACACCATCATTGGCTCCCATCGTCTATTTTCAAGAGAAATGTCTACTTCACAAAACCTTATCTGCTGGGGAGATATAAGGTTCTGTGACTTACAATTGAGAGAAAGTTTACAGTTCCTAATTAAATAACTAATACTGAATTCATCAATTATATTTACATTCTTTTTTAACTCCTCATTATAAAATAATGAGATGAAAAGTTAAAATTTTGATTAATTTTTAATTAAAAACTTAATGAACTCTTAATATAAAAAGTGTTCCTCTAGTCTGCATATATTGAAAATTTTGAATGATTTATGTTTACTGCGTCTGTTTATAGAGAATATCTGACATCACTTTTGCAGTTTTTTATATAAAAAGCCAATAATTTAAGAATGTTTTTTTAACCGCTGGAAACAATAAGGAAATTTTATTATTATTAAATTTTAAGGAAGTAAAAGTAAAAAAAGTTGTAAAAGTTAACTCAAAAAGAATACAATTGTTTCACTTTTACAAACAAACAAGAAAAAAAAATCTTGCTTAACAGTGTCAGTTGGAAAAATATTTATGTACATAATTATTAGTTGAACAAAATTACAATTTCTATACAGGCTGTCAAAAGAGCTAAAAATGATAAAATGCATTTAAATTTATTTATAGATTCTCAGTAGAGATGAAAAATTTAAAATATCTGGTTTTAATTAAATACAAGTCAGTTTTTGCATAGCATGTGAGGCTTTTAAAGTGTTTTGATAGTAAGAAAAAATATGTAATATTTATTTACACAGTTTTAAAAACTAGACATTTTTATTATTACGTTGAATATATTCAATGTTATGAAAATAATTTTCTGCATAAACATAATAATTTATATTTTGTTTTTAAATTTATACATCAACTTTACAAATGGTGTATAAAACTGAATAATTATACAATACCAATACCAAATACGAAAAATTTGCTCAAAGTAATTCCATCTAGCTATCTAAAACAAGTATAATTTGGGAGGCCTTTTTGTAGATTGATTAAAACCAAATTTAATACAAAATTGATTTCGGATGCCTTTCTAGCAATTAAACTTAAAATTAATACAAAACCGATTTAGACCCACTTTTGTTGACTGAATAAATCCAAAAATTAAAAAAAAAAAATCTCCATTTTAGTAAAAAGGTGACGTGACAAATCTCATTTATTTAAGTCATTGCATTTTTTAGTAATCCTTATTGCATTGGCTCTGACCAAAGACTGTAAACTTCTTGACTGAGTGTGTTCAATCAATTTTTTGACAGATATTTTTTACATATTTTAACTAAGCATCAAATTTTATTTACCTAGATTTTCTTTTCTTTTCTTTTTTTTTGAAAGGATTGTGTTTACTAGCACTCAAAGAGATAAACACATTTAGAAATTTAGGATTTTGTTGTAAAGATCACAGGTCAGATCTTATCTATCCGAAAGTAGTTTCGAGCTATCAAGTTCTCAGACAGATAGACTCATCCCTCAAAAATTTATGTTCACTAGCTCAGGGAAGTTTCTAATGAGCAGAATCGTCAATATCTCGATTTCGAATTTGTTGGTTTCATGTAAGAGAAATTAATAAATACTCATAAAATATGCTCCACCTGATTGAGTTCCCTTTCAACTCGCTGCAATATATTCTTATAAATATATTTTTAAAAAAATTCAGGTAATTAAAATAGAATTCCCAATGGGTAAAACTGAGTTTTTTCGACAGTATTTGGTTATTGTATTTAATTAATGTTTTAAAACGGAATTATTCATGGAGACTCTGTTATATAAAGAGTAATATGAATGTTGGAATTTATTGCTAGCCACTCTTTAAAAAATAAGCAGCGTGTTTGGGGTAAAATAAACTTGAAAACGTGTTCAAAATAAATAAAAGAATGAACTAATATCATAGCACACTTTTCTTTTCACGAAATTGCTCACTTAATTTTATGTAAAATTTTTTTCTTATAATATCTTGTGCTTATAAGATAATGATTAGAAAACTCCTGGTGTTATTTTAAGTCTCTCCTCCAGAATTTGGGTTTGTTTGTGTTCTACGGCACGTAAAGGCTAAGCTGTGCTACACTCAGTATTAAAGTGTGTATACCGATTTATAATAAAATCGAAACATGGAATGTCTCCGAAATTCAAATGCCTTAAAATGTAAAAACCACAGTCATGAAAAAGCTTAACAGTGATGTAGAATATTGTACAGTACTAAAAAGTTTAACTGTCACGAAGATCTAAATAAACACTGTCAGGTTTAAATTAACAGACAAGTTTATTGAAGAAAAGTAGCGACTGCAACTTTACAAGATCGAGAAGTTGCCCACGACGAGTGGGTATCAGCTTTTGTACAAGGGCAGAATATTCAAGTAACAGATAAACTAAAAATCCACACTTTGGATATAACAGCCATTGAACCCGGACACTCTGTGTTTAGATCACGTGCTTTAACCATTTGGCCATTGAGCTCGTGGTAAACTTTCTTTATGTGGCAATATTTATGTATGAATCATGTTTTTTAATATTGTACCATATCCTTTTATACAGAATTTGAAACCAAATATCGAAGGTATGACAATTTCATATAGAGGCTTTGAAAAAAAAATAGCCCCTTATACTTAAAATACTCACTTATCGATTGATCCTTGCATCCAGTACACTAATGGAAACCAAGAAATCGCATCCAGAAAAGCTTCATGTGGCCTGGAAATTTTTTTATTAATGTTAAAACGAATTATTTAAAAAAATAATAAAACAAAAACGAATTATTCCATGTTATCAACATTTATTTTGGATTACGGAAAACAAAACAAACAAACAACAACAACAACAAAAATTGAAATCTGCTATCGCAAATTTCAAGTTATAATGTGAGAACATTAATTTTAAAGTCACGTGCTATCAATACGGCAGATAACATCATATTTTCACATGACTCATGACTTATTCTTTTTTTTTTGTTTCTCTCTCTGTGCTTTAATTTATTTCAATGTTGATTTTTTGGCGCTGCTTTTAGCTTCTTTTGCATCTTGTACATATGCATAGGAAAGTTATGTTTGAATAGCCAGTCTTTTGATAGCTATTTGGATTCTAACTTTAAAATTTTTTTGAATCATAAGCATTTTTCCGGTGTAATGCCACTTTGGGCACACACCTAATCATCATCAGAATGACTCATATTTTGCAATCGCCAAAACTTAGAAAAGATATGGTTTTTGACCTTCTCAAAATGAATCGCGTTCAAATTTTTTTCTTTTTCCCACCAGATCCCCCCTCCCCTGAGAAACCAGTTTAAAAACGCTTTAAACAATCACGCGGCTATCAGATTACATATAAATATATATTTAGAAAACTATTTTTTCCCCATCTCAAACTCGTTCGAGTTTCAAAATTATTTTTGACAGCTGGAAAAATTGAAATATAATTTAGTTAACACGTTGAATGCCACGGCAATTTTTTGAAATATGGCCTAAAATGTCACTAATTTTTATAATTATATTTTCTGTTCTTTTTTTTAAATAAATTTTCTGTTCATGCAAGCCAGTATTGATTTTTTTTGTTGTTTTCCCAGAAGCCATCTATTGATATTAGCACAGATATACGACGAGTTTTTTCGTAGCTGCACAAAAATAGCAAGTCAACACAGTACGAAGTAACTCATAGTTGGCGTCCTAGAAAAGAACGCAATCCACGAGTTACCACGTAGTTGGCGGTCAACATGTTTATATATTGAATATATTTATAATTGAACATATTTAACTTTCAATACCTCACACGCTGTTTCAAGCTCATTCCAATTTTTTTTTTTCTCTTTGCTTCTTCGGGCGATAACTTCTTATGAACCTATTTTTTATTGGCCAGACATGAGAATTGGGCATATAGCGGACATTCGCACGAAGCTATCAACTTTTTGTTGCCGATAAGTGGCCGGATGTGACAATATTTATCATTTTTTAATAACCCTAAAGTAGAAAAATTGATACCTCAAATACGATAAATTGCCACCTTTTTGCTCGTCAGTGGCAGTTGTTGATAATACGGAGTTACAAGTGCTGTAATATTTTGAGGCCTATCCATAGTAAACTCTATTGTTGACAGAAATGTAGCAAGATAAATTTATTTCAGTTTTAACTTTATCTTAATATTTATTTTGTGATATCTTTATGAACTGAAAGGCAATTCCTAATGAATTTATAGCTTTTAATTTTTAATTGTACAGATACTATGTACTTTATCGATCCATTTTATATACTAAGTAACTTTTTTTGTTTCTAGATCAATGAATCTTGTAATTTAGTATATACATATAATTTAAAGCAGCAGTGATTGAGTTCTTTAGCGGTTTTCCTTCTTTTTATTTTTAGAGGAACTCGTTCCAGTTTAACATCAAAATTATTTATCCAAACTCTGGTAAACATGCTTACAGTGTGCGAATAGGAAAGAGAGACGACTAGAAAGAAAAAAAAAGTGTCACAGATACATACAATTTAAATGTAAGAGCCACATATGAAATTTCTTTTTTTTTCTTTCAGGCTATTAAATTATTATAATTTTTTTAGTTATTTAGGTACCATTTTGAAGTTATATATACAAGGAGACATATATACATACATAACTGCGTTAGTGAGTTTCTTAGAAAGATATAAACTTTGTAGCCGAGAAAATTTCTGGGTACCCTCTCTTGACAGTTGCAATATTCTCTACTCTACATATTTTGTACTGATTTTTATAAAGGCACTTGGAAGATTGGCACAAAACTTAATTTTGTATTTAATATCACATTTTCATGCCTTTTTGACATTATTGCAATATTATTGAAAACAATCAACTGATTCTGTAAAACTCATAAAAAGTATTTCATTGAATTATGATCAATTTCTCAAACTGACACATAAATGAATCCATTTCAGTGAACTTTTTATGAATAGCTATTTTAAAAATATCAGTGCTTAAAATATTCTCAATAACAACTTTAAAAAAACTGCTTCCATGAATGTGAAAGACTTTAATTTAATTAACAGTTTTTAGTATTCATTTTTCACACTTTTTGAGATGCAAATATTTGAGAATCGAATAATACGAAGAGAATTCTGAAGAATGAAACGAATATTTTTTTCTTCTTTTTTAATTTAAAAGCTTAAATTCTGAAGTAAATTAAGGAAAAACTGATTCAGGTTGCATCGTTAAATGTTTTTATTTAATTTGATTTGCTTCATTCTTTTATAAATAAAATCTTATAATCGAATTGACTCTTTCATCCCTGATTTACAAGAACTATTAAGCTTTATCTATTTCTAAGTTCTGGATAAGAACAGACTATTTTAATATTTTCATATTGTGTTTGTCAGTTAATCAATTTGTTTAATTAAATTTTGTAAAAACGGCGAGTGTTATGCAACTTGGCGCCAAATAAAAAATGATTTGTGATTCCATAGAATTTGTGATAATGATCAACAGTTAAAAGACTGAAAAAGACAAAATTATTTAAAAAAACGCTCTCACATTTTAGTTCACTAATAAATGTGTTTTTAAAACTATTTTTAATGTTTTTGTTTAGTTAAATTAGCATTTTGTTTTAAGGTGTCCGACCTACGTTGGAAAGAAGTATTTTTAAAAATTGGATTTTTTAAAAACTACTTATGATTTTTAGATGTATTGTCGATTATAAACACTATAAATATAAAAGAATTATTTTAAAATATATTTTGAGAAATAAGAAAGTTTGTAATAAATTTTAATGAAATTTAACCAAAATGGTTAACACTAAAAATTGCAACGCAGCAATCTTATTTTTCTAGGCATATAAGCTATGGAATATAATGATGAATGAAATGAACCAAAATCTAAGAAAAATATTGAAAAGCAAGGACGTTATGAGTTAAAAATACGTATTTATGTATTTTTTCGTAAATTTGCAACTTAATTTTTTTAAAAACACCTATAAATCCAAAAGTATTTCACCAACAATAAAACGTTTGGTTTGTTTGATTTCCCATATTATTTAAAACACACGTTGAAATTTTTATTTAAATACCTCTATTGGTTTTTGAGATATCATTTTAATGGTGGAGACTTTTTACGAAAATTACAGTTTTGAGAAAATTGAAAATAAAGAAAAATTTTGGTTGAAAAAATATGTGACCCTGGTTGATAGGTCAGACCATTCTTTTCCTACAAACGATCAGCTGTTTTGGAAAGAGAAAAGTCAGAACTACAAGAAATAACAATGAAAAAAATCACCAATGTGGTTAATAACCAGTCTTTTTAGCGTAGTTGGATACCTTAATGCAACACTAAGGCTATTTTGAGATCGACCTCGTCATTTTGAACCGTGGCCAGATGACGAGGATGACACCTGAGCTGGCATCACCCTCATCAAACTCACACATCACAACAGCGGGTGTTTTTTAATTGATTTCTTTAATTAAATTATTATTGAACGAAATAATAAAACCTTATCAGTATTAAAAAATTCTCAGAGGGAAAATCCATTTCGTATGAAGCCATGCGTACCTTGTAGCATTTGATGGGCACAGTAGAAAGCCAAATGAACTCATCGTGAAGACATTGCGATCCCATTTACCTATAAGCGAAAACTGTGTACTAAATAAGGACCTCGAACCTTATTCACAAGAGAATTTTGGATGAAAAAAATTCACAAAATGAAAACATTAAAACAAATAAATTTTATTTTAGCTCAGATTTCTTATTTTGGAGCAACAAGAAAATCATTTTGAATCGTAATCCTATTGCAAAGCTTGTGCTTGAAAAAGTATAATCTATGTCCAGATTTATATCTTGCTAAGGGAGACGATTTTATTCTCAAGAACGAAGAGGACAATAAGTATATTTCTAATTATTGTTCGAATATTACCAATGATGAAAAATAGTGACGACAAATAAATAAGTAAAGCATTTATCAATAAAGAATAAAAAGAATTTTCACTTGAAGTGATTAGTTAGAAAATTTCTTTCGAATTCCTTCACGTCAATTAAAAAGCAAATATAAATTGCAAATACAAAATTGCAAGTGTAAAAATAAATTGTAAATCATGCCAGCGAGACGTGGTTAAGGCCATGACGTCCTATTTAAAGTTTCCCAGATCCGCATATAAGGCGGATCCTTAGTGGAATCGGGTTTCGAATTTCGAGTCATTCTGGCCTTGTGGTCGACAACTTATTTCGTAGCCTTCATCACTTCTATAGGCCATGGTGGCCCGATGGTAAGGTTTCGGAGGGTTTCAGGTTCGAGACTCGATTCCACCGAAGAACCTTCGTGTGAGGGGGTCTCTTGCACGTTAAATCTGTCAGACCTCCCACCGGTGTGGGGAGGAGCTAGCTCAGGTGTCGTCTGACCGTGTTTCAAAATGACGTCCCAAAACATCCCAAATGTTGCTTTAAGAAAGGGACGTAAATAAATAACTAAAAACAGCTCTTAGCATAGGACTGCGTGGAAGCGGCATTATAAGATCACCTCCTTTCGAGCAGTAGTATGATGGGTCGGAGCGTCTGCGGCAGATGGAAGTGAGCGCGGAGAGGAACGATGAAGTTGTAGATGCCGTTGGAGGCGAAGTCGGCCGCCAGGATGATGCACCGGCTCGGCCAGTTGTACTCTTTGGCGTTGCGGAACGAGCAGTGGACGCACACCTGTTGAACGAATAGGAACAATTCATCATTTCAAACAAAGGAATTATTTAAATAGAAGAATAAATATATGTATTCAAAATAAATTAACAATTTAAGCTATGAGAAGGAATACTACATAATCAAAATAACAACAAAGAGAAAAAGAAGACTTTTTCAAGGGTCACCTTCAGGCAAAGATTTAAAATAGGTTATTTTTTCTGTGAGGAAATTGGACAGTGTCCAACAGTATTGATCCCTCGTGACCCGAAAATGAAGGCAAAAGGGACACACCAATTTTAACAGCAAAATCACAAAAACAAAGCAACATTAAATGCATCACCGAATAAAGCAAATATATACACAAACAAAATACAATACATAAAATAAAATTACGTAAGAATATTCAACCCATTTCGGGTCACGAGGGATCAATATTGTTAGACACTGTCCGATTTCCTCACAGAAAAAATCCTATATATATATATAGATATATATATATATATACACACAATTAGTGGAGGTAGATGGCAGGTTCAAAGAGACTTTTGATGCTCTTACGTCATTTTATTTCATCACATAAAGCAGGCATGTCTCTGTACAGGTTGAGAGCGACGGACACACACAATACAGAACGAAAGATTGGGTCATGAGGGAAAGCTCTCGAACATTGTGTCACGGGTCTTAAATAGCTTAATTTGATTAGGAAAATCTTGTTTACAGTTCTTATAGACTGTTAAGTTCCTCATGGGGATTTCTGAACATGTGACTTTCAAAGTTGAGGAAACACAGGGATCTTTTTATAAAACTATTTGTTTAGGTCAGCAACTTTTATCATTCACTCTCATCGTAGGATTGTGCAAGTGAATGTGAAGCATGAAGTAGCTAAGTCGTACTCAAGGCCCTAGTTGGTGAAATTGAAAAACAAGAGACGCTCAATATCCGACAGTATTTGTGAGCGGGCTTGTAAAGTGGAATAAGACACAACAACAACAAATAAAAATGAATGTTTGCTGTCTGTATGTCTCTTGTACCTTCCTAAATCGTTCATCCGATGGCGATGAAACTGGGTCAGATAATTGCTTACATCTACGGGATAGTTACAGAGATAGTACTATCATCTAAAATTTAAAAGAAATCGAATCTCAACAGTAAACATTTTTACAAAACATTTCTTGAATTAATGAAGTAGATAACGTGGAATCGGATCAGGAAATAAGAGAGTATTTTAGGATATTAGAATTTTAGAATATCATTACACCATTTTTTATTTTTGCATGTAATTTGAGAACAAAATGTATGTTTCAACACATTTACTTTTTTCAGAGCTAAATATTTTGAAAAAAATTCTAAAACATATTTATATAGTAAGAAAAATGTCTTCAGAATATATTGGCTGATTTTCAATCTTTCACTTTCATTAGAAAATTGGATTCGAGTTTAAAGAAAATGTGTTTTCGTAAACAGCACCTCCTCCACCCCCAGTTATGTCCTAAATTTTAACCTCCCCAGTTAAGGGTTGAATTCCTCCTTGTGAGTACTTAATTCTCATATATTTATATTCCCCATGAGCTATTAACATAATAATATTATGTTGTAATATTATGTGAAGTCCAAAAAGACCTTGAAACCCTCCAATCACACAGAACAAAATTTCGGCACTAGTGAGTTGTTATATCGGATATTGAGTGTGTTCCTGATGATAAGGTTAAACTGCTCTAGAAATGTCGAGGCCGATCTGTTGTTGCCGAATAAAAGTGGTGTGAAAATGAGCTCGAAAGTCAAACAGAGTCTCTATCTCGTCTAGCCATCTTTGTTTGAGCCGAAATTATTGAAGAGTGAAGGAAGGTTTCTCATCTTTTAAGAAGGTTAATTGGGGCTGATTACAATTACTCGAAGAGACAGGAGTTTACAAGCAGCTTTTTCCATTCAATTTTTTAAGAAATTCCTTTCGAGTCAGTGGAAGTAGTTGTCACCCCAAAATTTTCTCGCCTATTCTCTATTAAAGGTGATATTCCAGAGAACGTTTAGATAATTAAAGTCAATTTTGGTTTAGGAAATCATAATGTTCATGAAAAATTAAACTAAAATTTATAAATACGTATCAAATTTCTACAATTCAGCATTTCATTGGAATTACAAAATCATTCACAGTTTTGTCCCATATAAATATATTCTAAAATAATTTTAAAAATTCAGCATTTAATTGGAATTATAAAATCATACACAGTTTTGTCCCAAATAAATTTATGTTGGATGATAAAAAAAAAAAATCATATCGGTTGGAATATTTTGAAATTTTTTCAAATTATATAGCAGTTAATTTTAAAAAGTATTATATTTAATTTGAAAAAAGTCTTTTTAAACATAGTTGACATGTTTGTAATTTAATACATATACATAGAAAAATTCAAAATACCAATTGAATTATATGCTTAAAAGTGTCTGATAGAGCTTATGGTCGCTTTAATACAGACAAATTAATGCCTAACTTGCCTTAAAAAGTCAAGAACATTTTTATCTAGATCTCAAAGATTACATTTGAATTTTTTGTAACATAACAAAATTAATGCAAATCAGGAAAAAAAACTATATGAAGGTTTTGATTACATAAATTAAGAAAATAAATCTTACTTGAGCTAGCTGCAGACAGCACAGAGGCTTCTTCTCTCTAAGCAAATAGCAGAGCGTAGGGCTGACTCCGACGTAGGGGGAAACGGGGGGAAATCCCTTTACAATCCTGCGGGGAAAAAAACAAAAAAACACGTAACAGATATGAAACTTTTGTCGTGAATTTGGTTTGCTGTATTTAGTATGTTTTTCTAAACAGAGATGGCGCGCCAAAGCAGACAAATGATACTCTTAAGAATTATTTCTGCTAGAACTTATTTCTTCGTTTCAATTCGGACAAATTCGAAATTGTCTAAAATGTTTTCTCTCAAAGTAGAAAGATGATATTAGCACTTTTTTTTTCTACTTATAAAATCTTTTTAATTTTGATTTAAGTTGGAACTAAAGGAATATTTTTTAAGAAATTAATTTAAACTAATTTCAGAATAGTCTTTCAGAATTTTTGCTTGGATGTTTTTCCTGAATAAAGAGAAGTATAAAAGTCTATTTCATTAGTTTTAGTGCAGGTATTTTTATCTTTTTTAAATGTGTTTTTATAACAATCTCACATTATGCCTAAAGTTTTAAGTGAAATGTGAAATCAAACATACATATACTATGCAAAATATTGCTCGAGTTTATAATCGATTACTGCTTTATTGTAGATAAATAAATTTGATACAAGAAAAAATTAATTTTTATGGGGAAATTAAAAAGAATCGGGCGTTATTGTTCATTTATTCTTTATTTGTATATTATATGTGTATTTTTTTTCGATATTTGGGAAAAATTTCATCTTTTAGTAAATTATGTGATGTGCATAGTATCGAACAAATATTATAGTCAATTGTTTCTCCAATTATTATTATTTTTCTTATTTACTTTGTGTAGCTTTAAAGTTATTGTTATATAATAAACATTTAATAAAGTTTCAGTGTTTTTTACAGTAACTTCAGAAAATATTGCAGCACAAATAACTTTGTACCACCTCAGTTTCCAAAAAATATCTTTTCAACTATATTAAAGATTTCATGGTATAAATATAGTTTCTATGTCTAATCAGTTTTAAGTTTCTTTCATTACCATTCTGAAAGACATCTAACACATCTAATACATAAAAATGAATATTTGTTTGTAGAATAGAATACTAAAAATAGTATAAATACTATTTATGCTTCTCCTTTAATATATATTCTTCAATTTCAACGGATGTATTCACTGCCGACAAGAAAATAAATATTCTTAATTAAACAAGATAACTTTATCAAATTCAAACGATATTTCCTAAATTATTTCTTCTGTGGTAGCAACGCGCCACGTACCAGCTAATATATTATAAATGTCGAATAACATGCTTTTAAAAATTGGAGAAATGTTTACAAAAATGCTGCTGCTCTGAAACCTGTCGATTAAAAAGTTTTTTTTTTCGCTTTCTGAACATTTTTCTTTTATTCCATAATGATTTTAGTTAGTTAGAGTAGTGACAATTTCTCATATACTATTAAGAATATATTGTGCAATACATAAGACAAAGGGAGGCAAAATCATTTTGTTGACGATGGAAAAACAAACAAATAAATAAATAAACTCCAACTCTAAAGTCTTGAATAATAAAGTACAAAAAATAGAATTAATTTTATTTGCGCTTCGCCTTTATATAACACTCAATTTCATTCTGAAGATTTAAGATACTTCCCTAAAAGGAATGCGAATTGAAAAAAAAATAAAAATTGAAAATAACAGGAAAAAGACCAGTGAAATCAAACAACTTAAATATGTCCAAGCCTAAAACTGTACTACAAATAAAAAGTTTTTAAAAAATAAAAATAAAAACTCTTGATTACTATGCATGACATTTTCTAAGATAACATTCGTTAGTAATCCTGTGACAATCATAAGTGGTATATTGTTAATAGGATTACATCTCTCTAGCTACCTATTCTATTTAAGAAATGAAAAAATATAAATGAAATATAAACTTTGAGTTATAAATGGTATAGAAATACTGATGAAGTTTGTTATTCGTTTGAAAAAGTAATTAAAACCGACTATATACAATCAAGATTTAACATTTTCCCTCCTTTTATAAAATTAATGTGCCTTTTATATACTTTGTTGGAGTATCAATATTATTTTACTTTTAGCTTCAGATAAATGCTAATAGTAGTTTCTGTGACCGACAACCACTAACATCAACCTTTTAAAGAACACAAGAAACCATTTTAACCATTGAAAATTCAACTCGAAAAAGCTTTTACACTTTAAAAATCGAATGTGACGAGTCGTATTTGTTTTAGAAAGAGAAATGTGTAAGAAAAGAATCTTTAACAATACTGACTCCAACAATCGATACCCAGTGTTTCAAGGAACGTATCATATAACTTGATAAATGAGATTTTCCGTGTTCGGCATTTCACCGGTGCTGCGTCACTTCATTAGCCGATGCCAGATTCTGAAGAGAGTTCGTTTGCCGCAATCTCAAATTAATTGAATTGATTTATCTGTGTTGGATTGGGGACGAAGCGATTCATAGCTCGAAACTGAACATTTGATTGAGAAAACTTACCCATCACATTAGACAGTTACTTTTTATGGACATTCTTATTAAAGTTTCGGGTTTTCATCAAAAGAAGGGAGGATTATCTGTCAGACTTAGAAAATACATAACAATGTATTCATAATAAGCATTTATAAAGTAGATAATGCTCGATGATATGCAGGATTTTCACAGTTACAGTTATTATGTTCTGGAGGATACGGAAACGGTTATGTGGATTTATTTAGAATAAAATGCGATTAGTAATGATTTTCTAGAAAACGAAAAAAGTTAAAATATTTGCAAGAAATTGAGAATTGTCTTAGCAGTAGTATCTAGAAATATCACTTTGATACTTCTTTTTCTTAAAATAAATCTTGGAAAATTTATTTCATTAGTGTTGAAATTACATTTCATCAATTCAGAAAGTTTCAGAGTCCAATTTATTGATCCAATTTAAATAAAGTAAGACGAAAGAAGACAATTTTATGTGATGATATGAGTTTCCACACTCTAAAAAAACACTGTATATTCAGAATTGAATTTTGGCTGCATACATAGTTGAACTAAAAAAAATCAAAGGAATAATTCGATTTTATTCATCACTTTATAAATTTAAAATATATATAAAAAACTAAAAAACCTTTATACCAAATATTGATCACAATTAACAAATTTTAGAACCTAGGATAACGGGTTTGGAGACGGATGGCTCCTGGTTTTAAAACCGATTCCACTTAAGATTCATACCGTGTCAGAGCTTGTTGCATATTAATCGTGCTTCACATCGTGAGTCAAACCACCACTCTTTAGTTTGTCATGGAACGTTGATGTAAAGTGGTACCAGCTTACCAATTATTCGATTTATTTGATCACTTTATGTATTTAAAATATATATAAAAACTTAAAAGCCTTTATACCAATTGTTGATCCCAGTTCACAGATTTTAGAACCTAGGGTAACGATTTCGGGAACAGACGGTCCTTGCTTTTAAAACCGATTCCTCTAAAGATTCGTAATTTGCAAGAGCTTGGTGCGCATTAATCTTGTTTCACATCGTGAGTCAAACCACTACTTTTGGGTTTGCCGTGGTACGTTGGTGGAAAGTGGTACCAGCTCCTCATCAATTAGCCGGAACTAAAAGTGATATTTGATGGACATTAGTCCTAAGGTTGCTTCTAAAGGGAAAATTAAGACCAAAAGTATCAGCATTTCCCCAATACACTTCTACTGCTGTTGGAAAACAATCATTTGACCGCTCGTACTAGTTTCAGTGTTATATAACAAAACTGAACCAAAACCTTAGCTTTCATCCTGAAAACGACTTCAAGGTACATCATTAATGTCTTACCTTGCCGCTACTAATGTGCATACAAGCCGTTAATTATTTTTGAGAGAATATACAATACTTCCTTGTATATTGATCTAAGATGGAAAGCCCGAGAAAGGATTTAACCAAGATAAGTAAAACTTTGGACAACCTGAAATTTGAGAAAACCAATTTCTAGATGACATTCATGGGAGGTTCCACTATTTAGTACAGGTATATATTTAGTCTTTTCGCGGTTTATGATTAGTCCCATGCTATTAGCAGCATGCTCTAAAGAAAGAATATCATCTTTTAATGTGGAAAAGATGACAATATCGTTCGCATAGTAAAAAATTTGTGGAGTTCAAGAATATATTGCTTCTTGGAGAAGTAAAATTACATTTCATTTACTATATTTTTTTCATAATTGGATTTCAAGTATTTATTCCCTTGTAATCTAGCTCTATTTCTGTTGAACAAACAACTTTTTTCTAAAATAGAACTTGAAAACATGAAAAAAATGCTAAAAACTAGAAAGAATAAAAAATGACCCATAAAAACCAAAGAAGCGAACCTATCGTATAAGAATGTCCGTGAAAAATTTAAAAAAATCTGGATTCCAACAAATCGATTCTGGAAACCAGTCACCGAATGAATTAGAATATTCTCTTCAATATCGACTGCGAAAGTGAAGTTGTCAGGTCGCTACTTCATGGATTCGAACATCTTCACTCAACTGTGTGTGGAAAGATAATTTCCTGATATCGAAGGGCCGAGAGAATTCCAATTCTCTTCAATATTTACCGATATTTGGTGCCATCTGCGTAAGAGGGATTCGATGTTTGCTAGCTGTCTTTAGGTTTTTTTTTTCTAGTTTGGGGAATAAAGCTGGTGAGTGAAATGAAATTCAATAATGGAGGATTCTTACAATACTGGTTTCCTTATTTCGCTGCGTATTTAATTTTTTTTTGTAGCTGCGTTTTTTAGAATAGAAAGTTTAACTTCATTTCATTTCTGCCGTGACATGAACTTGTTTTCCTATCAGACAATAGAAAATGAATCACTGAAAAGTTAATCCACTATTTAATTCTTTTCTCTAAAATATAATAAAAAGAAACATGCTAAAGTATCCTTATATGTTTCTCATTAATACGCCGTTTACATTTTTTTACATTTATTATTTTATCATAATAATGAATCTTCCGTAACTATTGTAAAAAACATTCAGCACCTTTCGAACTGGCAATCCATCTGCGACGGTACCAGTAGGAGTATACTACTCCTGTTGAAAAGCCTTTCAGATCAACACCCGATCCATTTTTAGTGGTTCCCCTCGCATGTTGGTCTGCCTGGGAATGAGATGGCCGACGAACTTGCAAAGGCAGTCCTCTGAGCCCGGAGGACTGCATGGCTCTAACACCATCAGATATCTCTTCCATTGCTAAGTAACATACTTCTAAAACCCGGGCTGACCCTCCGACTCACCCTTGGTACTTTCAAAAGCATCCCGGAGCCTCCACCACATTTAAGGGCCCCAGAATATATCAGACGACAATGTCTCGACTCTTGAAGTGTTTGAATTTTGAAGACGGTGAAAGAAAGCATCCATCATGGCCCAAATGCGACAGGGCTCCGTTTAGTCCGCAGCACATTTTGAAGTGCTTTCACGAGAAGAGGCTGTGAAAAGTCAACATCTGCTTTTGGACTTTTTGGAAATTTTTAACTTCATGGATCTGATCTAGTTCCACTTGACCAGATGGGGATTAGTCCCACCACCACCACAAAGTACAGAGAGGTTATAATTAAATCTCCATTTTGAACTGGTCATAAAAGGAAAACTACTGGGCCAAATGTTATCACGGTAATAGTTTAAAGCAGGTTCATGGGAATTTATTTCCTAACTTTCCCTCAAAAATGCTCAAAACCGCACCACTAGGGGTGAAATAGCGCTTTAAGCAATATTGTTAAGCAAAGATATGAAGTCAGGTTTTTGAAACATGTTGCAAAGCATGCTCTGTGTGTGTTATCTCGATAGCAATGACTATGGTGATAATCTAAACAATTTGTTGGAACTGAGAGATCCGATACAGTGACATGTGCATAACATTCCTCCTGATATGCCAAGATTACTGACGAGAATGCAGTAATGCGATTTAATTTGCCTTTAGAAAATGGAAGTCACTTTGAGCATTGTTCATAACACGTTTTAGAAACGATTAAACATAGTATCATGCCTTATATTGTTTAACAATATTGCATACAGTGCCATTTCCTTCTGCTGGGGATTTTTTAAATTTTTTTGTAGAGGGGGTGGTTAGTTTAGTTTAGTTATTTTAACGCCTCGTTGTAAAGCAACATTTGCGTTATTTTTGGACGGGCCCCGTGATTTTGAGCCATGGTCAGTTGACGACGACGATACCTGATCTGACACCCTCCTCTTCACACTACACCACACCAGCGGGAGGAAGGGGGGAAGTTCGAAAAGAAATTCTCATGACCTTCTTTAAACTATTACCAAGTTTGATAACGTTTGGTCCAGTAGATTTCCTTTCACCACCATTTCAAAGTGGAACTTTTATTATAACCACCCTGTATTTCGTTTACAGGATGTAAATGATGTAAAACAGCGTTATATGTGATAACAAGCAGTGTAGTAAAAATATTATTAAACAAAATATCAATGTTACTCAGTTCATGAGATAATGATTGAGACTGATCTTAACCTGTTTTCTTAGGATCAATGAAGCTATACTTCCAAAACTGTTTGAGTTATGTCGTAACTAAAAACGTTTCAGAAAAAGTGTAAACCAGTCAACAATTATTCCTTCATGATTCTCTGCAGGGATAATCTAAGGTGTATCCATTTACTTTTCATTACATAGCTGAGCAAGAAAAGCACGCAGATAATTGAAAAGTAATGACACATAATGCCGTAAAATATGAAAGAAATGATCAATTTTTCAGTTTTTGAGATAACTGTCTGATTTCGGAATGTTTTTTTAAAGAATAGTCATGGTCAATGGAGCTATTTTTTTGCAATTGTTTGATATATTTCGGGAGTAAAATTTTTTAAAGGGATTACAAGTCTAATAGTAGCAAATCAGATAATTACTCATTTACAAATCTCATCAAGGGTTATATAGGTAAATCGATCTATTCATTACATAAAAGTGAAAAAAAAAGACACAGAAAAAAAAAGACAAGCAATATTGTAATAATGTTATTAAAAAATATCAATGTTGCTCAGTTTATAAAATTACCGTCACTCATTTTGGATTATTTTCTTATGAACAATAATTTCGCAACTGTTTGATTTATTTCACAAGCAGGAAGGCTTCAGAAAAAGAGCAAAGCAGTCACCAATTACTCACTCGCAATCCTCATCAGGGTTAATTGAACGATAAATTGACCTGTTCATTTGATAAAAGCCAGAAATCTCAACAAAAAATGAGAGAAAAAAAAGAGCAAATATTGTAATACATTATTAAATAAATTAGCAGTATTACTCAGTTTTTGAGATAATTAACGTCAATGATTTTGGAACGAATTTTCAGGATCCCTGAAGCTATCCTCCTACATTTGTTTTATCTCGAGTGCAAAACCGTTTCAGGAAAAAGAGCAAAGCAAGTACTCACTCGCAATTCTCTGCCGGGGTGATCCAGGGTATGTCGAGGTAATTCTCCTCCTCTTCCTCCTGCTGGCCCTTGCTGCTCTCCTCCTCCTCCTCCTCGGCCTCGGAGCTGGAGGAGTCCTGCCCGAACATGGCGGGCACGGGGGCGATGCTGGGCCTTCGGCCCCTGGCCAGGGAGGAGCTGAAGCTGTCGGCCGGGCCCCCGTCCATCTTGGGCAGGTCCAGGTGCTTGCCGAACTTGCGCTTCAGCTTCAGCGCGAACTTCGACTTCATGGGGCTCATCTCGAAAGACTTGTAGTCTGGCAGACCAAAAGAAAGATGGATAAGTAACATATGAAACGAACCATATTAAGTTATATTAACGACCCGTTTTGAAGCAACTCTAGGGCCGTTTTGAGACGGACCTCGTCATTTTGAACAGCGGTCAGATGACACCCCCTCTTCCCATAAGATTAGCGAGAGGACGTTTGATCTGACAGATTTAACATGCAAGAAAAAGACGACGGTTCCACACACGACGGTTCTTCGGTGGAGTCGAGTCTCGAACCTGAATAGAGTCCTGAACCATACCATTAAGCTATCGTAGCCCCCATTTGTGTACAAGTGAGATTGGCGACATCCAACCACCATACCGGAAGCATCTCATCCTCATATCGCAATGCCCTCGGGGGTGTTTAGAGATAGTCTAATCTAGCCTTTTTTTTGTCTAGATTAGACTATCCTAAATTGTCATTTTGAACCCCCATCACATGATGAGGACGACACCTGAGATGATATTCCCTCTTCCCACCATCGACCAATTTGGAACTAAAACCAATGCCTGTCGATTTCGATATTCCTTAATTTGTAAAATCCAAAAGTCGTATGATTTAAATATATCAAATTTTGTGTGTGATTTTTTAATAGTAAACACAGTGCAGTGTGAAATTTTGGTTTCAATTGGTGGAAAAAACGCATCTAAACTTCAAAATTGGTTATGTAAAACAATAAACCGCATGCCAGGAATAAATCCCCAAAATTCTCGCCAAGAATCACCACAGATTCAGTTTAAAACTCTGAATTCGGGCCAAAGAATAACATTTCTTAACTATCGTACGCCAATGCCATACATGGTTTCCTCTGCTATACCGAAAGGCCATACTTTTTGTGGGGCTGAGGGGTAGCATATTTATTAAAGTTTTAGTTTAATTTACCTTAGTTATATTAACGTCCCGTGTTAAAGCAACGATAAGGCTAATTTGGGGCAGATCACATCATTTTGAACAGATGTCAGATGACGAGGACAAAACCTGAGATGACCCCCCCCCCTCTGCACTCCAGCGGGAGGACGTTTGGTTTGACAGATTTAACGTGCACCAGACCCCCCTCACACGACGGTTTTTCGGTGGAATCGGGTCTTGAATCTGACATCCTCCGGTTTCGAAGCCGAAACCTTACCACCAGGACACCGCGGCCCTCTATTTGACTGGAAAAATATTTAACATGGCCGTATTACATAAAACTGCATTTTATTAGAAGAAATCAGAAATAAGCATCATATTACTTTAAATTGCATCCACAGTTTACTTTAGTTATTTTAACATCCCGCCTTGAAGCAACAATAGGGCCATTTTAGGATGGATCTCGTCATTTTGAGCCTCGCTCAGATGAAGAAGACGACATCTGAAGTGACACCCCCCTCACCACACCACACCAGGGCTTGTGCGTTTGGGCAGGACGGATTTAACGTGCACCACAGCCGCTAACACGATGGTTCTTCGGTGGAATCAGGTCATGAACACGGAACCCTTCGAGACCTTACCTCCAGGCCAAGCGTCCCTCCCCATTATTAGCATGTGCTAAAGATTCAGAGAGACAACTTTCACTACTTCTCTACGTAATTCGAATACAGGAAATGTAAAATTTATTTGCGATTTATTATTTATGTTTAATAAAAAATCTGCAATTGAATTTTCATACAACACTTATTTCTACTGCCGAAATAATATCCAATTTCAGAAAGTGCATCCCTTTCTAGACCGGCCTCGGTGGCCTGGTGGTAAGGTCACTGCTTCGGAACAGGAGGGTTGCAGGTTCGCGACTCGATTACCCTGAAGAGCAGTCGGGTGAGGGAGAATCTGTCACGTTAAATCTGTCAGACAAAACGTCCTCCCACTGGTGTGGTGTGGAGAGAGGGGTGCCAGCTCAGGTGTCGTCCTCGTCATCTGACCGGGGCTCAAAATGACAAGGTCCATCCCTAAATAGCCCTAGTGTTGCTTTACAACGGGGTGTTAATGTAACTAAAACAAACCCTCTCTAAACTTCTGCAACAGCGGAAGGACGTTTGGCCTGAACAGATTTAACGTGCACCAGACCCGCTTACACGGTGGTACTTCGGTGGAATCGGGGCTCGATCCTGCAACCCTTTGGTTCCGAAGCCGAGACCTTACCATCAGGCCACCACGGTCTCAAAATATTGAGGAAAACTTTCGAGGAAAAACACACTTTTGAATATGGTAGCTCACAACAGTAATTTTATAAAATGAAATACCATAAATATTTAAATCATTTTCCAAAATAATTCAGCGTAGAGTTTCATAGAATAATCTTTAGAATTGCTATTTATATTGGAATAACAGTAATAAAAAAAGTAAAATAAACGAAGAAATAATAGCACATGGAAAATTTCTCTGAGAGTAATTGATATTTATGAAACCTGCAGCCTTAACTGCAAACTTGCGACGCTTTCTCACAGAATGCGCTTAGATCCTAAGCTGTTATAATGTGATACCATGATTGAATTATCGCTTTATTTAACTTGATTTTATTGAGGATTTTCCTCAGCGTAACATGTTTCGTTTATCTGCTGCATCGATTTTCGATTAATTTAAGGTCTAGGCTATTCCCAAGACAATCCATGAAACACGATTACTTAGAAAACCAATTTTTACACACAGTGTCAACATGGCATCGAAATGAATCATATTAAAATATAAATTTTCCAAATCTATGGAAATATAATTAAAGGAAGGCAGCAATTTAGGAATATGAGCTTAATTTATGTATTTTTGGGCATTTAATTTCCTAATAAATTTTTATCTATTTCGTTGTCATGAAACTCAGTTCATAATATTAACTGGATGTTTAGGTGTACTCTAACCAGGAAAGAAATCTTCTCTTCTTTTCATACGTTTACTCTGATCCTTGGGAAAACACCTCGTAGAAGGGGGTGAGAAACTTCCGGCAGGGTGGTTGGTTCTCGCTACCCTCGTGGATATACGAAAAGTTGGGGTCAGCTACCACTCATAGATGAAGGGTGTACTGTTCGTCAACGGATTCTGAGACGATCACATTTCGACGATTCCATCTCATTAAGGAGCGAGACACGGAACGATGAGTGCATTTCAGGTATTCCTTTTGACCTTGGAATACCTCTATTAGATACTAGTAAATGTAAACATCTCTCTTCATCATTCCTTTTAACCTTATTTTGACAAATTAAACCCATCCTAACGCATGCTCAAAAGCGCGAAGGCTCTTACAATCCGTTGCTGAACAGTACTTTCTTAGGGAAGGATTGTACCTTTTCTGGTGATGACTTTTCTGACTCAACCACAATTCCCACAAAAGTTTCTGTAACGGCGATACGGGCATTCAAGTTTTTCAATGTGCCTTCTATCAGGTCGAAAGAGTCAGTTTGTGGTTACATGTTTTATGCCATCGTAATTAAACAGCGAAATATTGATCCCATTACCCTAAATCACACAATACCACTGTGCAATTAAATGCGGCCAGTTCAATATAATCTTTATTTTTTAATATAATTTTTTTTTTTAAATCAAGAATTGTTGCATTGATGCTTACCATTTTCTTACGATTGGCCACCGTATTCAAAATCTTATCACATCATGTCATTTTACTTAATATACTTCCAAATGATTTTCTTCTATCACGTAGACACAGTCTTGATTAATCTATCATCACCTGATGTTGTGAACCTCTTTCCCTTGTACCAATTTGGTTTTTTTAGTGACTGAATTCCATTAGGATACTTTTAAAAATTACAAATACCATCTTTAGTTAGATTTTTAACGATTTTCTGTCAATTTCATTAAACCAAAGACTTGTTTATGTAAAAATAAATTTGTAAGATCAACCAACCCTTAATAATATATATATATATATATATATATATACGTTTAGATAGCTTACAAAATGGAAGAAAGGAAAAATAATGATCGATATAATAGAAATCTTATAATTCGTGAAAACGAAACACAGCATTCTCTCAACTCCAAAATTTGGCGTCAAAGGCTAAATTCTATTGATAACAGCATTTTGTTGACTTTCTAAAAACTCTTGTTCTCTGACTACATTCAAATGATGAACAACTCAAATAATGAGAGTTGCTTTATTCTCGGTATTTAACTTAATTTAAAAAAATAATCTCAAATAATCCAATGCTAAAGATATTTTATATTCAAATATCTTTAAAATGTTACACATCCGTTGTCACTCCTAATAAGTTTTATATTTCCTATTTCTGTTGCATCTTATTCCAACATGGAATCTGACAACCTGGTTTTGATTTAAATAGAGTGCTGAGTTTGCTTTAAATATAGAATTTTCGTACATTACGTTATTTTCATCTTTATGATGTACGGATCATTTGGTCAATTTAAGCCTACTACATCTGTCAATACGCTCATCAGTTTCAATAATCTTTATGCAAATAGCTTTATGAAATTATTTGTCTTCTGTTGTGTTAAAATAAACTGATTCCAAAACGAAAGTGGTGTTCTGAGTCAAAACAATATTTTTTGGGTGTTAGTGCAAATATTATAATGCCATAAGTAATCAAATCTCCAAAATATACTAGCCATGGTAACCTCAATTCTTGTCGTTATATCAGTTCGATATTAACATTTCTCTATGATGGTGATGTCATGTCCGTGTTTCCACGGAAAGGGGATTCAGTAGCTTCTGAGTATAAAGATCTCTGAGCACCCACAAGGCAGAAATCTGATTTCTAGCTCATATGAAGATGACACACACATTCGCTTGCACAGCCCCGTTCAACAGGGAGGCTCATTTACGCATCTCACAGATATAACACACAGAATAGCAACCATGCCCGAACCGGGATTCGAACCCGGGACGCCCAGATCTCGGGGAAGACACGCTACCTCCCGGCCAGGACGCCGGCCTGGATATAGAACCGGCAACATTTCTCTATGATAACGCTTAGGTAACATTATGTAGGCGGGGTGTCGTGAAATAGTTTCTTTTCGACGTTTTGAGCCTCCAGCTTAAAGTCCCTCATATTGCTTTTAATTTTTAACTATATAAACCTCAAGAGTCAAATGACTTCAGGGAGTCATCCGAACCTTGAATGAAAGGTTGAGTGGCATTTTTGCTCCACTAGTTAACCCCCCATGTCATTAAAAGATATCATTCACGTTCAGGATTGTCACATTATAACCGTTATCTTTGCATGAAAGATTTGGCGATTTTACAACGAACGCCAAATGGTAATCACAGTTCAGAGTAATAATGATACTCCATGTCCTTGAAAACGAGACGAAGCTTCCGTGGGAAAACGGCTGTCTGCCCTTAATTGCGTTTTAGACGAGAGTTTAAAGTAATAAAGGAAATGTGAGATATTTCATTTTAAAAATTTATGATAAAGGAACACGATTATAATTTTCTCGCACAGAAGGCATTAATAATTTTGATGTGTGCTATACAAATTCATCTAATAAAGTGAAGTTTAATTTTTATTTTTATGGGGATTTTAATCTCTATATCTCTTACTGTTTAACTTTTTTTTAACAAAATGAAAAAAAAAATACTTAGAAACTGCTTTAAAGTGAAATTTAAGTGGATATCAGTAATGCTTAGTTCTTTCAATTTGTATTTATGTATTCTTGTATGTATACATACTCCCTAAGCTTTTACTTCAAATGAGCTAATGTATTTTTTATGTTAAAATTTTTCAAATAAGCTGTTTTTTGCAAAATATTAAGTGCTTTGTCTGAAATAAGATAGGAATCATATTAATAATTCAGAAAATAAATGCTGGTTAATTTTCAGAAAGAAAAAACATTTCTATAAGAAAATGTTGATAATTACTGATATTCCTTCAAATTTGAAATATGTTACCTCATTTTCTAGCTAATTTACCGTCAGACAATTATACACAATCCAATGTACCATCAATCGACATGTAAATGCATCGATAGTTCTTCATTAAAACGTTTAATTCTCAGATTCAGTATCATGATCTAAAGTTTTATTCGCAGGTAATGTAGTAACAAATTTCTGCCTATTTTCTTAAAAGTGCTGTCAATGATTTATTACTAATTTTCAATTTGTCTTAAATCTATATATGAAAGAAAGCTAAAAATAAAATATATTACTTTACATTTTATTCGTTCTTTTTTCGCCCCTATATTTTTTTGCCAAAACTATAAATTTATATAGATTGAGAAATTACAATAGTAAATATTTAAATATTAGGCATTAAGATAAAAATAATTTTGCAGCTATGTTAGCATGGTTTCTAAAGTCACCTTTTCTTCTTCTAATAAAGCATCAAAAGGTTGCCCTAAGAATTTTTTTTAAATATTGCATCTAAACACTTCGAATTTCAAAATTTCATTAAATAATGTAGGCAATTGTACGAAAATTAATTTTTATATATCCATCATAATTTCAAGTATTAATTAGTACAATTTTTCTCTTATTTTTATCTATACGTACAAAATTTCACGTTGCTATCCAGAAAATTTTGAGAGATATGCTTAGTTTTAAATTTCGAAATAATGGTCACAAATGTGTTAATTTCGGAATGCAACTTGTACATTATCCAATCATTATGACTTCAAAAAAAATTAACCTTTAGCTTACGGCTGGTACAACAGTTGTACCAGGATTTTTTTTACCTTTCCGTACGGCTCGGTACAACTGCTGTACCAGGAACGAGTTTGGATTTCCTTTCCCCACTTCAGCTTTCCAGCTGAGCCGTAATTGCCTGATAAAACTCCCTCGGTATTGTGTCGCGCCCCTTAGGGTCGGGAATCACTATTGTAATCACTGTTGGCGACAATGAAACTTTTGACCGTGTTTTGGCGACATTCCCTTTTAAACTTCCTAGGGGAGTGAGTACAGAATGAGATAGCATAATTTCATTTTTGACTAGTACTTGATTGAAAACATTGTTCTTTACCTTCGTTCCTTCATTTAAAAATCATTACTTCATTCCTTAAAAATAAAAATGAAATGAAGAAACTGAAGACACTCCTTAGAGAAAAATATTTGTCAAAAAATATATTTTGATAAAAAAAAAAGTTTAGAAAGTTAAAGCCCCTTTAATCTTAAAAATTATATGAATTATTAATTGCAATTACAGCAAAAATTATGTTTTGGGAAATAAAACAATTCTTTCTTTTAACTGATAAAAATGAAATAATTTTTTTTAAATCTCAAACAAGAATTGGTTAAAAAGACTTCCTTTGTCACTAAACAGAACAATGCTTAACAACTAAAAAATTTTATTCAAAAAATTTATAGCTTTATGTTAATATATGTTTATAGTTGACTCCATCTAATCGAATGATAAATATTTGAACTAAGAATTATTTGATGTTTCGTATCATGCTATGGTCTAATGAAGGTAATCGGTGCCCAAGACGAAATGATACCTACATTTTTTTTTCAGTTTTAAATTTTCATACTTGAACTCGATATATTTCTGCTAGAAATATATTTTGATTATGATGTTTAATTAAACTCATGGCTTCATCATTATTTGTAATTATTTATGAAAACGATGGATTTAATATTTCATAATTCTGTAAACGTTAGAAAGTTTTAAAATAATGAAGGAGATTCATAAAATCTATCAAAATAATAATTAGTTTCTCCATGCGTTCAAGTAACAGAAAAGAAATATTAAAATCTTATAGCTTTGTTTCAGTCAACTGAAAAATAATTGAAATCTCGAATTATTCCGGAAATATTTGATTTGAAATAAAACAAAATTGCATTAAGAAGTCAGGAATTCTATATTTAATTCTAAGTATTTCTCAAAGATAATCTAAATCTTTTTTTAGTAAAAATACTAGTATTGAATAATGAATGCTGATAATCGAGAATGTTATACAGAAAAAAGAGCTTCAAAAATAAAGTTAAAAACTTTTAATATGAAATAATATAACTTAATAATTTAATTTAATTTATAAACTTTTTAATTTATCAATCATATCTTATGTATCGAATTCATTTCAAGTCTTACTTTATTTTTGGTTATATTGATTGTCTTAAATCTGCTGATTACTTACTTATCAGTAAATTTTGTGTAGAAATTTTTTTATATGTAATTAAGCTACTGAATGTCTACAAAACTGAACATATTTTTTAAAAAAAATACTAATCTGCAATCAGAAATTAAAATTCTCAGCAAAAAATGTTTTCAATTTAAATTTTAAGCATCGGCAATATAACGGAAAAACGCTACTAGTAATTTACATTACAAACGGTTTGAACTATGTCGGGAATAAAAATTATATTCGATTACTATGGGAATAATATATTATTATAAAAAACATTTGCAGATATTTTTAATTTGCAGAACAATAGAGAATTGTTATTCGTGTATTGCCCGAAGATATGTGAATACTTTAAAAAAAATATGAACAATTAGGATCTTTATATATATATAATATGCACAAATCGTTACATTTTATTAAAATTGATGAGTTAAAATTATAAAAATAAAGTAAAAATCACAATTCAAGCAATGTCAGTTTAATTCGCAGCTTCAGTAAAGCTTGAGAAATGGATTTAATTTTAAGTACAATTGAAAATTTTTTGTTCAATGTACTAAACTATTTAGCATATATCGTATTTGCAATTTGTTTACTTCATAATATTTAATGCAATATTTTTTACTACAGAATTGATGAAATAATTTTGAGTGAGAAAAAAATAAAACTGCGATTAAAAGCCTACTCTAGAGTTCGGCAGAGACGAAACCGCAAAAAAAGGCAACCCGCTTACTATGGAACGGACAGATGACCAATTAACTCTACGGGTGGTTGAAATCGAAGAGCTTATCTTCAACAATCACCCTTAAAAGAAGGGGAAAGCATCTTGTAGTTTCTAACACTAAACGCCGTATTCAAAGGAACTTTTCCGAGTTTGGGTAGCCGCAGTCTAAAGGTTAAGAATCACGCATAGCATTGTTTACTTTCATTGTTCGACAGTTACACAAGGTCTTTATAAAGAAAAGAAACTTTTGGTTATGATGACGATTTATTTTGTAAGCAATCGTAATGCTTTTTTCAAGTTTTAGAAAAATACAATGTCGTTTTCAGTTCCAAACATTTTAATGGGCTTTGTGGCATAGCTATTAAAAACTGTAGGAACGAAGAGAAATAGTGAGAATGAAGTGTCATATATGTGATGAAAAAAATTTACATTTGCCTATATTTTTCAGGTTACCTTTTCGTTAGATTAAGGACGGTTGGTCCAGTGCTCAACATTTTAAAATAGACAAGATTGAGAATACTTCAACTTTAATAAGTGGCATTCATACAGAATATAAGATCGACGTCTAAAATCAAACAAATAGGCCATTTCTAATGCAATTTTTTTTTCTTTCTGATAATTGTTGTTTGGTGAGACAATTGTTGCTTTGATCTAGATAGAAACATTGATTAGAAAAAAAATTTAAAGTTTGGAAAAATGAAGACAATTTATCGCCATTGGCAGTTTTTTGTCCGCATGTTAGAGCTGTCGTTTTTAGAAGTTCTTGAGTTAGTCTAATTTTCTACAAAAATTGATTGTATAGGAACGATAGATTCAGTTAATTTTTTGGGGATTATAACTGAAATAAGTAATGAATTAACTTTGTCTATGAATGTTTGATAAATCTTCGCTGATTCATTTAAAAAAACCGGTCCTCGTGTCCCATGAACTCAATCACAAATGCCAAATTATTATTAAGTAATTCTGCATAGGTATTGGAAGCGTTAATTTGGAACAAATTTTTAAACACTTTAATTAATAGAATACTATTCAATTTTTAAAAAATGTAATGAAAATTAACAAATATTATATGTTTTAGCAAAGTAAGAACGTAATTTAAATCGCTTGAAATTAAGCAACAAAACATATCCTTCAAGAGAACATTTTACTGACCATAGTTTAGTATTTATTATAATATAATTTTATTTATAGATAAAACAAAGTTGTTTTTTTGGAGGGGAGGTGGAGGGGGTTAAAGTTCCTCTAAAAAGAGCTTAAATTGGAATTAAAATCATTTCCTGAATGTGAAGAGGTCTATTGTAGTTCCCAAGAACCAGTTATAAACATTATCATTATTTGAAATTAGAAAAGACTAAAACAAAAAAAGTAGTAATTAATAAAAAAAATATTAAACTTTTATTAAATATTAAACTAAAAAAATATTATTACTTTTTTTCTTTTGTCTTTTCTTCTCCAAATAATAGAAAAATCAGGGCTGTGTGCTTTTATATTTTCAGGAACAAATGAATAAAAAAGGAAATGCTACAGTTCATAAAATATCAAACTTGAGTTCAGATTCTCTATACTGATACCTAATTTCCCTTATTGAGCTTTAAAAATTTAGTGGTGTAATTTGTGGAATCATTTTCTTTATCTGAATCGATGAAACAATTTTAATAGGCTATGTTTTATTCTATATTAAAGAATAGTATAATAAATAGTAGTAGTATCTCTCAGAAAGATTATTCCATTTTTTAAGGCAAATAAACTACAAAAAATTACTGTTTTTCCTTTATCAAAATTATTTTACAATCAATTTTCATTAAAAACTATTTAGGGGATTCAAATATGAAAAATCTTCCTTAGTTCTGCTATTTTGAAAATACTCCTATTAAATTAAGCAAATTCAAACTAAATTATTTCTTAATTAATATATACCATTACAAAAGAAACAAAATCTTAAAAAAATGATAATTGGGTGGAAAGAAATAATCAATTCATTTACTGACTCATTACATTAAATTTTTTGTTGTTGTTAATTTATATAGTTGTATCATTAAAACCTGAGTTTGAAGTGAAAACTTACGTCTTTTCGTATCTAAAAATTCAATTCCTTATAAATTAGATTCCCTATTCTATCTAAGATACAAGATTTTGTAAGTAAAAATGGTCTCTTTAGACATCTATTTTCTTTATTTGTAAAATATTATTATCTATCCGACAACGTAAGACATTTCTCTATATAAAAGCAGTATTAATTATGTAAATAGAATCAACATGAGTTGAAATATTTTTTAAAAGAATATTTTACAAAAAGGTGAGTTGAAATAAACAAAAGTAGGTTTCTTTACTAACTAATGTATTGAAAGAAAAAGGCAAAAGAATTCTTGAAATCTATTTATTATTTGCTAGTATATATTATAATTTTAGCTCTACTAAAAGGACATTAAACATGAGTACCAATGAGATTAACAATTTTTGACTCTTTTATACCTACAACAATTATTATTAATTATTATTCTAAAAATCTGATATATCTATAATTTTTAGCGCCTAGTTTTCACACATTATTTCAAATTCATTTCGATTATATTATAAATATTTGACTAATAAACAATTATTATAAAGATTTGCTATTCTAAAATTATGTGTCTATAGTTTTTAGTGACAAGTTTCCCAAGTTATTTAATTCTTTTTGATTATAATACAATCAGGATAGATATTAAATGTTTTTTTTTTAATTTTTAGTATAAAGTATAACTTTACATTGATTATATCCACCAAATCAAGTAATTCGAAAGGTTAAGGTTATAAATGCAATAATTTTATTTTCATTGTTAAAAATTTCAAATATTGATGATAATTTGAAAATTTGCTTGTCTTCTATGAGGAGGGAAAAAAACTTCGCTTTATTTTTCGCTGAAGAAAATTTAATTCAAATTACAGAAATTGTCACAGAAATTTTTTATTTACATGAAAGTTTAAATATTATAAACCGTTTCTACAAATGAAATATTTATGATCCATTTTAAGAAAGAAAATTTTTTTTAAACATGAATGTAGTACAAGTTCAAAATTTGAGTGGAAATAAATGCTATAATTTTATATTCATTAATTTAGAATCATTAAAGTATAATATCTGTCAAATATTTTAGAAAATGAGCCTTAGTAATAAATATTAGGGATATGCGTTTACTTACAGTTCCGCCATCATCTTTTATCATAATCTTTAAGATAAATATATATAATTAATTTAGCAGTAGACATGTTATTTTTTTAAAACTTTTTTGCAATATTTCAACATTGTAAAGTGGTTATGCTATATATTAATAAAAAAACGTATTGTAAAGTAAATACAAATAGTTTATTAAGAAAATGCTATTATTCGGATATGTAACAGAGGTAAAATAAATTATTTCAATTAATAAATTTTTAAAATACAGCAAAATATTCTCTATCATACTGCTACTTAAATACAATTTTAATCAATGATGGTAAGTTAAAAAAAATTAATACCAGTAAAAGTAAAAATGAATAATGAATACATGAAAAATTATTCATAATACCTAAAAATATTTTGTTTCTTTAAGTTTACACTTGCTTAGTTTTTTTAATTCTATTTTATTACTGCAAATTATTTTTCAAATAAAATTCCATTATTTATTACTTAAAAATACCTCTATTACAATTTTGTTATATTTGCAAGAGTTACAAGGCAACTCTTTAAATCCTTATCAATAAAATATTTTTCTACTGTTTGCATTATTCTGTTATCTAGATTTATATATCTTTTCATTCTCTGTTTTCCCTCTAAATTTAACGCTTTCCGTGCTGATAAAAAGTCACTATATACAGCTTCCCTTTTTAAAAAACGAATCAGCTCCTCTATTCTTGGATGCGATTTCCCAATAAACGAGTTTATTTTGTTGTGCCATCCTTCGATAGCATTATTTGTTCTATGGAGCCTTTTGTAATGATTCCACATGCTAACAGTAATTATGGAATTTAAATACAAATAATCAAATTAAAACATGAAATTCCTCGCAATACTATGCTGTATTTAAAAAAAAAAAAGAAAATTGTAACATTCTTACGTCAAAAATCAAATTTTAACAAACAGTCTTTCTTAACAGAAAATCTACCAACGTATTCATGTTATGAATTTTGAGGTAAAGTAGGTAAATAAATAAATAAAATAAATTCCTTTTTTTATTTTTTGAAGGCGTTTCACGTATTTTAAAATTGTTTAATAGCAACATTTTACGGAAAAAGTTGCTCAGAAATATTTTGATAAGTAAAATTATGTGAGAAAAGTGTTAAGAATTTTTTTCTCATTTTCCCTATTTCAACCATTTAACGATAAGGAGTTCATTTATGAGGGCTAAGTGCTTTTATGGTAAGGGGAGGAGTCCACCTAGTAATCTTATCTTATCATAAAGTAATCTATCACTGCCTAAAAGGTCATTAACGAAGGGGTACGGCACCGAAAAAAAAAACACGAGTGGAATATGCGCTCCACGCCAAATTTTCCTGCCAAAGGTAATAAAATTCCAGTAAACCTACAAACTGGGGGTAGGAAATGATAATTGGAGCGCAAATGCCACAATCCCGAATGAAGGAATACTTTATAGGTATTTGAAGAGAGTGGTACAAGAAGTACGCTCGATTTTCCTTCAAAAGAAATTTAAATTTGATGATCATGGAAATTAATTAAAGCAATTTACAGGCATACACAGAGTTATTCAAAACATAGGTGCCGATTTAATTTTAACTAATGACATTGCATAGTAATTCGAAGGTCACTCTTTTTTGAAACTTTACCTCATCAACCAGAAATCTTGAGTTAAAATCGTTTTCACACCAACATTTCCCCATGACATCCCTTAGGATACTTTTTATGTAAAAAAAATGGCCACCGCGGCCTGGTAGTAAGGTTTCGGTTTCAGAACCGGAAGGTTGCAGGTTCGATTCCCTTGAAGAACCGCCATGTAAGGGGGACTGGTGCTTGTTCAATTCGTCGGGGCCAAACGTCCTCCAGCTGGTGTTGTGTGGAAGTTTGGAGAGGGAGGTTACAGCCCAGGTATCACCCTTGTCATCTGACCGCTGTTCAAAATGACTAGGTCTGCCCCAAAATAGCCCTAGTGTTGCTTCAAAATGGGACGTCAGTATAACTAAACTGAATTAAATTATGTAAAAAAAATCTTTGATAGATTTTAAATAATTCTTTGTCTTTTAAAGTAATTTCCTACGATGAACCACCCCCGGGCAGATAAGAATCACTCACCTCCGGACTCGCTCATGTGCAGCTGCAGCGTGGACACGTTGGGGCTCCTAGCCCTTCCACCCTCCTCTTCCCCCCCTGCGGGCAGGAAGGCGCTATTCTCCTCCTTGGTGATGTTCATGTAGAAGCAGATGTCGGAGGACTGCATGTGGTAGGAGGGGCCGGGGTTCAGCATGATGGGCCACGTGTCCGGGATGTCCGTCTGGACGCCGACCAGAGCCACTCCGTACCTGCAACAGACGGATTATTAATAAACCGGACATTCATAGTATTTATTGTTCAAAAAAGGATTCAATTCACGTCCTTGCAGTTATATGATGACTTAACTGTTTGACATATGAATTTACTAATTAAATCACAAATTTAATAGCTTCCTAATTAAAATAATTTCTATTATTTCAATTCCTTTAATAAAAATACGCTTCGAGTGACTTTTTTCATTTTAAATTATCTAATACTTTTCACTTAATGGCAGATTAAAAATTCAATCATTCGATGCGCGTCTCACACACGTCCTTGTGTGCGAAGTGGTTAACTATCTGTGTGGTTATTTAATAAATTTACTTCTGAAAGTGCCACTTTTTAGCATCATGCATTTTATTTCCATTTCATTGAAATTTCGAAAAAGAATACATAGTATTGTTAGACTTTTAGTTATTCTAATGCGATATAGACAGTTTCCTCTTAAACTGTCGTTCGAAAATGTTTCTCAAGTTCACACTTAAGTCCTTAATGGTTGGAAAGTAGAAGGTCGTCCGCACAAATCTCTTTCATAACGGCTCGAATTTAGAAATCCTTTATTATTATTGCTCTAAAATCGGCTGAAACATGAAAATTGTTTTCCGAAAATCGGCTTCGATATAGGAAATCATCAGTGCTTTCCCTCTTTTGCATTAAAGGTCATTTTATGACGATGCAGAACTTGGTGTTTGACGGTCAATAAGCTAAAGGCTCTGATATCTCAAACGCGTCAACTCTGAATATTCAATCGGAATCGCAAAACTACTTAAAACTCTGTACTGTATTCTTTAGGGGTATTCGATAATTAGAATCAACACGATGACATGTATATTCAATAATTAAAAAATAAAAGTAATGTAATAAAAAATCATACCCTATAGCAAAATAGTTAGAACAAGTTTATTTTCTACAGTAAATGTTGTCATAGCCCACTTTGATCGATTTTAGAAAAGTAATAATAAAAAATATGAAAATTTGGACTTACTTCCTTTCTAAAATTAGCAATTTATATATAAATCACTATCTGTCGAGTTGTCCACTATCGCAACAAAATTACATGAAAAATCCGATGAACTTATTTTAGTCTTACAATTTGGTTTTTATTGTCTAATTTGCTTTCTTTGAGGGCGATTATCAGAGTGGAAAATGAAATAGTATTGAAAATAAGAAATGCATTGCAACAATAATCAAAATATATGTAGAATGGGATTTCGTAGTCAGTAACTCACTGAAGATTTAAAATTTGAACAGCGCATATTTGAACGTTAGATAAAACTAACAGTAGTGATTTTTTCAATACAATTTTCTCATGATCTCCAATATAGATGAATTAACTGAACTTACCTGATTCAACCAAACGACTAGTTACTCAGCACTTTATTCAATGTTGTCTCAATACGTCTCTCCAAAACACGACACACGATTCTATACTCGATGCACGATTCTATACTCTAATCTTTTGACTCAACTCATTTGATCTACTGTCTCAAACTTTGCCCTTTGCCACCTTATTGTTGTTTCACTCCTGGCACAATTGCTGACCAATAGTTGCCAGCGATTGAAGCCTAAATGAGCGTCCCTTGTGTTTCAGTCGAGCCAAATAGGACCAAGAGTACGACTTAGCTACTTCATGCTTCATATTCGCTAGCACAGTCCCTTTTTACAGGGGGGCACATTCTCACTACTCATAGATAGAACACAGAATAACAACCATACCCGAATCGGGACTCGAACCCGGGATGCCGAGATCATGGGGAAGACACGCTACCCCTAAGCCAGGAGGCCTGCCAATTGAGCATAGCTCAATCTTTAAACTTTTTATAGCTTATGAAGCAGGGGACAGAGCTTCTAGAAGGACTGTCGCAATTCGTGTCCTAATCATCCCATCGCCAAAATTCTGGTAGATTCTGGAATCTTCCTTTTTGTTCTTAAATTCGGCTCTAAATGGTCGCCAAAACAAGAGCCAAATAGGGAATCCATCATCCTTTCAGCATCTCTTAGGGCTGTAAATCTCCTCATGATGGAATCAATTATGTTGGGAGGCAACACAACAAATTCGCTATAATATTGTGATGTTATTATAGCAGAATCAAACAGGATCATCTTTCCAAGTCTCTAACTTCATGCTTATTACATTGTTTAAATAATCAGAGGGTTATAGTTGCATTAGCATGAAGCGGTGTTGTGTTATTATAGCAATATTGTTGGACATTTTGTACAAATTGAAATTGACGGAAGTGAGCTCTAAGAAATCTGCGATTCGTATTATCGCCATTGCAATTTATGGCTATTGAATTCAGAGCTATATAAATATACATCTTCACACATTGGGTATACCATCGTAGACGCCTCCTAAGAATCAGTAAATTGAATTTTGAATTTGAATTTTTTTGTCACATGACCACACTTGACTTAGCTGCGCCATACATGTAATTAAAAACGTAAAACCATGTAAGTAAAATTCTCAAACATATTCAAAATGATGTAAGATAAAATACCATGAAAGAAATGTCTATGGCGGAGCGTAAGGAATAACAGGGATATCTAATTAAAATTTCAAATGAATATTCATTTGAAATTTTAATTCATTTGTTAAAACATGGTATTCTGCATGACGAACATATTGGTGCCAGATCTCTCAATATCAAATGCTTGTGGGTGTAACGAGTATGCCCAATTCGAAGGCGAGCTAGTTTCACATCGGCTTGACGAAAAGGTTTAGTGGGCCATGTACTAATAGTCAGTTTGATGCTATAAAGTTTGTTATTCGTTTGACAGCTCCAAGATTCCTGCCATTGAGTATGAATGTGCTGTTGCACGCATCGGCGGATGTCATCATAAGGTGTACTATGGTTTAAAGGGATTGAAGCAATTGGAGCTACGCTATCTGCCATCTCATTGCCATCAATGCCAACGTGACTTCGGATCCAGCAAAAAATTATGTCAAACCCTTTATTTTCGAGTGAATGGTAGCAGTATAAGATATGAAGGACGTTGGCAACGGTACTCACTTTCGGTGTGAATGGAAGGAAGCGTAAGTGAAGCTCTTTCCCTCGTATTCTCCGAAGAACCTGCTGTCTCCCAGCCGGATGTGGTAGATCTCGTTGCCAGAGCACTTTCCGTACAGACGGTGCCACTCCTCGGCAGAGGTCTGGCCCTCTCTGGAGGAAAAAACAAAAACACAAATTCAAGAAACACAAGAAATTCGACAATGTGGTCGGTAATCAGTCTTTTTAACGGATATCTTAAGGGCCTATCATTCGTTCGTCCGTAGATGAAATCAAGATAGCAAGAACGCAGAGTGAAAAAAAGGGTCTATCACTATTTCGCAATTTATCCATGGGTTGTGGTTAACTGAATAAGAAAATCGAACTTGTGTTTTAGATGCATTTTTCCGAACCGAGTGAAACAAAATTTTGACACAGAAGTATACATGAAATCACAAAATCTAATACTAAATTTTGTACATATGTGACAGCCAGTTGCCAAATTGGCCGGTCAAATCGCACATTGTCAGAGACATGTGGCTAATGCCCGATGTACTGGAAATGAACAGCGTATATGCGACTTTGGCGGCCACTTTCCGAAGGGCCCGGAGTTCCCCAGCCAATGTGCGAAATGGCCGTCCAATTCGGGAACTGGTCGAATTTAGGACTTTGACCGTACTGATGATTTTCTGTAATAAACTAATTCAGTAGATAGTGTGATTATCTTGTTGTTTGTTTGTTTTCTCCAAGGGAGAGGAAGTTTTCATAAGAGACTAGGAGGTTTCTGGTACTGTGAGATCCTTACTCACTAAAACTTCTCCCTTCAGACTACAGCCCACCGTACCTCCTTGGCCTTTGTTCCAAAGGACTATTCTAAGCGCCTAAGAGGGACGGAAAACTACTCTGTGGCTGCTATAATGTGACTTTCATTAGCATTACGGTGCACAAACACCAAAAACTTGCTCATGACCTTTTTCTTCTGACTTTGGCCGTTCGTTCCATGCCATTTCGCGAACTGGCTGGCCAAACCCCGAAATCAAGGAAAGATCGGACATTGGCAGATCATTAAGAGGCGATATTGGCTGTTTCGTGATTTTGGCCGGCCAATTCGGGCTTTGGCAGTAGAATATACAAATCATTGCGTTTTGACATCTTCCGCCGACATTTTATATGAATATGCAAACATAAGTCGGTGAATTCCTTATGTGATATGGTTCCACATTTCACTGGTGTCTGTAGTAAAAAAAAAATTAATTTGTGAAACAAATTTTATCCATCTAGTTACCTTCGTTTTGTAGATATATAGTTATATTCGATCAGCCGGACAGACAGACTTCCACTTGTTGAACCACCAAATCTTTGAAAAGAATATTCCGCTGGGTAGGAGATCCTTTTTTTCCTATCTGAAGTATTCAAAGAGGAAATGCTGTAGCCGTTACAAACATCGTCATTAACCCTCTGGCTGATCATCCCGCGATTTCCACTCAAATGCAGCAAAATCTGCACATCCCGCGATTTTTGCATGAATGCGTTTTTCTTCCTTTATTGAGAAGCGCATCCCGTTTTCCCTGTTTAAATAGTGAAATAAATAATATACAGTATCAGACATTTAGTCTACGTTTTGGCCAACAGATGTCCTCTAAACTGCGGCATTCGAAAGCACTCGGTATTACCGCTCAAACTTCACTTTTTGTCGCTTTTTCTCTCACAAAAATGGCTGCTAGGAAACGTTCAGCGATTAGCAGAGATTATATTCTTGATGACTTATCAGATTCTGAAAGCGATTTTAGTTGTGATAGTGACAGAGTTTTCGAACTGCTCCTCAAATAGCTAGTGATTCAATAAACTAGTAAAACATTAACCAATGGTGCAAAATTGATGGGAAGAATATTCCAGCTCTTCCTTAAATTTTATACATTTTACTTTATTATATTACGGAATAAATAGAAATTAAGTGTAATTCAAATGAAATTTATTTAAAAATGTTTTTGGTGATAACGTTTGAAATTGGTTTTTCTGGGAACTTAATTTCTCAGGATAAAAAATTATATAAAAATATTTTGTAGAAAGAAAAAAAAGCATTTTTCAATTCTCCAATATATATAAACTTAAAATATGAGGGGAAAAAACTTTTTGAAGTAATTTGGGTCTTCAAATTGAGAAGTCAGAGGGTTAAGATGTTACGATATTTTATTCGTTTAGCTAAAAGCGTTTTTGAATTATCTTTGTTGCACATTTACAAATATTTTTGAACATAGATATATTAAAACTTCAAGATTAGTCCTAAAAATTTTGACTTTTGCAATATTTTTTTAATACTTCGTATACAAAAAAAGGAGTAGAAATTCTTTTTTGGAACACTTAAAGAAGAAATGGCCAAAAACTTCCAGATTTATTAAAAAATTGAAGTCGAATTTTTCTCTACAACAATTTTCTTTGAATTA
>JAPMOQ010034798.1:741737-767373 GCA_026543055.1 Argiope trifasciata
ATATATATATATATATATATATATATATATATATATATATATATAATTTTACGCAGACATTTATATAAAATATATTTAAAAGATCGTGCATATTTCATTAAATCCTTTTACGTTACAAGAAAATGCAAAGCTTACAACTATCGTTGCATTGAAGCTCTATTTTTTTTTACCTTTCATTTCAATGTACTGAAGAAAAATGAAAAAAAAATATATATATATACCAAGCTGAAGAATCGAGCTTTAAAGGTATTTTAAAATTCTCCGAAAATAAGCAAGCAGATGCTTCAGTAAACAGAAGCGAAAGTCTGAAAGAAATGTCAGTTTTCGGTAGATATTGTTGAAATGCGTGAATAATCCTGCCTGTCACAAAATTTATTTTTCGCATGTGCTTACATTGGGAGGAAACTGTGTTATCGAAACATGAGAGTAATACTGAATAAACTTTATACAGTTCATTTTAAAATTGCGTTAACATATTCATATGCAGAGAAAATCTAGAGAGATACTGTACAAATGATAGCTAAAAATATCGAGAGGAAAATCATTTTTGAACCAAATACCGTTCATTCACTTTTGACTAAACCATTGACACTGATTTATACATAGATTAATAGATTTCAAATTTTCGATAGAATGTATTAGGAGCTAACATGTACTTTAATCAGCGACATTTATTGGTAAACGTGCGAAATATTTATATAAACGACAATGGTTTTCGGTTTTATAAGTTTACTATGTCCTTATTGTTACCATTTTAAAAGTTTTCCAATTAATATTATTGATTTTTCAGTGTATAAAGAACCCAAGATGTTAATCACAAAAAAAGGATTGGAGTGTAAAAAAATATAAAAAATAACTAATCAATTGAAAGAATGTTAATCTTAATGAAATTTATTGTTTATTTTCATCATGTCATGCAGAATGTAACAAATATAGATTTGATGCGAAATATTCTAGAAGTGGATTTATGCTTGTTTAATTTAAATATTGTCAGAAAAAAATTCCATAATTTTACAGATAATTTCATATATTACACAAAATTTTTTTATTTTAAATATGGAGCTTACAATTGCTGGTTACACTTTAAGATTTGTTACGCGTGTAATGATACAAAGAAAAAGGAGAAATTGTAACAATTATTTTTCATAAAATAATTCTAGTTTTTGTAAGTAAATGCTAAAGTATATAGCAGGTAAAAAAATATATGCTGTTAATGATAATGAAAATTGCCTTTTAGGCATTATTCACTGCCTGCGCTAGTTTGAGCTTCAAAATACCCCTAACCGAAACAACATCATGTTCTCACATGATAACAAGAACAGAGTCATTTTGGCTCAATGTTTCTGGGCCCCGTGAGGAAATTCATGTCTCCAGTTACGGTAAGTTAACTGGTAACATGAACTTGTTCATGTAAAAAAAAAATTAACTAATAGTCATAAAAATGAGCAATGGTCCTACTTACTGTCCTCTCGACGTGTGCAGCAGCAGCGTGACAAGGGTGGAGGTGCCGGGGCAAAGGCAGTTGTTGGCCAGCAGCGCGTACTTGAATTCGTCCTCACACACAACGTGCTCTGCGCGAAACAAAGAAAGCAAAGGTTTACAATACACTGGCACTGCAACAATCTCTTTTTAAAGCATCCGACTCCGTTCGAAGAAAATTTTTTGAAAAATTAGATTTTTTAAACACGATGGTTTTTAGATGTATTGTCAATAATAAACACTATATTGTCAATAATAAACACTATATTTTGAGAAATGGGAAAATTTGTTGTAAGTGTTAATGAAATTTAACCAAAATGATTTACACCCTACACAAAATTATAAAACAGCAATCTTATTTTACTTTGCATGTAAATTATAGAATGCAATGATGAATGAAATAAACCCAAAGCTGAGAAAAGTTTTGAGATGCAAACAAGTTATGAGAAATAATATGCGCATATATGCATTTTTTCCATATATTCACAACTTAATTCCTCTAAAAACATATATAAACGAAAAGTATTTCACCCATAAAACTTTTGGTTCATTTCATTGCCCATATCAGTTAAAGCACATGCTGAAATTGTTGCACAAATACCTCTATTCGTTTTTGAGATATCATAATACAGAATGGAGAATTTTTATGGCAATAAGGTTTTGAGAAAATGGAAGGGAAAGAAAATTTTAGTGGAAAAATATGTGACCCTGGGTGATGGGTCAGGCCTCCCTTTTCTTAGAAAAGATAAACTGTTTTGGTAAGACAAAAGTCTGAAGTACAGGGTGCGTCAGAGAAATTTATTTATTTGAAAAAACTCCCGAATGGTCAGTTGGGTGAATAGAGGGATGATATTAGCACAACCGGAGGGGAAAGTCCCCAAGTTTGTTTCTTTCTCTAGATCATTGCTATTATGCTCTACTACAGAGAATACAGGGCCTTCGCCGTTGAGAGCTTCCTTTCTAACGGTCGCTCACTTGTTGCTACACAACGTGCCCTCCTCGATTTCTTTGAAATTCCTTTTCATTCGATTCTGCCGTGGGTTAACTCTTTTCGGAAGTGTCGTTAAACCCAGAAATGGACATCAATGGACCATCAGATTTTTGGAAAATGTCGAAAGAGTGAGGCAGTCAATTCCGCGTTCGGCTCAATTGCTCTGGGAATTTCAGGCATCACTCTTCGATGAATTCTCCATCAAGACCTTCAATTTCCTTCTTATAAATTGGCAGTTGTGCAAGAATTAACTGAACACCATTTTGTTGTCCGTCAAAATGCATGTGAAATGCTGCTTGACAACCTGCCTGAAGACGCGGTCGTTTTTTTCAGTGACGCGACTCACTTTGAAATCCCTGGTTTATGTCGATCTACCACGGACCATAGCTCACCTCAAGAACAACACTTGTGACGCCATTGCCAACATACCGATTGATATGCTGCAAAGAGTGGACACGAACTTCAAAAATCGACTTACTCAGTGTATGCGCAATGGGGGTCGCCATTTAACCGATGCTGTTTTCAAAACCATATGGAAAAAAAATGGGATATTATATTCTCAAATAAAAAAGAATTAAAACAATAACTGAAATACTTTTGTTTTTATTGACCTTTCAAATAAGTATGTTTCTCTGGCGCACCCTGTACAAGAAATAACAAGACTTTTTAAACAAATCGTAGTCGGATAAATAGTTTTTAAATAGGATCGTAGTTTTTAAACGTAGTCGGATACCATAAAAAATCATCGTTAGAGAGTAAACGGTGGCTCTTACCAGCAAATGCAACGTGCACTTTATTTTCGGGACGGAAGATCTGCACGTACTGAGGAACGTTAGGAGCGAAATCACGAACTGCCCACGACCTTAGAATAGTGTGCTCGTCCTGAAAAAACACACACAGTGAATGCTTATGTTCACTTGCTGAAGCCCATTCAAGTCATTTTCACTATAAGAGAATTTTCTTCATCATACGATGAGAAAGGGTCATTTTACAGACTCAAAATTGAGTTACGGCGATGAAATTTTTATTTATTTGTCTACTCGAATTCAGAGCAAATAGTTCTTATACATTTTTAAACGAAATTTTGGAAGTATCTAAAGCAAAACTATTTTGTTTCTCAAAAAAGTCCTTAGAAAATGGATTTGAATCTGACAAAGAATTTCTTCCGGACTCATAAAGTTATACTAAAATGTCTAGGCACAATCTAATAAAGAACTTACTTTGAATGCATTATTTGAGGAGGTAGACTAACTTTTTAATGAGATTTTTTATTCATTTATTGTTTGGCTAAGATTGGGATGTTATATTAACTTTAAAATTCAAATGATTCCAATTTTTAAATAACTTAACAAAATTTAAACATAGTTACAATACTTTTAATCGGAGGAACATATTCAAAAAAACTCGCATACGCATTTTTTGTATCTTGAATTTGTATTAAAAAATAATGAATTACAATAAAATGCTAGCTTACAGTTACATACAAAAATATTATTCTCATTGTCAGATACACCGTGATATTCCAGATCAATTTTTGATAATAGATATAAATTAAAATTTTTTACGGTATGCCTAAAAAAATAATACCTTCTAAAATCCTAATAAAAGCTTTAAAAGCTAGTGGGGACATATAGAGATTTGTCATTTTTGATATAAAGTAAGGTGTTCCAAACACAAAGTTGATATTCCACTAATCCGTGAATTAAGAAAAAGAAAATTATATGTGATATGGAAAACAAGCTCCCAAAAGACAAATAATACAGTTATTTGCATGATATGCAAAATGCGAAATGTGCATTCATTCGAATGGCAAGGTGATCATGCATTTATCTTAAGTAATTCAAATTTTTTATTATTTTTATTTTTAGTATTTGTTTATTTTTAGACTTCCAGGGTTCATAGCAATTTTCAGACCACGACAAGATTCAGAAGCTCCATTATTCATAAAATGCCAAGATGTTTACATTCCTGGGTTTGCGTGACAATTTTTCATGCGATTATGTCAAGATAATTTACTTGACGATTTCATAATTTTTTGACTATATCAAAATTGCCAAGCTCCATTATATGTAAAATACACCAAGATGAGGGCATTCGTAGATTTACTCAAAGACATTTCATTCGATTAAACCAAAACAATCTACTTGATGGCTTTGAAATTTTTTGATTATGCCAAAATTTCCATACTTCATTTCCAAAGCTCCATACATAAGATATGCCAAGAGATGTAAATTAGAGAATTTCCTTGGCGACATTTAAATTCACCAATTTACTAAAGCAATTCCGAGTTGTCAATCACACGTTGTTAATGGTTACTATTTTTTGCGATTTATCGCCTTAGCTGTTAGAATAAACAAATCAGTTTTTTATAAGCATAATTTCCGTTTACCATTCTCGTGTTCTGTTTTCGTGTGTACGAATTATCATGAAATACATGAATCTGTATAGTTTGTAAAAAATAATATCGGTAAATAAAGTGGTTGATAAAAAAAGATCCGCTATTTAGGAAATATTTCAATAATTATGACAATTTCAATAGTTATGACAAATATTTGTGTCATTTAAATAAGTTGTTTCAAATATTTTTGTAACAAAAGAAATAAAGTTCATTTTTAGATAAGCAAAAAATTGCTCAATGTATTAAATCAGATATAAATCTTTAATTGAATTAACAAATTACGCTTGATTTTAACATCAACAAAAATAATTAAGAACATTGGAAATAAAGCTGATATATTAAGAATTTATTATCTGAAAATGATTTATAATAATTTATATAGCAGATATTTTTTCCCTTCAATTATATATTCATCATATTAAATTAATTTATCATTATTATCTAATAAATACAAATTATTATACTATTCTTGTGATCAGAAGTAAAATGATATCAAATAAAATATATTTATGTCATTTTTATTATGTGAAGACTTTAGAAAATAAGGAAATGAAATATTTACAATAAAAAAAGGAAATAATAATAAAAAATCAAAAATTCTTGTCTATAAATGCTTTCAAATACTTTAAATAATATCAGTATCTTCTGACTGATTATTATTCTATTCCTCATCTAAAATTTTATTTATTACTCAAATTAATTTTCAATTATTTTATTAAAAAAAGAAATAAGCTCAAAAAGTTATGAACTTTGATATCAGACTTTATATACTATTTAATGTTGAATTTAACATTTATAAAAAAATCGCATAAAATTAAAAGTACATTGTATTCAAACAATTAAACAATTAAAAATATTATAAGGAACAATTTTAAAACTGATTTTTAATCATTATAATTTAGTTTTTTGAATTCATTAAACGCTATTTGTATTCAAACAATCACAAAATAATATTTTTTTTATATTATAAAAGGCATACTGTATTAAAAAGCTGTATTAAAAATTATTTTACAGTATAATAAATTAATTTATTCTTGCTTCCAAGGAAAAAAAATCTAATCGTTAACAACAACAGAAAAAAAAGCATTTAGCACTTGACACAACAAACCAACTTCTGTCGTCATTTCCGCGAATGCTATGTAAAATTGAATTTAGAGGAACTACTTACCGCCGCGCATCGATCCACATAGTTTCTGGCTGCAAGTATGAAGCAAGCCTCTGCTGCATTCATTCTGAATTTCGAAAAAAAAATCAAAGAGAAATGCATTAGACTTCTTGCTTGCATAATATTGCAATTCACAGCACCAATTAGATATGCGCATATGCAAATGGCCTTCGAAAGTGAAAAAAAAATGAGTTGTTTCTTTTCTTTATTCCCCCCGCCTTTTGTTTTAGTATGCTGATCAATAATTCAAGAAACTGCGAGATAATTCTTTAGTACTTCCAGGAGAGTGTCGCTTTCATGTCTTAAAAAGACACGGAGTTGTTATCATGTGACATTTAAATTGGAAAGTGTTTGTAATTTGAAGAGAAGCCTAGACAAAACATAAACCGTTACTTCGTCATGATTTAATTCTAGCAGGTGTTTCTTCATGGGTATAGATGGTGGGTTTTGTCTACAAAAATTCACAGGCGTCACATTAAGTATCGTTAAGCCTTAAACGTAATAGCAACAGTATGCATTAATTTGCCTTATCTTATTTTTTAAATAACTTGTTTGAATTTGTTTTAATATATCAAAGCATGTTTATAATTGTAAAATATCTAATTGTGAAATTTTTTAAGACAAGAATGGAATTAAATTGAATGGAATGTTTTAATATGAACATTTAGGAACTAGATGCCAAACTTAATAGAATTAAAGCTGGTTGCAATGGATTAGTAGCACTAGTAGCATCAAATTAGTAGCTGTTTTTGTTATTAATCTTTTGTATTAAAATCAGACGATATTAGACTTAGCGACTATTTTACAACTACGCAGTTGTATTAAAGTTTAAGAATTTTTTTTAAAGCAAGATGAACCAGTGATTGTTGTGATGATTGTTAAGCATATTAACTTCAATTCTATTACACAAGGTAATTCATAAAGAACTATTCATTTTCTAGATGTTATAAAATTGTTGCATTCAATGACACGAACCATCTCAGGGAATTAAAATGTAGATGTACTCTCTTAAAGTTTGTCTCCCGCTTTTGCCAGAAATCACATAAGCAGTAACATAAGTTCCATGTGACCAGTAAATGCAAACGGTGTCATATGCAGTGGAGAAGGCTTTTTTATGTTCCTCAGTTTAGCAAAAAGGAATCCGCAACTATTTGAAAAGGCTCAATTCGGAAAAGAAGTTCCAGTTAGAAAATCCGTCTATCAATGTCATGAAAAATATACGGACTGCGGACTGTTTGTGCAAATGTTTAAGACCCGGCTATCACAAAAAATCGCTGCAAAAGAAAGACTGTATCGCAAAAAATCGCCATTTAACGAAACTCTGGAAAATGAATTCAAAGAATAAATCGGGAAGTTTAGATTTCTCAAACCGCCGTTTGGAGATTTTAGAGGAAGGATCTGAAAATGATTCCATACGAAGTGCAGGTGTTGCAAAATGCGGACGGCTTTGACAAACAAAAGCCCTTTGAATAGTGTGCTCAAATATTCAGACTCGTTTCCTAAATGATGATTTTTCCAATCATGGATGAAGCAACATTTCATGTCAGTGGGAAGATATAGAAGCACGATACTCTCTTTAGGGGAAGAGAGAATCGAAAAGTCACAGTGCAACGCAGGCAATATTTCCCTAAGGTAAATTTTTTCTGCGCAGTGTCTAGAAAGTGTATGCCCTTTCTAAAGGGGTCACACATGGAACATCTTCAACTGTCTCTAACGAAACTTAAAAAAACCCCAGAAAATTTTGTTACTGTGACATATAATATCTTACATTATTCCTGATTTATACAGCATTGAAATCGTATACTTTTTTGAATCACCCTGTATATTTGAACCATTGAATATAAAAATTATAAAATTGTGAATGTAATACTAATTTTAAGAAAACATTTCTTGCCGTTCCAGCCGTTGAATAAGTGTCTATATTTAGATATGATTCACTGAGTATTAAAAAAGGCTAACAATTCCTATACTTCTATAAAGAGTGAAATATCTTATTATATCCGGAGATAACCAATTTTTTAAAACTTTTTAATAGGTACTTAAATTGGGGTATAAACAGTTGCTTATATCAAACTATTTAAAAAAAGGGTTATTGTATTATTATACTGTTTCCGGCGCTCTGCGGGCTCAACTCGCTCCCATGGAGCGCACAATTTTGAACGCTCTAGAAGCATGCTTGGCAAATAATAGGAAGTATATACAATAAAAGCTCCTTATTCGTGGGGTATACGTTCCATAAATATGCCGAGAATACAGAAACCGTGAATACAGAATGGTCATTTATATGGGATTATAGGGAATGCGTTCCTAGGTGACAAAATAAAAATACATAAAAAAATCAATTTAATTGAAGTTTTTGAACATTTTGATTCATTATATTAAGGCTTAGGCAATGATTCGAAGAATTTTGTAATTTTCTCTTGCTTGGTAGTTTTTAAAAGCTTCTTCAATTCACAGCAGATCGCATTAGCAATTTGCCTCTTAAAAATAAGACTTTGTTCCATAGACGGATCAATGTTCATAAAGAAATTACAAAGCTCATTTGCCATTCTTAAACCTTCACTAAGAGTTTTCAAATTAAATGTCGCGTTTCCAGTGCTTGTTGAAGTCTCTTCTTCAATGGGCTGTGAATTTAACATTTCTTCCTAGTCGGTTTCAGTCAGATTTTCATCTTGCAATTCGAGCAATTCCTCAATGGCACTTGATTCTATCTGTTCGAACCCATCTCGTCCTATTCCATTCGCAATTTCGGCTATGTTTGCATTTAACAACATACTTTAGACAAAGTTGTAATAAGATCTATTTTACTTTTTTTTTATTTGTTCATTGGACGGCATTTACAAAGGATATTGGGTTGGATAACTATTGGAATTTTTTTATTATTATGCATGTACGTATTAGATCCGCGAATAAAGAAATTTGTAGCCGCGAATATAGGAATTGGGTCACATTTTTTAATCCGTGAATAGTGAAAACGCGAATGAAGAAAGTGCGAATAAGGAGCTTTTACTGTATGCACATTTTAAACTTGTATTTGGTATTGTATTTTCATAATGCATTCTTAAATACTACTATATATTTTGCACCTGTATTTATTATATAAGATTTTTTTACATTTTAACTATTATTTAAGGACTTCAATAATGCTTTCTAGTATGATATTTGGTAAAGTATGTTTCCTTGGGCAATGGTGTTTGGCCTGATTCACTGCCATATCTATTTTAAGACATTAAGGACCTCACAACTTTCAGGGCCTCAGGACTTTCGCGTCCTATCTGTTCCGGTCCGCTTAAGAGTTTTCTCGTGCTGCGTGCTCCTTCTGTTATTGCTATATAAATAACAAAGTTATTATGATTTTAGGACATGCAAGTTTGCCCCAAAACGTACTCTCCCAGATATAGATTTTTTTTTTTTGCAATTTTTAATGTATTAAATATTTGCTCTGGACGGTCGATTTACCCTAAAAAGAATGAAAACGAGAAATATTGTGACTTGACCATAGTGTTCAGTCTGCTAAAAGCGGAAAATCTCGTGACACATGCGCATTCTGTTAGCTTATGACATCTTAAAAATCGTTGTAATAGAACTGGAAATCGAATAAGTTAAGGAAGAAAAAGAAAAATGGTCATTAAAATATCAAAATTCGGTTAAAAAATAATTAAAATCATAGCTTAGCTCATTTGTGAGGAAATGGAGCAGAAAGAACATAAAACAAAGAATTTTTGTATTAAGGGTATTTAATCAATTGTCGTGTCTTCCACAAAGTAATAAAGGGGAAGATATCATTTTGAGATATGTATGAAGTTCTCATTTCTATCATATTTTAACGTGATTCTATAACAAAATTCTCTAGTTCTAAAAACACAAAAAGAAGAAAAACACAAATTTAGTATTATATTATTAAATGTAAAGGTTATTCAAACGAATATAAAAAGACAATACAATTATAAAATGATATAAGAGATTATCAGTAGAGCTCCATAAGAACATAAAAAAGAAAAGACTTAGCGGATGTGCTATCTAAGTATCGAAAGAAACCGTTGTGTTACTTTTAATACTTATTATAACTTCTTTTAAATTATTCTGTTACAACTTCAAAATTTCCCTTTTACATATGAAACAAGAAAATTGTTTCTGTCTTTCTAAGCTGTCTTGTGAAGCAGAGATGGTTGAAAATTACTTTTTAGTCAATTCATGACCAATATTTTTAAAACCTTCTATGCTACAGACGAGAAATCTCATCTTTCATATACTTCCAATTACAGGTTTCTGTGGGTTAAAATTTTTCTCTTATGCCAATTTAGGTAGGTTAAACTTTCTAAAACATATCTGAAGAATATATTTTTTCATTTATTTTTTGTATAAAAAATGTCAACAGCTGGAAGAATCGATATTTGTCTTTTCATGGAGTTTTTATGTAATTCATCCTTAGAGATGAATACGTTAAGTCAATGGTGCTTCAGTCCGCTTGGAGATACGCACCTAGCTCTGGTGAGGTCGGTGTCTTTGAGAGCAGATCCCTGGATATAAATGACCCTTTGGGCCCACATGGGCACTTGGAGAATCATTTTCATCGTGGCATCCAGCTCGCACGGGGAGAGCAGCACAACGTAGAAGTCCTGAAAGAGAAACGATCATTAGAAGAACATATCTGAAATTACTCAACAAGCAGCTAACTGAGTATATCCGATGTGTAAAAAACCATACTAATTCATTCAAACATGGTGATTTATTTTCTGAACCGCTTATGTTGGGTAAATAAAATTAAGCTTGGTTAGCAGGGGGAAGCTGCGTCGTGTCCCGTAGCCAGTCTTGTAGTAGTGATACAGCTAAAGCGAGGGACAGTGAGAAATTTCAGTCGACTGAAGAGACCATGGAGAGAAGTTACGAGAATTCCCTCCCCCGCTGAATTCCATCTGGCAGCTTTGTGGGCTGTGGACATTATTACTACCGTATTTCTACTTGTGGGCTACTGTTGCTGCTGTGTGTTTGTCTCGTCTGTGTATATTTGTCGTCTATGTCTTTTTCCTGTAAAATAAACATCGTCGTTGTTTTTTACTGAATCTTGCTGATTGTATTCTCACAACTTACACCCACTACAAAACGAACTCGGGGGAAAATTTGTAACAAAACATACCTCTCTATAGTATTCGAGCTCTGATATTTTGAATAAGTATTTGCTCCCCAAAGCAACGTAATATTTTAAAAATTTAGGACTCAATTGATCAGTCAATTCTAATTAAACTTTTCTTCCATACGGATTCACCATCAGATAGTGATTTTTAAAATGTCTAAAATTCCATAATTATAAAGTTGATGAAACAAGGAATGGATAAAATGAATAAAAAATGAGAGATAAATAAACATCACTTTTGCTAAAAAAGATTTTATATTAATTCTAAAAAGTAGAAAAAGTTTTTTAATCATAAATATGGAACTCAAAAGAGAATTCTTAAAGAGTAAGCGGCTTTTAAAAATGGGAAAAGGACATAAAACTGAATAAAAATTATTTATTCATTAAGAACTAAAATATGATATGAATGTGAGAGTATTTTCAAATAATATAAATAAATGCATAAAAATCTTCATCTTCTTAAGTGGGTGACTACGTTGAAAATCAATTTTTGTTGCAAAAACATCGAATATTTTTAAAATTTATTATTCTTAAATTTTGAATTGCTTTTTTAATAAAATTGTTTGAAATTTTGTTCCTGCTTTACTTCTTTCTGAAGATATATTCTTTTTTTATGTTTTCCTGATAAATGTTTCAATTCTATTTTGCATGTTGAAGTGTTATGTTCTGAAAAAAGCATGAACAAAGATTTTTGTAATTTTTATTTTACTGAAACTTGCAAATTAAAATCAAAGGCAAAAGTTTGTATAAATTTGATAAATGTTTTTTTAATATGTTTGGAAGTTTCTAAACTAAAAGTAGTATGTTTATTAACAAGAGTTTTGGGGATTTTTAATGCACAATAATACAAAAAAGGAAATTTCTGCGTTATTTATCTATAGAAATACAGTATTTAAAGAGTGGATAGAAATAAAATTAATTTCCTGGTTCAGGAACCAAGTGAAATGTCCGTTATTTCTGAAATTCTGATCAAAACATTCAGCAAGTATTTTAATTAGAATTTGCCTGCCAAATTTAACTAAATTTCTTATAAAAATTTAAAGTACAGGGTAATTATAATAAAATTTCTCCAATAAAAGCATCTTACAAAGCAAATGAGGGAACGAATTGCAACGAAATTTGCTATATAGACTACATACGAGATATGACCTAGGAATTTCGGGAAGGGGGGGGGTGAATTATTTCCAAAATGGCCACCAAGGGTCGCCTTTTCTGAGAAAACAAATTTAATACAATAAATGGCCAAAACAGAATGCAGAAACAATATTGACAGTCCAGAACAAGAATTATGCGTAATAAAATGAGAGAAACGCCGGGATCTCCACAACGTTTTATGTGCGAAGCATCACAACTGATCAGTTACAATCTGCTGTTGAACGCACTGCCCACTGACTCTAAATTTGCAGGTGAATGAGGTTGGTCATATGGAGTGCCTTTCCCTACATCGTCCTGGACACTATTAACAACTGCTCCTCTTGTGCGATTTCGTTCTAATCTGTTCTTGTTATTACGAGATAAAACAATGACATAAAAGTTCTTGAATGGAAAGGAAAACTGGAGGAATTCCACACTGTATTTCAAGCCGAATTGCTTGGACTGAAAAGGACCATCATTCGAGCTAGTGAAGAAAACATGACAATAAAAATCTGGACAGACAGTCTTTCAAGTTTTTTAGCAGTACAAGTTCCCATTCTCCTCATCAACTCGCCCGTGACATTCAGTCCCTTCTCCTCCAAAACCCAAATATCCTCTTAAGATGGATCAAAGCCCATGCTGGTTATCGGGGTAATGAAGAAGATGATATTCTTGCAAAAGCAGCTATTATTGAAGGTGCTCCATTGGAAGCTCCAAAGCCCCGGTGTCATCTTAAAAAGCAGCTGTAGAAAATATTTATACGAAAATGTCAAAGTCTTTGGGATAATGGAAATACGGGTCGTTCTGTTTATAAAGTCATCAAAACAGTAAAATTGCAACCACTCTCCTGGACTCGTCCAGTCCTGTTTGTTACAGGACATGGTCCTTTCCCGTTATTTCTTCACCGCTTCCATCTATCAGCAAATGACTACTGCTCTTGGGGAGAAATCGGCGATCCCATTCACTTTGCGACATCTTGCCCTTTCACTCTTTCATGACACCTCAGAAAACCCTCATCATCGTTAGAAAGTCTGTGGTACAAAAGAGTCCTTAATAACCCTTCTTCCAAAAGTAGAATCATAAACAGGATTAGATTCCTAATAGATCAGGCAGAGCTGCTTCAATTAGAGTAACTCTACTATCTCTTAGGACACCATTTAATACAGCTCGTACTTTACACATAACTTGTTTTTCATCCCCCCTCTCAATATATTTAACTCTTTTGTGCATTCATACTGTATATTATTATGCTCATTCATCCAGTTTCTTGTACTCAAGAAGTTCAGTTTAGCATTTATCATCACTTGTTATGTTGTATTTTCATGTATTTAGTCATTTCTCGGTATCTTTCAAATTCATTGTTGTGTACCTTTTTTTTTTTGTTAATAAAGTTCACCTACATTTATACCAAACCGGAAAGAGGCCAAATGAGCTCTAGAAACGGAGGTATGGTGTGGGTGTTAAATGTTAAATTACGAGATAAAACATGGTGGAGTTTTTGAATAAAGAATACCTCATCTCAAATAAAAGGAGCCTAACAAAGAAATTTTCCCCATCCATTAATAAGAAACTTCTTGCCATCATTTTTATACAAATGATAGAATAACCCTATTTCTTGCTGGTAATGGCAACTTTATAAGCTATCTATATAAATTGAACTCGTATCCACCATCTACTTGTGGTTGTGACATTGGTGGCGAGAAAAATGTTGAACATGTGCTTCTTCTGTGTTCCAAGTTTGCCAGAGCAAGACAGAACATAAGACTGGCTCTCCAAGCCATTCATATAAAGTGGCCTAGAGATTTTCATCAACTTGTCTCCATTAGAAGTGCTCTTGAAACTTTTTGTATATTTATTATTGACACCTGTTAAATTTTCTTATATTTTCTTATTTTATTTTATTCTTACATCAATCCTCCATAACTATTAAATTTTCTTATTTTCCTTCGTTATGTGTTAAATACTTACTTCTGTGAGTCCCGTGCGATATTTTGTGGTGCACGGCGATTTTATAAATGCTTCAGTAAAAAAAAAAATATGTTATTGTTTCTGCAACTGAACTGTATTTTTTTTCAAACAGCTTACTTTTTTTGCCTTGGACAATGACAAGGTGATCCGAAACTAGCCAATAAACGCAAATACATTTTTTGTAGTCCGTTTTGGTCGTTTATTATGCTAAATTTTAATGCTTTTCCGAAAAAAGCGTCCTCTGGCAATCATTTCGAAACTTTTTTTTTTCGAAATTCCACAAACCCTTTCTTGAATAGTTTATATGCACCAAATTTCGTTGCAATCCGTTAACCTGTCTTCGTTGTAGGATGCTGTTTTTAGGGGAAGTAAAACTATAACCATCCTATATATTGAAAGATTATCAGTATAATCTATATAAATAAGATATAATGTTTGTCTGTATGTCTCTTATGTGCAGCTGTACCACTCATCCGATTGCGATGAGACTTGATCAACTTATTACTTGTAGTTACGGATCAAAAATATTTTCAGATCCATTTTTTGCATCGATTGAGAAATGATTAACCACCAAATAACTCACCAAGGAGACACAACAAATTCAGTAAAGATGCTAAATTAAATCAGAATTTAATATTTCGTAGCAATTGTACATAAATTTTCTCCCAGCTTTTCTCCCAGGTAATAGTTCTATTAGAGAGTTTGTAAGAAAGTTTTAGGGTATCCAGTCCAATAAGTTTGAAATTTTGACTAAGCATTTAATAAAAGTTTAGCTAGTCATTCGATAACTAGCAATATAATCCTTCGATATACTGTAAATAGCTTCATAATATGAATTTTTAACCGCTAGTTTCTCGGCTTATAGGTAATTTTTCTGTATCAATTTTATATAAAATTCAGCAATCTATTTTGTAACGTTTTTCAAAAAATTCATCCCAAACACAGCCGCATATAATCCCAGAAATTTATAAGTGGCTTTCGGTATAACATAAACTATTAAATCTTTTAGTTATCAGTTTTGTATAGACATCTTTTGGAGTGATATCAAAAGAGCTGATTACCATTATGCCTTCGTATGCGATGTCAACGATGCAGCTGAGCTAGGTTTCACGTAATAGAATAAACAGCAGTTGTGTAAGTTTACTTCGTATGATGGGACGGCCGTGCTAAATCCCCTGCAGGGATGAAAGGTTTATCCACATTCTCCCCTCGCTCAAACAGAATGAGCTGATAGGCAAGCCGATGCCTGTGCTTTTAAAGCCAATAATCTCATTATGTTTGTTTTCTAGTTGTGGGGTCTATACATTCAGCAAACTGCATAACGGGCGTGGATTTTGTTTATATGGAAATGTAGGAAATAACTCTCCCTTTCTTTTACCATTCCGTTTTATCATGTGAGAGCATGACGTTTTGTTTTGAAGTTTTTGAAGCCTCCAAACGCGTAGGCAACAAATGGGTGATTTATTATTTTTGAGTCATCCACTTTTCGCTCTTATGGTTGTTAGAGAATAATGCAGAAAGTTGTCACATTTGGTGATTTATTACCAACTAAAGCTACAACTTGATTTCCAAATTATTCATTCTTTGAATTCTAAGAATTGTTTTAATTAATTTAAGTCATTAAGCAGTTTAAACAGGTTTGAAACAATCACAATATCACATTAGATATGCGTCGATATTTAGAAAAATGATGGTTTTTCCCCCAATTTAAAATAGGTCGAGCAAGAAAAATTAAAAACGTAAAGAGAGAGACAGAAGACTCGTGGTTATTTCAAACCGGTTTAAACTGGTTAAATGACTTAAATTAATGAAGACAAATAATAACTTTAAAAATAATAATGTTCTCACATGATAACTTTTAATTTGCGAGCACAAATTTGATGTTTTTAAATTATAAATATTTTTTCTGGATATACAGTGTGATTCGTATGGAATTATCATTCGTATAATGGTTCATCTAGAAATGAAGCATATCTATGAATGCTGCAATTAATTTAATAAGATAAATGAAATTTACTATAATACAACAATTATCCAAGGCGAAGACCTTTCCGATGCAGACTTTTTTTACTCCATGATCCGTTAATTTTTCGAGACATGGAAATGTTTCAAATTTTTTTCCAATCACTTCGTTTTTAATGGGTGTACGCGATGGGTTTGTTTCTCGCACAAGTGTCCAGTGTCCTGAAACTTCTTGACTTTGCATTCGAAGAGGTGACGATGCGTTGGATCTTTTCCAAATGTCAAGCGAAAGTCTCATGGAACGACAAGAAATGAAGATATTTTGACATATTTCAAAATACAAAATGCTTTCTTTTGCATGATTGACGCCATTTTGGTAATAATGGAGTTAAGACCTTTCTCAGAAACTTTTAATGATCCTTTCGTTACTGTAAGACATTTCTCTGTAGTTACATGCACTTCGGATGATTTTAGTTTCAGGATAAAATCTTATCATTTAATTAAATCAATTATATAATGTGGTGAAAACTTAATAAACCACTTTTGTCGAATGGATAAGTTACTGGACATCAAACCCAAACTTCGTATGTTCGATCCTTGGCGGAATTCAACCTACACATTGGCACAATTGCTGCCGATACTACCATCGCCAAAGGCTTACAATGCTGTTCTTTCTTTTTCATTCATATGAATCACTGTATGTATTAGTTTAATACAGTACACTCCCGAATATCCGACCTAATGTGGTGGCAGGTCAGACCATGTAAAAAAAAGGGTCGGATACACCACAGTTCTATAAATTCATTTCTTTGCCCGCCAATACTAGAAGATAAAGTTTTTATATCCAAACTCACTTTTGAAATAGGTATTGTCTCACTTCTTATTAAGTATGAAGTCCTTCGTTTATCTCAATGTGAACGCAGACGGAGACGCTGAATGATAGAAACAGTTACCGTAACGTGTCGAGTTAAAATAGAAGGCTCTGTACTAATAGTTTATATATGCTTGGATACTGCACTGCATATATGTAGAGATTTAATCAGCGGCCATTGCTGCTAAATATTTAGTTTTGCTGTTAAATATTTTCCAATTTGTTGCAATAGATGTCGCTACGGGTATCGCTAGATATGGCTGAACCAAAGTCCAAAACGCGTGACGTAAGAATTCGAGAAAAGGCGAACTGCGCATTCGCTCGCCAGACAGGGACCAGAGAGGGTTCTTTTCGTTTCGGATCATGTATCTTTAAAAAACGTAACGTAGTTTCGCCATGAAACTCTTGGCGGCATCTATAAGTAATTCCTTTTACTTTTTTCTTTTCTCTATTGTAAATAGTCCTGTCGTAATTGTAAATGTCTTTTTCTTTACTGTAAATAAATTTCTTTCATGTTGAAAAGCTTCTTTTTTCTTCATTCAGTGACCCTAGACACTGAAATAAATGTGGTTGGATGGGCATTCTGTCCCACCCAATTCCTACAAACTTGGGGGCACGGCCCCGGGATCTGAATTTGAAATTTAATTAATTTCTTTTCCGGGCTAGACTTTTTAGTTTTCTTTTCTTAAAAGCAGCTTTTAGTATTTTATACGTCATAAACATTAAATTGATCGGACGAATGACCCTCTCTCAACGAAAAAGAATTTTTATTTGTGTCATACTCACACAGTAAATTTTCCCATCCTAAGAATCGTTCATCATTGCGCTCCTACGAAGAAATGAAAAACAAGCAAAGTCGTCTCAACGATCGCCAGAAAATTTCCCCGCCTCAGCAGATTCGGAAATGTGTCGTCCTTACATCCACTCCTCGAAATAAATCATCATTTGGCCTCTTCAAATATTTCCAGTGTTAGAATGCAAACTTTTACAGGACGTCGACCCCTGTACTGAGTATAATTTATCATTTAATAACCTTCTGCAAAAATCCGTATTCAAATCTATCGAAGAAAGTGTGCGTTAATTTCATCAATTTTGTTTTGATTGTTCTCTTCGATCCCAGACAAGCGCCATAACACCTATACAGTTTCGTCTTGTTTTGTTCATCTTCAACAGCATTCAACAGGATTTGATTAATTGAAATAAAACATTCCTGCACGTGTGAAAACTCCAAGATACTTCGCCGTCTGTAAAAATTTTAATACTATTTCATATTTGATAATCTGTAAGTTACTTTTCTTTTCTTAGCATTTCATATTGCTATATTTTATATCGAAAGATATATGTTAAATTGATATTTAATTTCTATCATCAAAAGTGCGTAATAATATTTCTTTTTTAAAATAATCTAAATAGTGTTTTTCAAGTTGTTATATTTATGTATTTTATTTAAGCACAAACTGATTTATTATACTTCAGATATTTCTTGTTCCGTAAGTTTACGAACCGAAACTAAAACTCAGTAACCGTTCTGATAGAATTTAATATGACCTTGAGACGACGCGCCAAAGTAGTCTTAATATCAACCGCTCCTAAGCGATGAGTCATAACAAGTATTGAATGTATATTCTTTTTTCTTTTTTCTTTTCGCGCTACGAAAAACTGTTCTGATTTATTTTCTTTTAAGAGTTATGACTCAGCATATCCCATCTTTTGATCGTACAAAGTGTGCACTTTTATTTTCAATTCTATGAACGTTATTTTTACGAAGTTTTTTTTAAGGATAATACGTCTTCAATATTTAACTCAAATTTAATAGCATTTGTTTGCTGTATTTTTTTTTACTAATTGTGCATATATACTTCAAATTAACAATTGAAATATTTAGAATTTAATTTTTTTTTTCATGCGAAGCTTACATCTAAAAAAAAATAAATGCATAAAGTTATTTTGAATATATATATTTTTTCCATTGCTGAAAGTTACTCATGGTTTTCTAATAAAGTATTTTATTTACTATTCATTTTAATAGCATTTTATATTAGGGAACTCCAATGGTACAAATACTTTTATATATTAATACTGAAGATAATTTACTTTGTTTATTGTTAAAATTCATACAGTATTTTTGATGTAATTTTGGGTTTTCTTACTTTACAGTATATTTATTGCCAAGCATTATTTTGAAAGTTTTTAAGTGTTATTTTTTCAACCTTTAATTCAGTTGTGTAAAAATATTTTGTGCATTTTAAGATCTGGTTTTAATTAATTAGTTTTAAATTACCCAAAGATTAATTTTTAATTTCAAGTTTAAAGCAAAACTAATTTAATTTGACTTTTATTTGAACACGCTAAAGTATAGAGGATTTTGAATAAATTTCAAAATTAATACAGTTCTTTGATTGGCACCAAGCCCTTTTTTCTTTCAAAATGTCTTTCTTACTAAAAGGCAAAAAAGAAGATTTAATTGCTCTCGCGAATCAATTCGGCGTAACTGTTGAAGCAGACATGACGAAACCCAAAATTAAAGATCTGATTTTAGAAAGCAATGATTACGATGAGGAAGATGCCAAAGTGATGTTAGAGTGTATCATTGAGGACAGACATCTAGCAGAAGCAGAAAAACAAAACGAGCGATTGCGGATGGAGGAAGAAGAAAGAAAAGAACGATTGCGGAAAGAGGAAGAAGAAAGAAAAGAGCGATTGCGGAAAGAGGAACGTGAACACGAACTTGAAAAGCTGAAAATCCAAGCTCAAATAAATGTTGGTCATGAAAACTCCGCAGATATTTCAGTGACTAGTAAGACTTCGTAAGAGATGTTTCACCGATTCAACATAAAAGATGACATAAGTGTAAATTTAACATTATTTGAGCATCATGCCAATTTAGCGTTATTACCGAAAACTCAATGGGTCCAGAAGCTACTAGGATTAATTCCTCTGGAAGTTGCTCATTTAATTGCTCGAGAACCTGAGGAAAAATCGAACGATTACGACCATGTGAAGAAACTGCTGTTACAGAGATTCAAGTTGTCCCCGGAGAAACTGCGACAATTATTTGTTTCACATCAAAAAGCTCCCGAGAAAACATGGCAAGATTTCTATCACGAATTGCAAACTTACTTTGATGGATGGGTAACAGGTCTGAAAATAGACACCTACGAAAAATTACGTGAACTTATCATTGCGGACCAGATGAAACGGAAGGCACCACAAGAGTTTCAGAATCACTTTCTTGATGAGTGGTCATCCATAACTTCAGCTACAGATTTGGCAGAAAAATTCGAGCGATATGACGATGTCAGGAGGACATTGAGACCAAAATCATCAGATCCATTCTTCAGAAGGGAAGAAGAAAATAGAGAAGCAAATAAATTTCTGAATCACCCACAAAAACCAGCGTATTTCCAAGATAGAAATAACAAGTTCCAGAAGAGACCCTTAGAGCCAAACAGAATCTCATATGTCAAGGTAAATAAACCAATTAGACCTGTGAATTGTTGTTACTGCCAGACACTTGGACATTATGGCGTAGAATGTCCACGACGATCCAAAAATACGAAAAATAATAAGTCCGAGAAGAGACCCTTGCAGCAAAATAGGAACGTATACGTCGAAGAAAATAAACGATGGAGATCTGTGAAATGTTGCTACTGCCAGAAACCAGGACATTTTGGTGTAGATTGTCCAGGACGACCCAAAACTACGAAAAGTAGCAAGGCTTTTAGCACCTATTGTACAAACTTGCTCCGAAATTTCACGAGAGAAAATGAGAACAAGAAGATTAGCTTTAAGAAACAAAACTATCGACGCATTAATCGACACTGGTAGTTCAGTAACACTCCTTCGAGAAGATATCAGCGAACAAATCATCAAGCCTTCAGAACTTTTAAGAGAAACTATTACAATATCGGGTTTGGGAAAGTCACAAGTCAAAACAAAAGGATCATTTCAGCAAGATATTGAATTAGATGGACAAAAATATTCTCTGACATGGCATGTGGTACCTACTTCATATTTAGATTTTCAGGCAGTTATCGGATCCGACATTTTAGAACAAGCCTCACTTCACTTCATCAAAGAAGGCGTCAAATTTCGAAAAAGAGAAGATGTAAAAATATTTTGCATGCATGCGCAGCTATACGAGGCAAGACCCCAAGACGAAATCGAAATAAAGCACATTTCTAATCCCGAAGTAGGAAAAGAATTATCGGAGCTAATTTCCAGTTACAAGCCAGAAAAAACTGAAGCTACAGATGCATCCATTAGAATAGCTTTAAAGAGCGACATTCCAGTCAACCAACCTGCTAGAAGACTCTCATTTCCTGAGAAACAAGAAGTGAATAAACAAATCGACGAATGGGTAAAACAAGGAAGAAAAACGGAACTACATAAGACGCAAGTCAACATGGGTATGGAGCCATTTTACTGCAAGAAGGCGAAAATAGAAAACTATATCCGGTCAAATCTACTGCTACTGAAGACGCAAAAGCAAACATTCAGAATATACAGGCCGAAAATAAGAAGAACTACGACAGAAAGCGCAAGAAAGCCCCAGTATATCAGAAAGGAATTTGGTAGCCATTCAACGAACTCAATTCGGAACTGGACTTAAGTTAAGGCCTAGGTTTTTAGGACCATATAAAATTGTCAAAGTAAAACCGAGAGATCGGTATGATGTTGAGAAAGTAGGTGATCATGAAGGTCCTCATATTACCACATCATCAGCTGATGTGATGAAATTTTATTCACCAGGCTGAATAAAACGCAATCAGCGCAATAGTTAATTAGCTATTTTATTGTGTTATATATTTCATTTTTATGTATATTTTAATATTCTAACAATTTTAATTCAATGATTATACACATTTTTTCATGCTCCGTGTATTATATTTTCATTTTGTAATGAACTTTTAAATTTTTGCGTTTATATTTTCGATGTTTTTCCCGTGATGTAATAAGCAAATTATTACTGATAATATTATGTACCTTTTCTTAAGAATTGATATAGAGCGAATTTTAGATTTGTTGTTTTTTGTAACAATTTGGCCGAGTTTAATTTAACATCAGTCTTGAATGTCAGTATGTAAACAACGATGAGGTTATCGTTCTATCAGGATTGGCCGAGTTGTAGAGATTTAATCAGCGGCCATTGCTGCTAAATATTTAGTTTTGCTGTTAAATATTTTCCAATTTGTTGCAATAGATGTCGCTACGGGTATCGCTAGATATGGCTGAACCAAAGTCCAAAACGCGTGACGTAAGAATTCGAGAAAAGGCGAACTGCGCATTCGCTCGCCAGACAGGGACCAGAGAAGGTTCTTTTCGTTTCCGATCATGTATCTTTAAAAAACGTAACGTAGTTCCGCCATGAAACTCTTGGCGGCATCTATAAGTAATTCCTTTTTACTTTTTTCTTTTCTCTATTGTAAATAGTCCTGTCATAATTGTAAATGTCTTTTTCTTTACTGTAAATAAATTTCTTTCATGTTCAAAAGCTTCTTTTTTCTTCATTCAGTGACCCTAGACACTGAACTAAATGTGGTTGGATGGGCATTCTGTCCCACCCAATTCCTACATATATAAAAATATATATATATTTACGAGAGAAAAAAGTTAAAGGATATAAACGGTTCATATTTTGAAATAAATTCTGTAATTCCCAACTTAAATGCAAGGAACATAAACAAAACTTTAATGTAAATCGTAGGCCAAATTCTTTTGAAATTTACCTCGAACTGATTCTATTTTTCACAGATAAATGCTTTTACAAATATGAAAAGGTGACCCTAAAATAAGAGGCAAAACTTAACAGTCGTCAAGTTTTGAAAAGGTCCCTAATAGATGACTTAACAGACGTCTTAACTTCCCCATTTAATTTCTATAAAAGAAAATTAGGCCGGATAGTTGCAAACCGGATACCGAGTAATATCCTTTCACTATGTTCACCAAACCATGTAGCGACAGGAAGGTTATGGTGATATATGAGACGTATCTGGTTTAGAATAAAGAGATGGTATATAATTGAAAACACATTGTACGCATGAGGGGTAGGGAGGGTCGAACTGACCTGCAGGAGCGGGTGTGCGTAGAACTCGTTGAGGAAGTCCATGATCGTGTCGGCCCGGAGCGTCGTGTTGCACACCACGACGTGCTTCTCGCTCTGGGCCCGGTGCATGCTGTACGTCCCGCCCAACTTCTGACGCTCCATCCACGTGTAAGCGAGCTGCTCGAACTGAAAAGAGAACCAAAATAATAAGACATACAGAAGCCGTTGGAAATGATCTTTTTTAAAAACTTTCTCGCATTCTTTTAAGTCCTTTTTTGAATGATTTTTTGGGGGAAATAAATTTAGGTGATGTAATTCATGCTCTGGATTAAAGGTAAAAATGATTAAAAGATCCTATTATAAATATATAATAGAAAATAATTAAAAAACAGTAGGACGGAAATATCCATCATCATGTCTTCTCCATACCTTTAAAAACAAGGAAGACGAAATTGGAAAAGAGTGAATTATGAGATGTCACGAATTTTAGTGGACACTTGATATGGACATCGATAATCAATAGTAATTGATTATAAATACTAATTTTACTGGTATTTGTAACCTGAAGTAGTTTTATTGGTATTGCAAATATAATACCATATTATAAAGATTAGAAGTTTCCACTAAAAAATCAGGAGTTATTGAAAGCATGAACCGTGAACACAGAAGCCTTCTTATTTTATAGCATACAACTTTAAGCCAAGTTTTGAACAAGATAACCAACACATAAACACACAGTCCTTAACCAATTTTAAACCAGTGCGCATTGCTTAGTGCATAATGAAACGAAGGAATAATTGATTACAAAATATATTTCTCCGTTGTAGTCTCAAATTTTTCATACTCAACCCTTTTCACTAAGATTTAATAATGAACATCTGCGCATGAAATAACCACCTAATTTTTATTTAAGAAAAATCAGTTTATTTTATAATTTTTACTTGTTACTTAAGTTGCTAATATGTACAAAATTGAAATTCTTAATTTCATTTTCAGTATTTCATGAAAAATATCAAATGATATCGTATTAGCCCCTAATTTTTGCGTTTACACAAAGCACATCTTTTTTTTAAATTTCAGGTTTATTACTTACTAGCCGCCTTTGGCGAACAGCTGGTTCGCCATGATTAATGGGTTCTAACATTTTCAATTAAATCACATATTCATTAGCCTTGAAGTAACTCCGGGCATTGATTGGCCTGAAATTAATATTTTCTTTGAGATGATGGACGGAAAGTTCTAAAAGAAAGCGTTTTCCTAATAATATTCTTTAATTTTATAAATCAGTCAGTTTTAATGATTGATTTAGTAGACTGATTGATGTAGCAACTTTTATTTAAAATATTAATAAAAATATTTTGTAAAATATGGGTGACAGGGCAAAGTATGAAGAAATCTAAAAATCATTATTCATAAATGCATTGTTTAACTCAAACTTCATAAAATGTAATTATTTACTTCATTTAGATCAAATTAATAGTATTAAACAATATGTATGCCTATTAATAATATTTTACAAATTGGCCATTGGAAAGGAATTTGAATGCATATCCTGTATGAATTCAATCCTGTATAAATAAAGATAATTTATTCAATTAATGATTTAAATATTGCAAACGATCATAGAATCCTTTGCCTTGCATTTTTTAAAGAAAATATCACATTTTATATTTATTTTATTTTATCCAGTCGCATGCTAAAAGTTGCATTCCTTCCGATTTAATTTGCGATGATAGTTTTTTTTTAATTTTTTTAATTTGAACTTTTTTCAAAATGATGGCAACACGGTGAAAAAAACTAATTTTTTCAATTTGACGTGCTCTTGCAGATTTTATAGAAACCTTAGCTTTGCATTTATTTTTTTAGAAACTATTACATTTTTTAATGAAAAAAAAATATTGAATTAATGATACAGATATTGCAACGATAATAAAAATATCCCATTAAATCGGATTCCAATGCATATCCTGTCTAAATTCGATCAGGTTTACCGTAAAGAAGATTTATTGAAGTAATTATTTAGATATTGCAAACGATCATACAATCCTTTGCTTTGCATTTATTTTTTTAGAAAATATCACATTTTATATTTATTTTATTTTATCCAGTCACGTGTTAAAAGTTGCATTTCTTTAGATTTATTTTGCGATGATAGTTTTTTTATTCGAACTTCCGGCATTCTTTTATTTTATCCCGTCACGTGATAAAAACATGGTTAAAATATTTCTTTAAAAATTCGTTAAAAATAGAAGCTTACGTTATAAATTAAAAAAAACTGATACCATTAGAAAGCTAATTTTTTAATCTTTAAATTGATATAAAAATCATGTTTGTGCAATAATATTTTCGGAAGTTATAACGGAAAAACGTTGAAATTTCGCTTAAATTTTAATTAATTCAAATTCTAATTAAAAATTCGAAAAAAGGGCTCCGAGGTGCACATTCCCGACCTCCAAGGTATACATGTACCAAATTTGGTAGCTGTAGG
>JAPMOQ010034798.1:774063-836292 GCA_026543055.1 Argiope trifasciata
AAGAAATGTTTAAGACGAAAGAAAAATATTAAGAAAAGAAGAAAAAAAAATATTTAAAGAAAAATATTTTTAAAAGAAAAAAAAAAGAAAGTATTAAAAGAAAATATTTTTTAGAAATGGCATAAGCTGGGGCAGCTGTTTGTATAAAACATAAAAAGAAGAATGATAAGAAAAGAAAATATTTAAGAAGTAAATATTAAGAAAAAATATTCAAAAAGAAAAAAAAAAATAAGAAAAGAAGAGAAAAGAATGATTTAAAGAAAATATTTTTAAAAGAAAAAAAAAGAAAGTATTAAAAGAGAATAAATAATTTTTTTAAATCAGTATTTTTTAATAAGAAAATTTAATAAGAAAATGTAATCGGAATATTTAGCATTATACTAAAAACAAATTTACCGTGGTTTATTTAAATTAATCTCTAACATCTAGTCTACCTATCTAGTCTCATTACCTATTATTTGTATCAACTGAGGAATAAATCTCTAAGTATCCGGACATAACAGCTATAGGAAAACATTTCTTAGATAAATATCGAATCAGTCATCCCATAGGACAAAAAGTTACACAGAAGAGCTTTTGGGACTCCAGATTCATTAGCTCTGTACATACCATAAATATTCGGATAGAACTGCACTGATAGAACCAACTATGCAGCTAATATTGCTCTGCGACTTTCCTTCTTCGTATAATATTCATTTCGTTCTGTTATGAGCATTTAGAATGAATACACACACACATATAATATAAAGTTCCGCATATTACAAATTTTCTTCTGCTTATTTACAAATATTATTCGATAATAAATTCTAATGAAGAGTATTTCGTAAGTTATTCATTTTGTTATGTAATGTAGGTTTAGAATGGATATACATACATATAATAAAGATCTTTGTACTTCATTCTTAGTACAAACTTTAGTTAAGATATTATTCGATATAGATTCTAACGAAGAACATAGTTTGGAAGAAAAAACGAAAACTGAAAAAAGAGTTTGTGGTATCGATTTCCATATGAAAGCCTATATAAAACTTTACTGCTTCTGAAAAAACACAATTTTATTAAAAAATTTAGAAAAATGAAATTTGTAAAATGTGCATTGAATGATATCTATCAAAGTACTAGAATTATATATATTTAATTCACGTTTAAAGAAACATGTTTTTTGAACGATTACCAACAATTGTTAACGATATCTCTAAAATGATAACACTTTTGAAGATAATTTGGAGGTAAAGTGCTTAACATTTGGAACAATTATTCGCTTCAGAATAAACTATTTATTTATGAATTTTGGCTTCAGAAATTTGAACAATAATTAGTTAGGTGTTTGTGTCTAATTTACTGTTGAAATCTGACCCAAGTACTGGACATTTTAAAATAGGCAATTTATAATACAGCAATAAAATTTGAAACGATGCAACATATAAAATTTTATTTTTATATATAAAATATAAATATTTTTATTATATTTTTATAAAATAAAAATATTATAAATATAAATATTTTATATAAAATATATAAAAATAATTAATTATACATAAAATTATATATCATAAATGTATATCGCGAATTTCGATCATTTTTTTTAATTCACCTTTCTCGTAAAAGAAAACATTGTAATAATTTTTATCTATCGGGCAGTTTTATGTTCGGTCTGAAAACAGGATAGAAATTAGATTTTGGTGATAAGGCGAACTGAAATCCTAGCATTTTCAATATTTTGAAGTTTTATTAATTTAAAAAAGAGAAGCATTGAATTATATAGAGCCGTGAAAACTTTCTATGAAACATTTTGAAACGTTTAGTTACATATGATTGTTGCCTTTCGACAATAAATAATGAACACTATTTCGGGGCCCCATACATTAATGTTCAGGTAAAAAATCATTGATAAAAATACTATCAAATTAAAAAAGATTTATCTTTCGTCTTTTTTTTCGCATACTTCACTTCAAGATATTTTCCGTTATATTATTTGAAGTTCAAATCAAACCTATTGAGGTATCGAACTTGCCGATAGAATCTAAAATTCAGAAGTGAATGCTGAGAATGAAAAATGAGAACTTTGGATTTAGATTGCCAAACGCCGCTCATCAAAACAGCAATTCTATTCAAATAAACCTATATCTTGTCCGTGCACAGCGATAAATTGATTTTTATTTTATCTAAATTATAAACTCCCGGAGGCACCTCTTAATCGGTTTTTAGTTTATTTATATTAACGTGTAAAGCAGTATTAGGGCTATTTTGGGATGAACCTCTTCATTTTGAACCACGGGAACTATGGTTGAGTCCTAAAATCCATCACCGGGCACGGTACAACCCTCCTCGTAGGGAGTACACCCCGTCATACATGGAAACAGCCAGACTTTTCCCACCATTTCGTGTACCCTCTAAGGTGGCCAGATCCATCCAACATAACGGATTACTTTAGTTTAGATATATTAAAGTCCCGTATTGAAGCAACACTAGGGCTGTTTTGGGACGGACCTCGTCATTTTGAACCTCGGTCAGATGACGAGGACAACACCTGAGCTGGCACCCACCTCTCTACACCACACCACACCAACGGGTGGACGTTGGGCCCTAACGGATTTAAAGTGCAAGAAACCCCTTCACACGACGGTTCTTCGATGGAATCGAGTCTCAAACCTGAAACCCTCCAGTTCTGAAGCCGAGACCTTACCACCAGGCCACCACGGCCGGCTCGTCATCGTGGATGAGATGTTTCCGGCATATTGGTTGTATCTTGTCAAATAGGTGGGTCTACTAAAGGTGGGGGATCTGACTCTTCTCATCGATGATGGGAATACTTTCTACGTGGAGGATGGTACCGTGGTTGGTGAGGGCCCTTAGTACTCAACTACACTTCCCACCAGTGTTGCTGTTGCTTCTTCTTGCATACAGCCAACCACCCCGCCATACTGCTACGTTCAGTGGCTGCGGGGTGGTTGGCTGTATACAAGAATAAAAAGAAGTGTTGCTGTTGCGGCGGTCCGGTCATTCATTATTCTAGTACATTTATTTATTATCCTTTTTATAATTTATTATCCTAGTGCCTTCGGGCGAGATGGAGAGTTAATAATATGGTTTTACCAAAGATATAATTTATACTATTCATTTATTGAGAATTTTCAATATTGCAATTAACTGACGACATTTTTTGTTTGTTTTCAGGACTATATTTTCTTTATCGGTTAATCAAAGAATTACATCTTTTCCTCCTTTTTTGCATTAAATTTTTAAAAACTTGATTCAAAGATTTTTATACAAAAAGAATTCTGTCATCTTTTTCATTACTTAATGATGATTGTAATTTCATACATTGTAGAAAAACGAGACTCTTTATAGCTTCATTATGAGAAAGGTGAAAATAATACACCAGTTTTCAATAACAACTGTTTTCCACGTTTCACGAGACAAAACAAACATGAATACGAAAATACACTACACTCATTTAGAATACAATCTAATATTTCACGGCAATCTAATAATCATGGAAAATATATCTTGCCCGAGTAGCAAGAATATATTTTGCAATATTGCATGATATTATTCAATTTTTATAATATTGTTGAATATTAAATGATTTAATATAATATCACACAATATTGTATATATTGTGCAACAGGATGAGCAGACTGGATGTTGTTAATAAGGTAATGCCATCTGTCGAAGGAAAGGGAATGTAGTAGAGTTAATGTAATCACTACAGCATTAATATATAACTTCAATCAAAACGTACTCATTTATAAATTGTCAACAAAGTTAATTAAAGTTTGATTAAACATGACTTATTTGTGCCATCTGATGTTCAACTTGAAAGAAAAATTATTTCAAAAATTCACAAAACTTATAATAATGGATTAATCATAAAATATTACAAGAAACAAAATGTATAATATATGTTAAGTGAACCTAGCATAAACATATCTGTAAAAATTGTATTTGATACATTTATTATTTCATGCTGTCGTAAATCTTTTCGTTAAATTTGGCTAGATTTCAGGTGATAGATCTAGTATGAGTGCGAAAAAACACCTTTCATAAATTCAAGAAAAATAATTTAAAATTCTGTCGAGAAAAACATCAACAAGTCATGACACGAAAAAGAGATTTCAGGCTGTATACTCATGACTTACCAAAAAAAGTCAATTGTAAATTATTGGATTTCTTCTTTCATTTCATTTCAGTAAGGTTTTCCTATTTCAAATGATAAATATTTTCCAAAGAAACAATTTATCATTTTGCCTCGAGCAAAATTAATGAACTGTGAGCATGGAAAGCAGAATAAAAAATAAGTTTAGAAACATGATTTATCTTCAAAATGGGGTTTGTTTTGAAGCTATAATTCTAAAATGTGCCGTCAATTCAAAAGATAAAGAATACAATGTAATGAAAAATTACAAATATTTTAATAAGAAAGATGGATCTTTAATTTAAAATAAACATTACTATAATTACAGGGAGAAATATTCAGCTGCTCTGAAAAATAAAAGTAGATAAATAAATGAAATAGACCAGTCATCTTTGGCGACCAATTTTTTTCTACAGATTGTTGACTTTCTAGGCTATTAAGTTATTAATATGGAATACATTTCTTAATAAAAACATTTCAGTTTGCGATTTGATACAACTAAAACACATGAACTCAATCAAAACAGTTTACTGCAATTTACAAAGCGAACAATGAAATAAAAGCACGTGTGAAAATCCTAATATAGATTTTATAATTGGTAAAATTGAATGTTTTGATGGAGAGTTTGAATTGCATCGCAGCATTTAAAAATATTGTTTAAGATAGTATATAATACTGAAATAAAAATATTATCAAATTTAAAAGAAAAAATGTACGAAAAAGAAATTTATATAATTGAAAAGGTACATTTTGTATCATCTTAAGATTGAAAGAAAATTATCTTCTAAAAGATAATTGTTTTGGAAGATATGAATCTTTGTTTCAATTATTTTGTTAAATGTGCCAACGACTACTCACAGACCTAAAAATAATATATGATGCCCAAAAGAGAAATAGTTTTCGAGCAATTTCTCGCCAAAAATAATCGTAACAATTTTTTATTGCATCGTTACAAGCCTTTTGTTTGCATTTCTAGTAGGCATCCAGCATTTTTTTTATCGAAGCATTTATAAAAATCCACGTGCACCACAAAGTATCACATGGGGCTTGCAGGAGTAAGTATTCAACACGTAACAAAAGAAAATTAGAAAAATTAACAATTATGAAGGATTGATATAAGGACAAAATAAAATAAGAAAATATAAGTTAAGAATAAGAAAATCTAACAGGTGTCTATAATAAATTTACAAAAATTTTCAAGAGCACTTCTGATAGAAACAAGTGGATGAAAATCTGGAGACCACTTTATATTAATGGCTTGGAGAGCCAGTTTTAGGTTCTGTCTAGCTCCGGCAAACTTGGTATACAGAAGGAGCATTTGTTCAATATTTCATCGCCACCCATGTTACAATCACAGGTAGATGATGGAGACAAGTTAAATTTATGTAGGTAGTTTTTAATGTTGCCATGACCAGTGAGAAATTTGATTTTTCTATAATTTGTATAAAAATGATAGCATGACAATATTTTATTAATGAATGGGAAAAATGTCATCGTTAGGCGCCCTTTACTTGAAATGAGGTGTTCTTTATTCGAAAACACCACCATATTTTCTCTCATTATCTTTCTGTAATAGGATTCAGGAATGTTAACGGCGATGTCGATTTTCCGCTTAGTGATGCATCCAGCATTGCGCACATTTTGGATTTACAGGATTTCTGTTTTCTTTTATTTATTTGACAATGAGTTTAAAATATTCATTAAAAAGACCCATCCTATTAGCCTTAAGTTGATAATACAACATTATTGTAGACAGAAATGCAGACATAACTTCAAAAGAATTTTTCCTGATATAATTTAGGAATTCATCAAAATCATCCGATCGAACTGTTTGAAAATTTTAATCTCTTTTTATGTTTGTAGCTCTTTATTGTTATTCTCTATATAAGCCTTTTCTACACGAGATAGCAATGATCTACCAGCAATTGAAAGATGATACTTCTCAAGACGCATTAGGCGAGACATTTTTCCTGGACATTAAAGGCGAATATGCTATTCTTTCACCTAACTACCCCTTCTGGAGATCGAGCCCTTCGCTGAAAAATAATCACTGCAAAGGAGTAGAAGTGAAGTGGAACAAAGATTAAATCTCTTTCAACACCTGCGCCCTCTTCCAGAAGATGTTGACGCTTTTAATGGCTCGCATCGACAAGAAGAAGATGTTACCAGCAGCGATGTTTCTTTGAGCGAGAGCAAATCTGGCAGGAGATTTTAATTTTCTCAGTGATGACACTCTTCGTTCGGATGTCGATTATTAGGTGATGGAAAATGTGTGAAATATGTTATAGAAATATTGTATTTTTATATAAAATATATTACAAAAAGACTTGTAAGGATGAAATGCATCAGTTAAAGGCACAAAGAGCTTTGATAAAATAACTTATTATTTTTATTTTAAGGTAAAAGGAGTGTTAAGCAAAATTCTTCCAAATTAGAAATTCATCAACTGATTTGTCAAAACATTTGATGATAGCTTAGGCATTATAAATTAATTTATGAAACAAAGTATGTTTCACTTCTATTTAATCTTTAAATTCTGATTTCGTTTGCCAAATAACAGGGAATTTTATTTCTTATGCATTTTTAAGCATTAAAACAATTTTTTTATGAACAATTTGTTTAGTTTGGAGTTTCGAAACTAAAGAACTATTAACCTTCCATTAAATCAAATTTTTATAAAAATATGCTTTATATATTGTAATTTATTTTTATCACCATATTGTATATTTTGAAGTTTTGAAACTGCAGAACTATTAGCCTATTATCAAATCAAATTTTTATAAAAGTATGCTTTGCATATTGTAATTTATTTTTTAATCAAAAAACTTTATAAAGTCTTGCAAAATTTAAAATTTTCATTTCTATCCAATCTTTCAACGTTGAGATTCGTTTGCCAAATAACAGGGAATTTTATTTCTTCTGCATTTTGAGGCATTAAAACAATTTTAAAAACTTTTTATGAACAGATTGTGTATTTTGAAGTTTCAAAACTACATAACCAGTAACCTATCATGAAATCAAATTTTTATAAAAATATGCTTTACATATTGTAATTCCTTTTTTAATCAAAATAAATTTTAATTTAATTTATAAAATTTAAATATAAATTAAATATAATAAAATTAAACATGAAATTTAATTTATAAAGTCTTGCAAAATTTAAAATTTGGCAAATTTGAATTGAAAATGTACTTAGAACCATTTTACGATTTTTGTTCTGACTTTCAGACTTATAAAAATAATTTTTAACATTTTACTACAAAATTGAAAGCCGAATCTAACTTAAAAAACATCGTTGATTTAAGCCACTAACTTCCTGTCGTCAATAGACGACTTCAAGTCTGCCTTGCATTCTAAGGATTGTAAAACTAGGCTTCCTATTTGTTATCTTTTATTATATATAGCGTAATTGTAATCAACAAAAAAATGTATACATTCTAGTTTATCGAATCATGTTTTTCAACCCACCTACAGTTACAAACAAACAAATCATTTTGTTGCATTTTGCTTGTCAGCCTGAGAAAAAAACAACTGAAAAGAGCTTTGAGATAGATGGATTAAATTTGACACACTCTCTTTACAACACATTTGCCGATTTCTATCAGATTTTGTGCAAAATTTGTTGTCAGTAAATCCGCCAAATATATGTTAATTTCAGCAATAAGATATATAGATAAAATTCGGTACACAGATTTAACTCTTTCTGTACCGAATTATATTGCATTCAATTTTTCAATTTCTTTTCTGCACCAGTAGTTTAGCTTCCTTTGCAGAAAAATCCCAGGAACCCAAGAAAAAAGTGTAATTAACAGAAATATCTTAATTCATTTAAATACTAATTAAACATTTTTAATTCCTATTTTCATCTTACATTAACTTCATGTTATTTGGGTTACATTCTCAGTGTTCTTTAGAATACCATCAAAAATAGCCATACAGTAAAGATATAAGCTAGACTTAAATGGCACTTTCAAGTACCGTTAATAAATAAAGGGTTAATATCTATAGTGGATATTCATATTAATTTTAAAGAAAAATCCAACAAGATAACTATGTTAAATTAATGCAAAAGAATAATATTTAGTAATTATTGCAAGGCGTTCGCTGAATACACTTTTATTGGAAAGAAAGTGAGGAATCTTTAGGGAGAACACTCCTAGTGATAACGTAACAGCGGATTGTATGCCTTGGTACTCTGCAATCAGGATTGTGGCAATAATGGATAAATGCGACCAAAATCTACCCGTTGCTTATGCTCACCTGGTGAAGATGAGGCACAGAAGTGTTGCTGAAAGGACCATAAGTCTTTGGGAAAGGGCGGATTGAGACCTCTGCATGGCCCGGTGCAGGTCGTTCTGAGGGAGGAATGAAAACATCGATTAGCAACCAATCACTTCAAACAATGTCATTAATAATGTAAATGAGAAGCTTCATTTAGTTAAGCAAACAATATGATATAAATAATAGACAGGGTGTTTCTAAAATCATGGTATAAATTTAAAAGGGTATATCAGGCACACATACGCATATCATTTTTCAATGGAATTGTAGATGGAAAGCAGAAATGAAGTTCAAAACAAGGACTATTTACCAAAAAATTATTTTAAAGAAAAGAATAAATCGCACAAAATTTATAATAAAAGTAAAGAATATAAAGGTGACCTAATTATAACATACCAATAATAAAAATCATAAAAAGCTTAATAGTTACAATATTAGCAAATCTTATATCTTTAAACGAAAAATTCTTATATTATATATATATAAAACCTATTATGTAGATTTCTAATCTCCTTTTATCTAATTAAGTTCTAATGATTTGGATGAAATTTCATATTTAAATAAGGTTTTGCTTTTTAGGTTTATCTATATGGGTGTCGTTCCTCAAAAACACACTTTTACACGCAAAACACAATTTTCTACAACTAATTTTTATAATTAGAGCCCGTTTCTATCTTCTGTCATACTGACAATGTCATATAATGACGTCATAAATTTTTGTGGTGCTTGCATTGTTACCATAGGATTATAATCTACTAAAAAATTGGTGAGATGAGGTAAGATTCAAAAATATTCATTTGTAATCAGCATGTGATTCATATCTAAGCATTTTCTCTTTAAAACACAGCACGACATCATAAAAACTGTCAAGCGAAGCTGTTTCTGCCAGATATTAATACATAATATGAAAAACAAATAGTTTTGTTGATTAAAGAAAGTACCCAAAGCGTTTATTAAAAAAAAGTGATTGATTTTGGATCTTAATAGTTTAAATCAGTAAAATTCCTATTATGTATTTTTATCCCATTTTGATAATTTCATAACAATTCATTTAGATTAAATCTTCGGTAGTCAACTAAGTAGTCAGAAAGTAAATATCTGTCATAGATTGAAATAAATCAACGGTAAAATATGATTTATTCATAAGTTAATTCAATGACATGTTTGAAACTCTGAATATACTCTTTAAAATGTTTGCTTCAGTTCATAAGCAACTATGTTAATAGTAAATTTCTGGTTTGAGATTCGATTTCATTGAAAAAATAACTGCATTGTACTTGGATCTGGTGAACCTTAAATCCGTTCAGGGCCTAGTATCTTCCCTAAAAAATACAGATTCGATTTCAGCCTTATTGTTTTATATTGTTTAAAAAAGGTAAGGTTCATTCTAAAATTTATATCGTACAGTTTTAAATCTAAATAGTAATCTGACTACATTAAATCCAGTTGCTTTGTTCGAACACAAATGATTATAAATGAGATTAATGTCACAACAATTAATTTAAAATCATGAAATCTTTTTGTCATGAAACTTACATTATGTATGAAATAAAAAGCAACATAATAGCAGACATTTTTATCATGTGAGAACATGATGTTGATTTCGTTCGAGGGTTTTGAAGCCTCAAAATAAGTAACAATTTCGTGATTTATCGTTTTTCAGGTTATTAGAAAATAACGCAGATAGATGGTGCATTTGATTGTTTATACCCAACTAAAGATACAACTTGATTTCCAAATGATTCATTCTCTGAGCTTTTCCAAATTGTCTTAATTTAACTCATTCACCATTTAAATTGGTATGAAAAAATCACGAGACAATCAGATTATGCATACGTAAATATTCAGAAAAACGATGTTTTTTTCCATCTCAAAATCGATCGAGCTCCAAAACTTTGTTTGCTAGTTAAAAAAATTGAAACAATATACAGGCAAGAAAAATTATATATAGGTTATTATATATATATTAATAAAATTATATATAGTTACCCATAGGGATTGTTCCAAACAGGTTTAAAATGGTTGATGACTTAAAAATAATAACTTAAAAAATAATAATGTTCTCACGTGATAACATCGTAGGTTTCAGTTCTTAATTTTTAACTTTAATTTAGCCGTTTTAAATATTTTTTTATTATCTATGTTTAAAAATAAATTAATCCATCTAATCAACCAACACAGCTTCATTTACTTTCCAAATAGTCTAAAATGCAAATACATGACGTAAGATAAATTATGAGATTAATGGATTCAGTTAACTTCAATTAATCCGCGCTTATTTCATTAAAGCAATTTTTGATGAAAACGATCGGCTTATATCGGTATGCATATTAACTAATTAATTTTTCATTGCAAAAGATTAAAGCGAACAATGCGTTTTAATTAAACAACATTTAAAAATATTTCATTAAGGAATTCTGCGTAAGAAAAGAGTAATTTAATTTTAAAACATAATTTCAGATCATAAATATCTTTTGGAAGGTTTTTTTGCCTTCCTTATTAACTTTTAGAAGGGAGATTTAAAAGATATTAAAGTGTAACTTACAAAAGAAAATATTTTCTATGCATTAATTCATTCGTGTAGAAAATTTAAATGAATTTTACTGCAAGATAAAGTATTTGATCCTTTGTTTAGTTTTTGATGAAGGTTTTGAAGATTAATTGGTGAAATTACGTAGGTTAAATCAACAGACGATAATACTTTTATTCGCAAGAATTTAAAATCGATTCATCTTTTATATCAGTATTTGTTTGTTTTAAGACTGAAACAGATGATAATTTTTCCATCATAGATAAATTCTTTCGTCATTTTTAAGTTAGTTAATCTTTTAATAATTCGATACATGTTTGTTTTAGAATTCAAATGAATGAATCTGAGGAAGTTGTTTTTAGAAAATACGTTTATAAAAAATAATGTATGAGATTTCGAGAAATGTTTTCCATTTAAATTCAGTATTTGTTTAGTTTAAGTTCGAAATAAAATTAAAATAACTATTAGAAAAAACAGCATAAAAAATAACATTTTAAATTTGGTTCTTTAATATTTTATTTTATTTTGAACTTTGCCTTTAAATATGTAGATTAAAAAAGATTTATGACATATAAATATGATGAGTATAAGAGCAAAAGCTAAATTAATGATATAAAACTTTATTGTAAAGTACATTAAAAGAATTCTTAAAAAACAAAATAGTCAAAAAATGCTTCAAAATTAAATTGAAATCACAAAACAACTTATCTTTTGCATTTTAATGTAGTGCAAAAATAGTTTTTGCATAGCTAAATCTCAGAGGCTATAAATGAAACATATTTCAATTTTTGTTAATCTTAATTTAAAAAGGCGTAAAATAAAAAAAAAGTTCTTTTTGGGTATCTATCAATCAAAAAGTAATCACATGTGAAATCTAGTTTCTCTTTTATTTGTTTTAAAAAGGGTTATAAGGATATTTTTAATCATATATGTTTCGTTTTACTGACATTATAATAATAATTTTGAGGTATATTTATCGCACAAAAGCCATTTTTGCTTCACCTTAAAATACAAGAAATAACCTTTTAAGCTATTCAGTTTCATTTTCGTGGAACTTTTTCAGCTAATTTTAATTTATTTAATGCTGTTTTTGACAGTTGACGAATTAAAAAAATGTCAAGGCTAAATGGCCTTAAAAAACCCACTAAAGTCAATAATTCGAACCATTATTATTTACCATTTTATAAAACGTTTTCATAATACATTTATACCCATTTGACTAATAAGAACTTTTCCTTGATAGATAAAGATTAATTGAAACGGTTACTTTAAAAACACACACCGGATTTCATTTCCGATTTAGTTACCTTTGGGATAATTTAAAAAATGCCATTTTTATTATTCTAATTCAAATAGAACCGATCATCTTAAAAGGGGTAACCGTTCATCATAAAGGAAACCTCAAAAATTAACTTCAAAATTAGAAATGGTTATTTCATTACGGCCATAAGATACTAATGCGCAAAAACAACGAAAGATTTGATATTTTTTTTCTATAAATTCAGATTTGTTCTTGTATCCACCTTTTTAATGAATCACATATTAATGAGAATATACTTTGGATTCGTTTAAAGAGGTTTTCATTGGAAAATTTCATGTGAAATTTCAAGCAAATCTATAGTTTTGGCAGAATAACATCAAGAATTTTATATCTTTAACTCAGTTTTTTGATTATGTTCACATGGACAGATATTATAAAACGCAATCACAAACCATTTTGCGCGGATGGAATTACATCAAATTTCCGGTAGTTTCAGTTTCGTTATATTAACGTTCTATTTTCTAAGGAAACTCTAGGGTTTTTTTGGGGCGAACCTCGTAATTTTAAAAATCGGCCAGACAACGAGGGCATGACTTGATCTGGCACATTATCTTCAAACCTCCGAGCACACCAACGGGAGGATATTTGACCTCGAAAAACTTATACGAGGGTTATTCGAAACTGAACACTCAGGCCCCACAGGGCCACAGCGGCCCTGAAATGTTTCGCTCAGATGACTATGAAAACGGATGAAAATAAAATGGAAAATTACATGCATGAAATAAATATACTATTTAAAGTGGATTATTATTATACAAATTGATAACTAAAATATTTCATAAATGGGGACGATATAAAAAATGAATAAACATTAGTCAAAGAAGTAAATGAAGTTTGAGATACTCACAAACATATTTTCTAAAGCGTGTTTCGCTAGCCAGCAGTTGAGGAAACCGGGAATAAATAGATTTCTAAGGGGCGCCCAAAACAGCTGCAAAGAAAAGAATAACAACTTGTAAATACAGTTCAACTTGCATTGAAAAGTTCACTCTAAAATAGATTTCTTTCTACTAAAACTTGTTGAAAATCGAAGAATGCGACAAGTTTTATGTTGTGACAATATCATTGATATCAAAGAAAGAAAGTTTACGAAATTTTAAAAATTTGCATAATATGAAATGAGATTTTATTATGTTATTGGAATCAGAGGCACTGAAATCCCGTTTTGGCCGGACACTTGATGGATGTTAAAACAATGCACCATCTCTTACAATTCCTACTATTAATTCACACTCTCCACTTATTTATTTTTTTATACATCTTGTTCACATTTCTAATCGTTCATAAAATACTTTTTATTCATCCACTCGAGTTTAAATATTTATGTAGCGGATGATAATCGATGTTAATACAGTTTTTTTTTCAAATATCAATACATTCATTAAAAATTTTTAGTAATTTCTATTTGATCGGCAAAGTCACCAAATCTGCCGCCAATGTATCTCTAAGAGATCATAATGAGATAATGCAAGATATGCAAAAATAAATATAAGAAAATAAAATTGAATTAAAAAATATACATAGCATTTGTTTGATTTATCTTTCTTCGTTTTGTTATCATTTGCTTACTTGCATATGAACGATCGTGGCTGATAGACATGTAAAGATCTTATAACAAATTTCCTTCATTTCACTCAGAGACTATTTTTAGTTATTTTTGTCACAACCAGCCAATAATATGTTTTTTGAATTCAGTTGAAACACGTAGAGTTCTGAGTTTAAACTTCGAACATGCGTTTTACACCAACTTTTTAGATTTCTATTAAATTTTGAGCCAAACCTAGCTTTTCAATAAAAAGTTTTAAATAGATAAAATTCAGTTAAATAAAAATAAACAAATTTAAATAAATTTAAATTTAACATCCATTTTATAGAAATAGAATTTGGAGCTAAAATTATGTCTGTTGATTTCTATATTCTGTAGCTTGTAAAATCCCAAAGTCTTATGACTGAAATATATAAAATTTCACATGTGATTTTTTAACAGCAAGCGTAGTTCAGTGTAAAAATTTGATCTCAATTGGTAGGAAAACGAATCTAAAACGCAAAATTGGTTTTGTAATACAATAAACAGCATGCCAGGAATAAATCACAGAAAATCTTGCAAAAAATCCCATCATAAATTCAGTTAAAACTATGAAATTGGACCAAAGACTAACATTTTTTAAGTATTGTACGCCAATGCCTTGCATGGTGTCCTCTGCCTTACTGAAACGCCATATTTTGGGGGTTGAGGGTTTATATATTTATTAGAGTTTTAGTTTAGTTTAGTTATATTAACGTCCGTTTTAAAGCAACACCAAGGCTTATTTGGGACAGACTTAATAATTTTGAGCCGTGGTGAGATGACGATGACGACACCTGAGATGGCACCCCTTCTTCTCACCCCAACAGGTAGTCTGAGTTTGGCCAGGATGGATTTAACGTGCACCACAACCGCTTACAGGTCGATTCTTTGGTGGAGTCAGGTCCTGAATTTGAAACCTTTCAGTTCCGAGACCTTACCACCAGGCCACGCTTCCTTTCCTTTATTAGATAATATGTGCTAAAGCTTTAGTGGTATCACTTTCATTACTTCTCGACGTAATTCGAATACAGGAAATGTAAAATTTATTTGTGATTTATTATTTATGTTTAATAAAAAACATGTAATGGAATTTTCATATAACACTTATTTCTACTGCTGGAATAATATCCAATTTCAGAAAGTAATTACCACAATTTTTTCTCACCACGAATTTATTACCACTATTAGCAAAAGTAGAAAAGGATAAAAAAAAAATAACGTTCTAAATGGAACAAATAAAAATCACTTTTCCCACTACTTTGCTCAATTAGCCGTCAGGAACGGATTGTTTCGGAAAATAGCCGTGACTTCCATTTATTTAATCTGCTGTTTTCCGATTTGTAATTTTCCATTAGCGAATGGGGAAAGAATACTCGATTCTAGGAAATTTTAAGAGAAGATTTGGGGAAATATTTCTGTCTAATTGAAAAAGAATAATAAGATAATCTAATACGTTGTATATATATCTTCACAAATATTTCAGATTGTACTAATGAGCATTTTCACATCTATACTGATACCATTGTTTCATTAATTAATGAAATTGGAAAATTATTGCTAGAACTACTTTAGAGAGGACGCACTCATTTGATTCACTGATAGGAAATGCGATACAAAGGAAATGAAATAAAACAAAAAATAGTCAAAAATGCTTAGTTGAGGGCCAAAATAGGCTTTATGATGAAATGCTGGAAGATTAAGATTAAAGAGGCCGCGGTGGCCTGGTGGTAAGGTCTCGGCTTTGGAACCTGACAGTTGCAGCTTCGAGGCCCGATGCCACCGAAGAACCGTCGTGTAAACATGCAGGTTAATTCCATTGGGGCCAAACGTCCTCCCTCTGTCGTGATGTTTAAAATTTAGAGACGGGGGTAACAGCTGAGGTGTCTTTTCGTCATTTGACCGCGGTTCATAATGACGAGGTCCGTCCCAACATAGCCAAGAGTTGCTTCAAAAAATTAAACTAAAGCAGGATGATTGGAAAAATTCTCAATCAAAGGACATTTATATTATGTAACCATTTAGCAACAGATGCATGCACAATTTTGGCAGTTTACGTACCCGTTAGTTTATTTTATTACAGTTATATTAACTTCCCACTTTGAAGCAACTGTAGGGCTATGTTGGAACGTGCCTCGTCATTTTGAACAGCGGTCAGTTGACGAAGACGACATCTGACCGCTGGCCCCCTTTCCAAACTCCACACCACACCAGTGGGAGGACGTTTGGCCCCGATGAATTTAACGTGCACCAGACCCGCTTACAAGGCGATTCTTTGGTGGAATTGGAATTCGAGCTGCAACCCTCCGGTTCCAAAGCAGAGACCTTACCACCAGGCCACCGCGGTTTCCTTACATAACGGACGGATCTACTTCAGGATAGAGAGGGACAGAAGGGGAAACATGAACTTTGTCATCTAACATATCTTAACTAATCTTAAATAAAATATTAACTTATCTTAAATCAAACCCTTTAATGAAGATAACCTTTTTTACGCACAGGCATTTGTGCACAAAATTGGTAGTAGTTTTTACGAATTGTCTAATCTTATCCTAATTTCAATTAATCAGATGATAAAAAGATTTTGTATAATATTTTATATAAAAGTATGTTTTATGTTAAGAATATTATGCATAAAGGATTTTAAATCCTACATTGGTTATATTAACAAGTTTACTATAATTATAATTAAATATATAGCAAATTTCTGATAGTTATTTGAAATATAATATGAACATGTAAGAAGAAGCAAAATCGTTCTTCCATTGCAGAAACAGAAAGAGCAAATGCAGCATGAATTTTTTTAATTCCATATTCGACGATGACGATTCCGAAAGTTCTAACTTCTTGTTGATGGCGTTTCTTTTTTCCTGTAACTCCGTGCAGATTTCTTATCAGTTAATTTACCTGCACCATAAATCGCACACATTTAATGCATTTCTGATGCCAGCCGAAATAAGCGAATGTTGGCCGGAATGTTTTCCAGAATATTAAGATAAGAATCGTAAGTAGAGCGAGCGCCATTTGCATCTAAAAAAATAAATACAAAGCGCAAATGATTTTCTGGATGAAATGTGCCGTTTTAGTAAATTGAAGTTTTCTTTTTATGGTTGCCAAAAGGAACAGCATAAATTTATGAGATATGACTTGTTTGAAACTTTCAGAAATATTATTCATTTCGATGCTAAAATAAGACTGATTTTTTTTGAGCAACTTTGATTAAATTATGCTTAAATATTGTTACTTTACTCTCAAAGTAGAAATAATTAAGTTTCAATGAAGAATTTAACACGTTCACTGCCATTACCCACGCCTGATATCAGGACCATCTATCTAATGAGATGAGCCCTTCTTTGCTATCTTTTAACTTTAACTGTAGTAGAGAAGGTGTCATCCAATAACATAGATGGTTTAGTACAATTACATATTATTTGTAACGCACAGGCGCGTCTGTGGAAGGGAATATGTTAAGTTATGAATAACAGAACAATTTAAAAAAATCTGTGAAATACATTGAAATGGAAAAATTAATAAAATACTAGTCACCTTTGACGATCAGTTTGATTTATCATGAATTTTAGTTAAATTGGATTTCAATTAAATTTCGCAGATGCACCTTCAAGCCCACGATTTCTTCAATGAGCCACTTTTGAACAACCAAATTTTCTTCAACATTTAAGTAGTGTAAATTTAACATCATACGCACGCTCTGGGTTTATTTAAAATTTCCTCCAAATGACACATTCTATTTAAACATTGAAGTTTTTAGAAGTGACATTTAAGTTTTAAATTACCTAATATTTTATATTGATTCCAGATTTGAAATTAAAAATTCAATATTTTGATGTAAAGAATCCCTACATTATAGCACAAGTCATTATACATGCCACTTTTGTGCACATCATTATAGTACAAAAGTTTAATAGTATAATACATGTTCTTGTTCATTCTACGCCTGAACCTTTCTAACTGAAATGAATTCAATTACAACATATTTATAGTGCAAATAAAAGTGTAATAGTCCTATTCTACAATTTTTTGAACTTTCGCTTTAAATTTTTACTTTTTTATTTTCTATGCAAACAAAATATACGTATCTTAGACAGAATTTCTCTTCTTTAGCTCTTAACAATGAAATAAGTCTTGTGATTAAAGATTTCATTCAACAATTATAACTGTATGAATTTTAGAGAAACAGTATTTAAAATTGCCAAAATTCAAGAAACACGGTTATTAGTATAACTGAATAATTCATTTTTCAAATCATTTTGCTCTTTAATATTTATTGAAGAGCAAAATGAATTAAAATATTTATGAATTCTCTAGTAAAAATATTTTAAAATTTTGATTAGATTTTAATTAAAATTTCAAAAAGAAAAGAAAAGCATTCTGAGGTTCGCATTTACATTTTCCAGTGTATATCTGTGCCAAATTTGGTAGCTGTAAGTAGGATGGTTTATCCCGCTTAGAACCAACATATACACACATGCGCACTCACTCAATGCTTGCGCTTCGCTAGACTGATCCAACTAGTTTGTTTTGACTCGCTCTATGACTCTATAGCAAATAACGATTGTCTACGGCCTGTAATGTCGACTTTCTATAATTTTCGAAGCAGACCAGAGAAAGTTCTCGAACTATCAAACATATCTCAGCTCTTATTGGCTCTATATGTAAATACGGAATCTCATCTAGCGAGAGTGTTCTATTTAAAAATTTCTCTAATAAAGGTTTCCTCCTTCCTCAGCATAAAACTGTGGTCCTTGCAGCTGCCCACAAACGTTACGAGGGCTGAATTTTACATTATCACATGAGAATTGTACCATTTGTACTATAGTAAAGATTATTAACTCTTGGATGTGATTAATGGATAGACTGTTTCTAATTATATGCGGATATTAAGTAGAAAAAAATCCAGTTGAGTTTTCAATGATTTTATTCGACGCAAAGTAGAATATATGCGACATTATGTGGCTTTTTTCATGCAGTAGAATTTAGAAAGAATGAATATAGATGGCCCTCTAGGGATATTTTGCTAAGCCAATGTTTTCAAAAACAACTTCTGCTGTGAAGAAAAATAAACTTAATGGAATGCAATTTGTCTGCAATAATTTAATGTAATTATTAACAAAATATTTCCGTTAATATAGATGCAAGAGTAAAAAATTAAAACATTTAATGACGTACATTATCTTATAATAGTTATTGTAATTAAGGTAAAATATTCTTTTGTCTCAGTTTATAATAAGATTTATAATTCGACTCAACATTTTTATAGAACGAATTTCTCAGGCTCTAATTACGAGAACTTAATTATATTTTGCCAAGGGCAATGCTTCTTTTAAAAATTATTGTTACTTTGTCTTAGAGCAATTTCATTTAAATCCAATTTGCCATTTATTGGCATAATAATAACTCGCCTTTTTCTTATATAACCTTCAATGACTTTCATTAAGAAAGTTATACAAGGAAAATATTTATTTCATATTTTGTAGAATAATTCAATAATGAAGTATTCACAGTTTTCGAAAGAAAAACTTTTGGTAGATAATCAAAGTTAGAACTATATTTTCTAGTTTTCTGCTGCATCTAAAATAATTGCCTATTAAGAAATCTTAAACTACTAAATTTGGTGTGTTGGCAAAATAATTTGTAAAAGGAAAGTTGTCAGCTCCCTACAAATGGAAACGATATCTCAACTGTTTTTTCATTTTATTGTTTAAAGTTTGCGCGTTATCCAGTGGCTAGCTTGAAAAAAAATAATGTGAAAATAATATAGATTAATTTTTATACTTGATTAGTATTGGAGTATTAACAAAGAATTGAACTAAAATAAAACTGAAATTTTATAGTAAATTAACTAACAATTTTAGAGTTAACTGCCCTTTACTAGAAATAATTTTTATTTTTCAACAAAGAACCTGAAATATTATCTGAAAAAATGTAAAATTTTGAAATTTGCAAAAAACTTGAATAAATTGAAAAGTTAGACATTTAACATTATGTAATAATTTATTGTACAAAAAGAAAGATAAATTAATATGCAAAAAGTCCATTCTAACTGATGACCAAATGTGATTCTTACACTTTTAAGTACGAACACATAAACCCAGTTTTATTCTTTAACCCCAAATTCTTTAAAGGAAGTAAATAATTACATTTTAGGCTTTCTCAAATAATTAATAATTTGTTGCTTTTTTATATATATAGTAAATATACTGATATTAAATCTAAACATTTATAGAGTTTCCGGTTACTATTCTATTCAGCAAAATATTTTTGAATGTATTTTAAAAAAATATTCTTCGGTTACTTAAATGTATTGGTGTAAACAAATTTAAATAAACAATTTTAAGATTTGTGATGATCCTGCTTTCATCAAGATAATATTGTTGTTTAAGCTCCGTGTTGGTGCCAGTGACAAACACGCAGCTTAAACCATGATGTTATCATGGTGAAAGCAGGATTGCCCAAGATTTTAAAATTTTTTTAACTTCTGGGACTAAAATTAACCGAGTTATAGTTTTGCTGCTATTAGCGATATCTAGTATCGAACTCGGGTCCTTATACTTCGTAGCCAGATAACATGACCACAAAACTAATAGTGATCACTCAATCATGAGGATGTTAACTGGTTTATAAAGCATCCACTTCAATACTGGTCATCCACTGAGAGGACAGATGAACGATATTTGGTTGTCGCTTTTAGCAGTGATCTTATTGGCTGTTGAGTTTTTTTAATGAACCATACCCATTTTTGTTCTTTATTGTTGTTGTTGACTGATTATTTATCAGCTACAGTTTTTATTTTATTGGATTTTTGTGATTTCAAAGTTTTTTGGAATATATGCAGTTCCCGATTTTCGATATTGTGTCCTTTACTAGGTATGATTGCTTTTTGACAAGGTCATCTAGTACTCCTTTCGGCCTTTCACTTAATCATGATTTGCTTATTTTACCTTAAACATTTATCCTCACCCATCCCCCGGGGATGAAATGCTTCCGGTATGTTGGAAGGGCCACGTTAGCCTGGTGGTAAGGTCTCGGCTTTGGAAACGGAGGGTTTCAGGTTCGAGCTCCGATTCCACCGAAGAACCCCCGTGTAAGTGGGTCTGGTGGATGTTCAATCTGTCAAGGCCAAACTTCCTCACTCTGGTATGGTATGGAAGTTTGAAAAGGGGGTGTCAGCTCAGGTATCGTTTTCGCCATCTGATTGCGGTTCAAAATGACGCCCCATTCCGAAATAGCCCTAGTGTTGCTTCAAAACGGGACGTTAATATAACTGAACTAAACTAATTCGGTATGCTGGATGGATCTTGCCACCTTAGAGGGTACACGAAATGGTGAGAAAGGTCTGACCGTTTCGATCGATGACGGGTGTGTTTCCTTAGGGAGGGGTTGTACTGTTCCCGGAGATGACCTTTAGGACTTAACCACAGTTCCTGTCAGTGTTGCTGTTGCGGTGACTCGGTTGGTCAGTATTTACTATTCGTGTGTCCTAGGGTGGGTCTGAGTGTCAGTGCCTTATCTTATGGATTTTAATACCTTAAGAAATATGTATAGATTTTGAAAATTAACCAGAAATGGACTCAAGAATGGCGTATGAAAATTACTTGTCTGTACTTTAAATCATATTTGAAAACTGCATTCAAAAGATAGACAGATAAATACACGCTTTGCCAAACAACTTACCCTTGAAACCGAAATTCAACAATACTTTCACTTTCTCTGTGTTTAAGAATGACATTCAGCCAATGCTTGGAGTAATTATGTAATTAAAACCAATCGAATAACCGAAGCTCCAATTAGATAATTAAGGTAATTCTTCTTCACAAATTGGTGACCTTGATGTAATCCTAATGGAACCATTTTAGTTCTTTTTATTACCAGGAGCAGAATTGCAGGTGAAAGCGGGTTTGGTCTGGTTTCATAACCGGTAATGGCTTTAAGCGGCAGAATAATTAATTTAATTAGTAATTATATGCTGTTGATTTCGTTAGAGAAGGGATTTGTTTACAGATGGGAAAATTCCGAATCATTTACTGTCTTTGGAAGAGAAAATCCGCCCGAGTTTGAAACTACTGTAATGAAGAAAAGTCCGAATTTGTGCATTATGTTTGTTTGAAAGGTTGCCCTATATTTTATTTCGATTATTTACAAGTGATTTAGATTATTTTCCTTTAATGTTAGTATTGTAATTGTCTGAAATCTTGAGTTAATATTGAAATGAGTCCTTAACTTCTGAGATTTAAACAAAAAAAATCACACACACACTTTATTTACTTACATCTGTTTGTTCACTTGTATTTATGAGAAAATTCAAAAACTCAAGAAAGAAAATATATAATATTTCGATTGAAATCTGATCCTCGAAATTGCAAATTTATATTAAATTTTGACAGAAATGCATACAAAGCCTACATACAAATTTGTTTGTGCATAAATATATGGTCGAATGGATGTGAATGTGGTTATTAATAAAGCAATGAGCTAAATAAATGAAAATAAATAAATGAAATTGGGGTTTTAATGCCATTTTAAAGATCAAAAACAGATTTTGGTTAAAAACTAATTACTAGGCATTTTCAGGTGTCGGTAGATGTGATAGCTCACAAGCTAAATAGCTAAATTTTGGTACTTAATTTTGTCACCGAAACTGAAAACCTTTATTAAATTTTGAACAGGACTGACGAAAATTTATATTCGATTTATCTTCTGCTATCAATAAAATGTATTGCATATGTGCAAATGACAAATACTTAAGATAATTTAAAGTAAACCAGGAAGGACAAATTAAAATTAAAGTAAATTTCTTGGAATAGTTAGCCTATCACTTTCTCCCACATTCTTTAGCAATGACGAATTTTTGTTTTATACACTTTTTTTCTCAATCTATTTGAGTCAAAATTTGGCACAGCTTTACAAACGAAATCCCGTACATAAAATCATATATTAAGCCATTGCTTTTTTGTGTTATAAAATTTAATAACTAGTTTCTGGAAGTATAGATCGACAAGCGTTCAAACCCTAGTTGGATTTGGCCCAAAATTTGGTAAGTGCCCACAGAACAGATCTTAAATCTGTGTACGGATTTTAATTTTAGTTCTTATTCATTTTGGAGTTATTATGTTAATTTATAATCGAGCAAATGAATAGACAGATTTCCTCTGAACAAAATCATTTGACATGAATCTACAAATTTGTTCTAGAGACCCTATGCCAAATGTCATCCACCTAACTCAAAACATCTTTTGGACAGAGAGATAGATATTTACTAAAATTATGTCTCTCGAACACAGTTAGGCCTGAAAATTCGACTAAAACAAAATTTCGAGTACAATTTTACGATGATTGAAATACTTTCTTTATATTTTGTATATAAGGAGGTAAAAAGTGATGTTTGTATGTATCATCTGCACTACGATCTACGATATGCACTGAAATTCTATGGATATTACTACATTTGTTAAGATACGAGCTTATATGGTTGAAATTTAATAGAAGTCAGGAGTATTTTTTTATTACTTTTAAACAAAATATTAAGTAAAAATATTTTTGATTAACAATTTTTTAAAAAACAAGAATATATATATATAGATATATGTGTGTGTGTGCGTGTGTGTATCCTATAAACAGCAAAGAAATTTAAAAATAATCCTATGCAGCCAGTTTTTATAAATATTAAATGGTTGATGAAAAAATAATTATTTCAGCATTTAGATTGCAAAGAACGTTACATTTAATGAATGAATTCGTCTTTCCGAAAAATCTTTACTTCGAAAAGTAAATACAAATGAAAAAAAAAACATCCTCTTTTTGATTAATGTATCAAAAAAGTAAAAAAAAATTAAAATAGAAAGTTATAAACATAAAATGTTCCGATATAAATACAATTTTAATGACTTGGAGCAATTTTACACCCTATTTTTAATGATTTTAAGCAATAATAAAGTTTAAATTACATTTATAATGTACAACTTGTTATTTACAAACGTAAATAACAAGTAACGTAGAATTCTTGCTTCCGATACTCATTAAAAGCTTCAGTCTCTTTTCGAATTATTATAAAACTTCAATTTTTACGAATTTCGTTGCGAATTCTAGAGTTTTCGTTAATAACAACAACATATTTTCATATTACCATATAGCTCTTAAAAATTCTTCTCTGCAAGCTGGAAGTTGTGGAGAAGAATTTATATTAGTATACTAGTACTACTTAGATACTAAGAAATATATCAAAGGTGTATTTCTTAAAAATAATATCGAGCGACATTAATTAATAAGTTCATATCTGGCAACATTAATTAATGATGATAGAAACAGTCAAAATTAGGATTGAAAATCCTTTTTCAGCCCCTTAACTTTTAAGATATTGCAGTTATTAAAAACCTTTAAATACAAAAGTTTTTCATTTTAATGAGGCACTCATTTAGCAAACTGAATTAATTTTTCTACCCTCAGTATTAAGAAGGTTACAGCGAAGTAAAAATTTCAATCTAAATATAATCTCATGAGAACCATTACAATAGCTAGTCTTCCTATAAGAATCTATTTCAAACTTTCTAACTTTTAAACGTCCAATAATTAGAAATTTATTATCTATGCTTTATTCCTTAAAGGAGTTAAAGAAATTGTGGTATGACTGGAGAAAGAATCACTTGTAAGGTTAAAATGTGATCTGGAATCAACAAAATATACTAAAAGGAAAAGAAAACTTTAAAATACTGAAGTATAAAGGTGGATTAATAACTCATTAATTACTTATTAACTTGTAATAGTAGTAATAGAGGATCAATAACTTATTCATAGCCAGATGACGCCTTTTTGATTTAATTATAATTCATCCGAATAAAACATTTACTTGATAATTGAGTTCTTAAATTATTGATTTATTTCAACCATAGAATGCATGGGTTTTTAAATCAAAAATATCTTTTTCATCAAAAAAATTATCCAGTTTTTGTAGTTTTATATGTTAGGAACATTATTCAAGAAGTTTTTAAATTATTTTCGTTTGTGAAATTAAAAAAAAAGAAAAGAAAACATGCCAGATGTCTATATCATGTATTATACAATAATCCAATGACATGGAGTCACATTAATATTAATTCTGCAATAAAAATGAAAGTTCATTTTTTATCAGATATTGTACATTGTGCACAAAAAATTATGATAGTATTTTTATTGGTAGAATTATTCATATAACAACCAGCTGAACAATTTTTTAAATTTAAATCTAATCCTAGTACCGTTATTGTCATTTATCGGTGATTTCTACAAACGTTTATCAAAAAGCATTTAAAAAGGATCTTGAGAAACTCATTACCACCCTTTGTATCAATCATGTTGCTGTTACTTATGACACTTTACAAGCCCGCTGACAGATACTGTCAGCGATTTCTGCCAAGTTTAGTTATTTTAATGCCCCGTCGTAAAGCAACACATGGGCTATTTTAGGACGGACCTCGTCATTTTGAACAGCGGCCAGTTAATGAGGAAGACATCTGAGCTGGCACTCCCCCTCTCCACATCAGAGGGAGGATGTTTGACCTGACGCATTTAAAGTGCAAGAGATCTCCCTCACCCGACGGTTCTTTGGAGGAATCGAGGCTCGAACCCGAAACTCTCCGGTTTCAAAGCCGAGACTTAAACACCCGGCCACCGAGGCCCCACCATTTCAGCTGATATGATTGCCCCTTGTTTTTTCAGTAGCACCCACTAGGGCCAATGGTACGACTTAGCTGCTTAATACATCACATTCGCTTTCACAACCTTTTTTACGGGAGGCACATTGAGACACCTCACAGATAGAGCAACACAAAAGTAGAACAATCATGCCCGAACTGGGACTCGATCCCGAAATGGCCAGATCATGGGGAAGACACGCTGCCCCTACACCAGGATGTGGACTGATCAGTCATGTGAAGCTTATGAAAAAAAAAAATGAAAATGTGTAGCTAAATAATTACATAGTACACTGTAAGGTTAAGATCAATGAGGTAGCACCAGTGTATAAATTTCAGAATTCTAGAAAATGAAAATGTATGTGAAAAATCTTAATATATAAAAGACGAGTATGAAAATTTAAAAAGCTAAGCAAAATTCAACTAAACTTTGCGAATGTATTATTTAAGGCGAAAAATAAAAAGCATCGTCAGTTTATAAAAAGACAAATTAAGCTTTTAATAAGAAATTAATCAAAATGTTTTTTTTCCTCCAGTAACTTCAGATTATACTATCTCACAGGACAATTTTCACTCCATCTTGAAATTTAAACATTTACCTTTTCAATAAATGAGAGTCATTCGCATGAAATTTTTTCTCTATTTTAACTAAATTTTTAAAATTTAGGAATTGGTTGAAGAGACGCAGAATATAAAGAAACGCGAAATAAAGAAATTTAATAAATTTAAAATGAAGAAATTTTTAAATAATTTATGTTTGGTAAAATAGTAACTAAGTTCCCTAGATTTATTTTTGATATTTCCATTTTGTTCAAAAAAATATTTTTCTAAGTATTTTTACACAATTTAAAAAAAATTGTGCAATATTTGCAATTTTTATTTTATTGTTGATTTTGCAGAATTATGGAAGAAAATTATCGATAGTATTGAAGTAAATATTTAGTGATGTATATATCAAGAACAACTATTGATTAAATTTATTAATTTTAAGAAATTTAATTAACAGCAATTAAATCTTCAAATCTAATTGACATTTTCACCTTAATTAAAATATTTCAAACATAAAAAAAAATCATGCATTATAATATTATGTAGAAAAATTATTTTCAAAAAATAATTTCATGCATTATAATATTATGTAGAAAAATTATTTTCAAAAAAAATTTCATGCATTATATTATGTAGAAAAATGTTTTTAAATAAAAAAAATTCATGCATTTTAATATTATATAGAAAAATGATTTTCACATAAAAAAAATTTCAAGCATTTTAATATTATATAGAAAAATGATTTTCACATAAAAATTATTAAGCGCGCAATTATTTTAATTTTATACAAAGTTAATTACATCTACTAGAAGGCTATGAGTCAAATTTTATAATCACGTGAGATTTCAAACATTGAAAATGTAAATGTAGTTTACACCTATAATTAATTAAATCTGTTTCAGCTGAAAATAATACAATTTCTTTCCAACTGCACAGAAATAGCCAACCTAACCTTGGTTTGGATTGATTCAAGACACGATCCTCCTACAGTGTTTGTGGTCGAACGAGGCATTTAACTATTGACCGGAAAAATTAACGCAATTAGAATCCGATCGAATAATTGGAGCACCAATTAGATAATAAGGAGGTTTCCTCTCCACATTCGATTGAATGAGGTGCCCTCGAAGTAATCATTGCGAACAGTCTTAATTCTTCCTTTTTTATTGTTGTTCTTACCTCCTGAAGACGAATCTTGGATATTGAGTGAGTCATTAAGAAGCGAGATTGGCTTTTTTTCTTCTGGTTTGTGGAAGGTTAATTGCTAAGTGGAGTGCTAATTATCTTAACTAATAATGATAGGTTAGAGGTTTAGTGTTCGGAAAGCTGTCCGTTTATTGATCGTTAAACATCGGGAAAGATATTGCGCTGGAAAGGGAAAATAGGTTAAGAATTTGAGAATCATGTCAAGGGCATGGCTGGCCATTTGAGGGATGGGGTGGATGCTATGCACCAGGGCTCAGTGGTTGAGAGGCCCACAAGTGATCAAAAACTAAAAAAAGGTTTTGAAAACATCATCGGTATGGAAAAAAAGGTACAAAGAAATTTTATTGCAAATGTGGTTTTGGTGTTGGCGGAATCGTGCCAATGTGTAGGTAGAAGTTTGGGGAGACTACTACTTTCACTGGTTCTAAAGGAATTTTTAAAAAATGGATTGTAAAAAATTGCGAATAAACTCATATGTTCCTGTCTCTTTGAGTAATTGTAATCCGTCCCAATTCCCACCTTCCCAAAAGATGAGAAACCAATCCCGTCCTTTACTCTTCAATATTTTCAGCTCAAACAAAGATGGCTAGACGAGATTGATACTCAGTTTGACTTTCGCGCCCATTTCACTCCTCTTTTATTCGGCAACAATAGTTTGGCGGTGGCTGGGATTGTGTCAATAGTGAAGTTCAATTCCACCATTGATTGAACCTGCGATGTTTGGCTTTGATGTCCAGTATTTCATCCGTTCGACGAAAGCGGTCGTTGATGGCTGTTACTGGCTTATTAAGATGTCGCCACAATACTCTCCTACTAGTGAGTCGGTAGAGACGAACGATTTTTATAGCGCCAAGTATTATGGAGAGCAAAGAGAGTGTTTCGGTATCGCCAAGCGTTGATGCGAATGAAGAGATTTGCTGATGCGTCAAGTGAGTCTGACGACTTTGATTTCTGCGTCAAGTGAATATGACGATTTTATGTTGTTTGCATTTGCTGCGGGTAGATGGCGCCCCGACTGCTGTTAGAAAGTTCATTGTCCGAAATCACCAATAAAACTTTGGTGTTGGCGGAATTGTGCCAATGTGTAGGTTGAATTTCGCCAAGGATCGAACCTGTGATGTTTGGGTTTGAAGTCCAGTAACTTAACCATTCGACAAAAGCAATCGCTAGTGCCTGTTACTGGCTTATTAAGATATCACAACACGAATTAATATGCAATACTTATAAATGCTCACGCTTGTAATTTTTTTTTTTTTACTTTACAAAAATGTAGGGTCTTTTTTGCATCCGAGCCGCTTTATAAAGAAGGCCGGCTCTGGTCAAGGGAGTATTGTAATCAAATTGTTGGGGAGGGTATTGTAGATTGTAGTTTGATTATTGGGTTAACTCCTCAATAATTTTAAAATCATTTTGCTTCATTTAATACGAAGTATTTAGATTTTGATACGTTTTGTGTAAATTGTAAACAAAAACAAAAATTGAGATTGCATTTTAACCTTCCTCTTCACATTTAGAGTAACTGATATTGTTACGATTTGTAGTACTGCTTCAAAGCACAATTACTTTTATTTTAAGAAAGACAGTTTTACGGAGATCTCTGGTGGATGATAAAGCGGCTGATGTATTAATAGATGTCAGACTTATAAAAAAACTCAACATTATTTGTGAAAGCGGTGAATTTCGCAACTTTGCCAAGGAAATGGAAGATTTTGCTACTAACAGGACTTTTGAAGACTGAACCATTAAGACTCGAATTATAATGATCCTTCGAGAAATTTCAAACATCAAATGACAAATGACTTTCCGAATTAATCAGGAAAATTTCTAAGGTGGGATTTTTAATAATCACAAATTTTCTTTCATAGTATATACATATACAAGAAAGTAAAAAGAATGACAAGAGTTTCGAAATAACTTCAAACTTAAACAATTGCGTGAAAAGTTAAACTATTGCAACATTTTTCAACTATGCATAGCAAACTATTGTAGCATTTTCCAACTATATATATAGAAGCATTCAACAACTGCAACATATACAGACCATATTAAATTCACATCTCTGACTGAGTAAAATTAATGTAAATTTATACGAAACGTTTTGAAAAGATTTCATTGAAATTATTAGTTAAGATTTATCGATGTTAATTAATTAAATATCGAAGGTCAAAACGGACATTCAATAGGCAACTTCGTTTCCAAAACAGACAGTGTTGATCAAAGGGTCGATTATTAGGCTGTCTGACTAGCGAACCAAGCGATTTTAAGCTCATTAATCAAGGGACGATTTCGCAGTTTCAAATCTTGTGTATTTGAATTCATGGATTTTTAATTAAAGTGACTTGTTTCATGCATTTTCTGCAGATGGCGCTGACTTCCTGAAATGCTGAAATTCAAAATACATTTGTATTAATGTTAGTAATACAATAATTTAATATTTTAAGAATGACGACCGCATTATCTTAGTTAAATTTTGTTACCACATTAGTGGCGTCATCTTTTAGCGAATAAGAAAAAATATCTGAATATTTCAGTTATAGCTTTAATTCTAAGCTATTAGTTTAAGATGAAACAATGAATAATAATAATAATAATAAAACTACTCTTTAATGAATCAACTTTTTTTGCTTCTTAAAATTCTTACACCATTTTTTTAAATATTATTTTATTCCATTTTCGATAATTCGTTTTTATTTATCTTGCCAAATTTCATATTTGGGCAAGTTAATTTTTCACCCTTTTCTTTTGAGACTAAAGTTTTGAATTTTCTTTTTAATGGTCTGTTCTCAACATTGATACGATTTTATATTATAATTATCAATTGATTATTTAATTTTAATTCTAAATGAGTGATATGAGAAATATTCCCCAATATTAAAATAAATATCCCACAATTTTTTATCGCAGAATTAAAAATTGTAGCATAAAAAGTAGAAAATTATAAAAAATAGAAAATAATTTTAAAAACAACCATTTGATAATTTATTAAAAATCAAAAATTACACAGAAAAATTTTGAAAAAATAAGTTTCGTTCATGGAATTAAATTAATTCTTGTACTCTGAAGAACACAGTTATTCCCTTAATACTAAGAATTTAAATTATTGCCCCCAAAAATAAAGGTGTACAATTGTTTTAAGTTGAATTTCTTGAAAAATTAAGCTACATCTTCTTACTATTCTGAAGGCATTTTTAACAATAAAATTAGAAAATAAATAAATTGTCAAAAGGATGCATCTTCTAGATGGTTGCTAGATAAGAAATAACCGATGAAGAAGTTAACATCCCAGTTGAAAGCAACAATAGAACAATTTTGGGACTGGCATTGGTTTAATGATTATGACGATATTTGGGCTAGCATCCCCTACCAAAACTTGCGTACCACATAAGCAGTGTGATGTTTAATCTACGACTGATTTAACGTGAACAACGCTCGCTATACATACAACATTTTTTATTGAATCAGGTTTTCATCATTAAACTATCCGGTCATCATAATATCCTCCCAGCATATATTCACTCAAATATTGGGATCATGGCAGTGAAATGTTTATTGCATATTTCAGTAACCATTTTGTATTATCTGAGATAGATTGGGATCATTGCAGATATGCGTTCATTGCATGTTTTCAGCGGCATTTCGGGATCATTTCATACTTTCAGAAACATATTATCATTACAGGTATGTGCTCATTATATATTTCCAGCATCATATTGGGATCATTACAATTATGTTTTCATTGCTTATTTTCAGCAGCGTAATGGGATCATTTCATACTTTCAGCGCCATATTGGGATCATTGCAGATATCCGTTCATTGCATATTTTCAGGGACATACTGGGATCATTGTAGATATGTGTTCATTGTCTATTTTCTGCGGCATACTATGTTCATTGTAGTAAATCATCGACACAGTTTATAGTATGAACTGATTAAAAACATTCGAAAAGCCACATGTAAAGTTTAATTTAGAATGGCGTATCTTTAAACCAAACGAAGTATTTGGATCAAGATACTTACTGTCGAGACTTTGAAAATAGGAATTAAGTTCAGATACTACAAGTTCGTAAAAATTACAATTTTTTTTCGCTGAAGAGACTGAACAACATTTGTTAGTATCAGAAGTTCACTTGAACAAAAAATTTATCATATAACTTTCTCATAAAGTTTCAAACTACAGTAAAAAAGTATATGTGATCATCAAAATGATATTAATTTTTTTAAAAAAAATTACTAATTTAAAGGGAAAAAAAGAGGAAAAAGAGAAAAGATTAATTAATCATTACTTACAGTGACAACAAAGGGTACGTTATTCACTAGCTCCAGAACGAAATTGGAGGATAAAAATTGTTGCCAAACATTTCCCTGAAATGAAATGGGTGATAAGTTGATCAACATTTTGTGATTAATTTTAAAGTTGAAATAGTAATTAAAAAGAGGAGATTACATTCACAGCTTCTATAATTAGACAGATATACATTTTATTATAAAGCTCAGAGATAAAAATACTATCTATTTTTGAAATATTGATTTAATAAGAGATACTTAACATTCAGAATACTCTAAAATTCTTGATATAGATTATAAAACAGGGTGATATTTTAAAAAGCAGGTAAATATATATTAAAAAACCCTTTTAACCCTTTATTTATGAAATTATTTAGCCATCAATTTGTTCTTTTATTTTTGAACCAGTGGTTAAATTTCCTTGCTGAATAATCCCAAGGAATCCATATTTTTAATTAATCAAAATATTTGAATTTAATTAATAATTATATCTTTTAAATTTCTGATTTTAGTCTATATTAACTACTTGCTATCTTACACAACGTGTAAGATACTTACAAAGTTTAAGATAGCAAGATATCAAGTTATTAACACTTTCTGCGGGTTTTTTTTAAATAGCATAAAAGAAATCATATTACGAAAGTAGATGCCAGATTTAAATGGCACTTTTCAGTACGATTAGTAATTTAAGGGCTAAGCGATTTTTGAAAATAAATAAAAACTAAAATAAAAGCAATATTTCTCATTACAGAATTACATGATATAATTAAATAAAGTTGGACCCGAGTGTATGCAAATTCATCAAAATGTAAGCATAGAATAGCCCCCTTTATTGTTGAATATTTTCCATACACATTGAAGCGAAGTTATGCAAAAAGAATTTCTTATGAAAGTCTTACTAAACTCTTTATCTCTCTTACGTCTATCTTCATTGAATATCCCAAATAATTTAATGCCCAACAGTTAGCTGTATTACGAAAAAAAAAAATGTTATACTGCTATTTCATTAGAGTATATATTTATAAAAAAAAGAGATTAAGAATATAGGAGGCAGGGCCAGCATTTCAACACTTGACTTATATCATTTTATTGTTTAGTCTTTCTTTATCATCAATCTAAATGTATATCAAGAGTTTTGAGACATATTATATTAAAGATAAATTGATGGTAAAAAATAAGTAGCAAGTTTTGAATGCCCATATTACTAAACAAAGTTATTTATGATAGATTTAATCTAAAATGCTTTGTTAATTTTTTTAATAGCTTGTTAATGAATTTAAAACCAGGCTGAATATTTAAACCACTGTGTAGTAAATTTGTAAGTAGAATTTCGCTTTATCAATTTAAAACCTATTCTTAAAATTTTTTTTTACAATTTTAGACATTCAAATTTCCTGAATTAAAATATAACCTGAAAAAATGAACTAAATAATATACTTTTGATAAATAAATAGTTCGAATTTTAAAAAATATCAAGAATATTTCATTTTCAAATATTATGAAACAAAAAGAATATTGAAAATATAAATGCATTGAATTATAGCACAAACAGAGTGAAACGTCATTCTTACCTTATACCCTAAATAAGCAATTAGTAAGGCCTCTAGTAAACTAATTACAGATAGTGACACCTGAAAAATTGAAAAGAACTTTTTTCAAATATAATAAATTAGTGAAAGTGAAGTATTAAATATTGGTATTTGATTTTGTTATTGATTGAGATATGATAAATTAAATTTATAAATAATGCGATAATTTGACAATTTTTCAAAAATTTAGTTACAGTAAATAAATATATTTGTTTTCTGATTCCATTGTTTTAATAATTTCGGGACCGTGTACATTATTCCGTAATCGGAAAAGAAATATTTGTTTCAATTCATCATAGGAAAGGGAAAGCGGGAAAAAAATTCGCTTTTCCATATCTTGTTCAAATTTTTTAGGTAAAAGCGTGAAATTTTTAGAAGAACGCCCCCCTTTTACCAATGGATGTTTTTGTGGCCTCAAAAAATAAAATTTCGTGGACTTCTTCTTATTAACCTTCACAGGAGGCAAAATGCCCTCGTATAATCTTGTGCCTGAAGCTTTGAAACTGATATTGAACGCCAAGATACCATAGCTAAGAAGAAAAAAAACCCGTATGCTACTATATTTGGAACACCTATGCTATATTCATTACAAAATAATGCTCAAACCCCCTATGAATATGAACGGAGGTCACGTTGATGTTCATTATATTCAGTTAACTTTCGGAGTTTTGGGATCAAATAAGAATACACAGTGAATAAAAAACGGTTAAAATCTGCTGAGGTTCTCTTACTCCGTTTGTCTATAGTAGCGAACAACAGATAAGAACTAGTGAAGTTATTGAAGAATTGACCATTGTTTTTACCAAAAAAATCATTCTGATTTAGAGAATGGGAAGTTAATTGAAGAGTTTACCACTGTTTTTATCAAAAAACGTTTTCCGATTTGGAGAATGTAAAGTTATGGAAGAATTAACCATTGAATTAACCGTTTTTGTCAACAGAGTATTCTGATTTAGAAAATGAATGTAAAATTGTTGAAGAGTTCAAAATTATTTTATCAAAAGAGTATTCTGATTTAGAGAGTATCAAGTTAATCGTTCATTATTGTTTTTATCAAAAAAGTTTTCTAATTTGGAAAATGTATTGAAGATTTCACCTTTGTTTTCATGAAAAGAGTATTCTGATTTGGAGAATGTGAAGTTAATTGAAGAGTTTACTATTGTTTTTATTAAAAAAAGCGTTCTGATTTGGAGAATGCGAAGTTATAGAAGAATTCACCATTGTTTTTATCAAAAAAAGTGTCCTGGATTGGAGAATGTGAAGTTAATTAAAGAGTTTACCATTGTTTATTTTTATTCAAAATTGTGTTCTGATTTGGAGAATGTCAAGTATTGAAGGGTTCAGCATTGTTTTTTTTTTTTATCTAAAAAGTTTCCTGGTTTTGAGAATACGAAGTTAATTGAAGAATTCTCAATTGTTTTAATCAAAAATATTTTCTGATTTAGAGAATGCAAAGTTATTGAAGAGTTCACCACTGTTTCCATAAAAAAGTGTTCTGATTTGGAAAAGGTAAAGTTATGGATAAATTTACCATTGTTTTCATCAAAAAATTATTCTGATTTGGAGAATGAAATATATTACATTTATGTAATAAATGAATCATAATGAAAATGAATATAATGACATTCCTTCGATAACACTTCTATACTTATTCCAAAACTACAATTTCTGTTTCAAACAATAAATAATCCACTAATCCCGTCACTTTCCATATTTGTCGTATCCGCCACTCATTTGCATCGGTACGAAACATTCGTGATTAATGGGGCTCTGTCGGGGAGCAACACTGATTTATGCACAAAAATAGCGCAGAGGGGAGTGATTCGTTTTTCGACACCGCCACACCCTTCGAATAATTAGGAGGTGGACAGTAATGATTTTCGACACACCATCGAGGCCCTGATTACTATGCATGCGCTCGGTACACAAGGCTTTGGAAACACACGGCGCCAAAATAATACAGCTTTCTTTCTTCCTTTGAACAAGAGAAACTAAAGAGTGACTCATTTGAATTTTAAGGTATCCTACTAATATCGAAGGAAAATGTTTGAATAATTGAATTTTTAAAAAACTAGTTAAAGCTATGGGTTTTAGATGGATTGCCAGTTATAAATCAAAATATTATAAATGCAGTAAAATTATTTGAAAATATAAAATATTTTGAGAAATAGGAAAATGTGTAGTAAACTTTAATGAAATTTAACCAAAACGGTTGACACTCTACACAAAATGGTAATGCAGCAATCTTATTTTTCTTTGTACATAAGTTATAGAATACAATGATGAATGAAATGAAATAAAATCTAAGAAACATTTAAAGGTACAAAGAAGTTATGGATAAAAATATACGTATATATGAATTTCTTTTCCATAAATTCAACTATACAGTCTGCAGAGTGCTGACACATATTCACTCATATTTACACATCCTCATTTATTATTTTTAGAAATAAATCAAGTATTTTAAAATTGTATTGGGGAATATTGTCATAGTAAATTTTTAATCTGTAATTTAAGCTATTCGATTACATTCAAAGGAAAATTTTTAAAAATTTGAATTTTAAAAAACTATTTAAAATTAGTTTTTAGATGTATTGTCAATTATGAAGCAGAATACTATAAATACAACAAAATAATTTGTAAATATAATATATTTTGAGAAATAGAAAAAATTTGTAATAAAGGTTAATGAAATGAAATCAAAATGGCTTACACTCTACATAAAATTATAATGCAGAAATCCTATTTTTCTTTGTACACAAATTATAGAATATCTAATGATGAATGAAATGAACCACAATCTAAGAAAAAGTATGAAATGCAAAAAAAGTTACGGGTAAAAAATACGCATATATGCGTGTTTTCCATCAATTTACAAGTTCATTTTTCTAAAAACGCCTATAAATGAAAAAGTATTTCACCAGCAGTAAAACTTTTGGTTCATTTCATTGCCCATATTATTTAAAACACACTCTGAAATTTCTATGTAAAAATCTCTATTAATTTTTGAGGTATCATATTAACGGTGGAGGATTTTGATGAAAATTAAAGTGTTAAGAAAATTGTGGTTAAATACGAATTTTAGCTGTAAAATATAGGACCCTGGATGATTGATCAAGTCTTCGTTTTCGTAAAAAATATAAATTTTTTTGGAAATTGTGAAGTCCAAAATAGAAGAAATAACAGTAAAAATATATATTCGCCAATGTGGTCGATAACCAATGTTTTTAACGTAGTTTGATACCTTAAATTCGCTTTTGTTTGTTTATTTATTTTAAATGAGTCGAAACCACTTCTGGTGTCGCAAACGACAACAAGTAAAATTCAATGAAAAAATATTTTCATAAGATCCGAAATTCCAGTTCAAACATGATTCCATAATAATGTTTCAGGCTTGATGCTCCTGTGTTTATATTATCCTCCTGAGAAGAGCATCCTGATGCTCTGATGACAAGCTTGAAAGATGCGAAAAGGTTTTTGTTTTTGAAAAATGCTGTACTTTATTGCGAACATATAAGGAGCATACAAAAAGGAACGAGCTGGAAGACTAGAAATAGAAACCATAATCTGTATGTTAGAAATATTGACCCTGATATTTGAGGATTTGAATTACACCCAGACTGAAGAGGTTATTTTTAAAAAGGAAATAGATAATGGTAAATTAAAAGTTTTAACAAATTCACGATAAAATGTAAATAAATGCGTTTTTAATACCGCTGCAACGCGCATATACTCTCCAATACATTGTAACTAATGAAATGAAACTAATAAAATATACTGCTGTAGGATGTAGTCAACATAAGAAAACCAATATTTGGAACAGCATGGCCAAGAATAGTCATTGCGTCAGAAAACTGTCTAAATCAATTGCAAGATACTTCAAGCAAGGCTGTGAAAGCTTAAAATGTCCGGACAATTATTTTCATAATCTATAAACACTTTGTTCTTAGTAAGAAAAGGGATATGATTACGTACGCATTTCAGAAACCTTTTTGTTTGCAAACAAAACACAAAACGTGACATAGAACTTATTTTAGGGACAAAATTTCATAACGCATTTCATTTTGAGTTTTGAGTTTCATTTTGAGCAAGTTTTTGAAATTGAGATATAGTGTTGACAAGCATGTAATTGTATACATGAACTGGTTGCAAAATTTGATATAGAAATACATTTTAGATTCTAAAACTGTATATGAAATTTTACCCAATAAGAATTTGTGATTTGAAATTGCAGTATTCGTGGGTATTCGGACAGCACCAAAGGGATTTCGATTTTTATTTGTCAGAAATCTACATATTCGGTATAAAAACCACATACTAAATTTAATTCGCCTAGCTTCAAACATGTTCGAATTATCGCTTTCACGGATGGACAATCAGAGTGACAGACATGCAAGTATGTTTCCTTTAACTTTCGGACTCGTGTTCTAAAAGGCAGGGATTCGAATAACACATTCGAATTCCTCGGTGATTAAAATAATTTATATACGTGTATTTCGTCAATAAAAAAGCATCAACTTTATGAATGGAATGGGGATGTAAAATCGGGGATGTTTTACGGGAATGTAAAAAGGAATTTTGTGCGAAAATATTCTTCATAACAAACTGTATTAATATATATCCTTTTTATAACTTTAAATTAAATATTTATTAAAAAAAAACTCGTATAGTTCTAAATGCAACTGTTTATTCTCTAGATATTTTATAATGATTTTCTTTTATCATGCTTGTCACAATTTGAAAGCAATGAAAATATTATATCAAAAGTCATTTCGGCACTGTATACAGGAGAGTAGGGACATGAAAAGCCTTGAAATGTACCTGAACAACCCACAATGGTAACGGACGGTCAACCCACAGAATAGCTTTCCTGAAAAGAGAGAAAATATATTCAATGAAAATAATGTCAGAAATAATACATGAATGAGAATACAAAATTCCATTTAATATAGAAATGCATAAATAAGATGATTTGAAACGAGATATTAAAATCAAAGCATTACAATATATTACATACGGATTAAAGGCATTGAGATAGATTAGTTTTATATCTCAATAAATGGTAAGAAAAGCCATGTGCATTAAAATAGATCTAAATTCTTCTTATAGGAATACAATGGAGGCTAAAATTGGGGAATCCTTTTGGACAAAAAACATTTTTTGATATTTGAAATTTTTAAAACTTCAAAAATCGTGTTTTAAACACGGTATTTTTTTTAAAGTAACACCATAAAATTATATATGATTGAAAATATAATTCTTCTGTAATGGAATAACTTTTATGCCGGAAATTTTATTACGACATAAGTTATAAAAAAGAAAAAGTATAGAAAAAAAGTGATATACAGACAATCTGACAATGCCATTTAAAACTTAGTTGGGTAACATTTAGTTTTGCCCTAAGGTTGCCCTTTAGTAATCCCATGAAATGAATTGACTTTTTAATTTTATCAACTGTTAAAATGTTGAACCAAGAATTAATTATTGCTTTGATTAATTGGGTTTTGCTGTAGAATTTTTGTTCACGTACAAGTTTCTTCAGCCTTGTCGAAATATAAGTGCTTGATTTTCTTGGAAAGAATCATGCGAAGGTGGTTTCAATTCGGCCTCAAATATTTCATTCATGCACTTTGGGGCCTTAATATTTAAATTTATCACATTATTCAACTTATATTTTTGATGTTATACAACCCATACCATGACACTAACTGGGTGTTTCACTGTAGGTGTAATGCCTTCATCTTCCCCAATGCTTCGTTTTATGTATGTAAGGCTGTCACTACCAAATATGGAGATTTGGTTTCATCACTTTATTACACTGTCCATTTGTTTGTTCATGAAATTTGCTCTTGTTTAATCTTTACAACTGTATTGGTATCTTAAAAAGCCAGTAACAGCCACTAAACATCGGTGATCCCTTTTGTATAGGGAATACGTTACGCGGCTGTAAATCGTGAGGTCGCGATTTCGATCCTTGGAGGAATTCAACCTCCACGTGTGCACAATACCAATCAATACTATCGCCACGCAACCTTTGTTTCAAAGATAAAAATGGATTTATTCTTGGAATTCTGTCATTCAGACTAAATTCTTTCAGTCTGCGTCGGACAGACCTTATACTATCTTTAGATTACATTGGGCTCTTACTTCCTCTATACTCGGAGAAGATTTTCTTTAGTTACTTTCTCTGTCCAACTCAGTAGCACCCATGGGTGTCTTGTGTAGAGACAAGATTTCCCCATCGGCGATTTGCCTCTTGTTGGCGAAAAATGTTTTGTGAAGAAAATTTCTTTCTAGATTAAATTTTTATGATGACACTTTAGCAACTACTCTTTATTTCGCTCAGGGATACGGCGAGATTTATTATGGGTACATAGATAACTGAGTTTTGAAGACCGATGCGCATAAAAATAAAAGCCATGTTGAACACTTACACCAAAATCTTAGCAGAAAGAATATATCGTTGCTTCTTTTAATTATATTGCAACAAATCACAAGAATTAATCATTTAATTGTTTCGACATCTTCAGAAAATACGCATCAAAATTGTGTCGCAAAAACTTTTCGCTGGCGAGTATACTCGACAAACACAGAGTATGAGAAATATGAAATTGTACTGTAATGACATGAATTTTTATTTGTATTTCAATAACCTCATTTATTTATTTACCACATTGTCATTGATCACCTCATTTTTTTAATTGTTATTTTTTGTCATTTAGACTTTTCCTGTTTCCAAAACAATTTATCTTTTCTCATAAAAGGAATGTCTGAATATTCACCCAAGGTCACATATTTTTTCAGCTAACATTCATTTTAAACTTCAATTTTCTCAAAATTTCAATTTTCATAAAAATTCTCTTCTAATAACATGATATCTCGAAAACTAATAGATGTATTGACATAAAAATTTCGGCGTGAATTTTAAATAATATGTATAATGAAATGAACCAAAGGTTTTATGGTTGATGACATATTTTCTCATTTATAGGTGGTTTTAGAAACATTAAGTTGTAAATCTATATTTAAAATGCATAAATACGTACATTTTTTCCCATTACTTCTTTGTATCTCTACATTTTTGTTAGATTTTGGTTCATTTCATTCATCATTATATTCTATACCTCATGCGTAAAGAAAAATAGGATGGCTGCGTTAGAATTTTGTCTAGAGTGTTAACCCTTTTTATTAAATTTCATTAGAATTTACTACAAATTTTCCTGTTTTTCAAACAATATTATATTTTGAAATAATTTTGTTGTATTTATATTATTTTGTATTATAATTAACAACACATCTAAAACTATAGTTTAAAATGGTTCTTAAAGAACCCAATTTTTCAAAACATCTGACGAATAAACTCGTCCTAACGAAAAATGTACTTTTTCCATGCCGAGAATACTCGTTAAAAATTGTTAATTGGTTAAATATCGAATGGGAAGAAATGTGTCTTGTTTTTGCAAGAAAGTAATAAAAATTTATACCGAAAATATTTTAGATATTACTAGAAAATATTACTAGACTATTCATTTTCTAATGGGAATAAAATGGATACAACCATTATGCCATTTTCGCCATTATTTATTGCATATAAAAAATTATTATGCCAAGGTGTGTTATTAGGATCTGCTAAAGATAATTTTAAAAATGGCTTAAATCTCAACATCCTCGACTAATTGTACCAATTATTTTCTTTATTTTGCAAATATCCAAAATCTAAAAAACCCCGACAAACTCATAGTGCATTTTTGAATCCCTTAGAACGTACAGCTAATCAATCAGAAACTCAATATTTATTCTGCAACAATAATTTATAATAGCATTTTCATTTGTTCCGATAAGATATAGCAACTGAAGCATTCTGTCACGATGAATATAGAATTATACCAATAGCATGATGTGAGGATAACTAATCACTGAAGGGTGCCGATTTATTGTTCTTATATTAATTGTAACTACTCAAAATTACTACTGTAATTTTTTGAAGCACGAATTAGATATGCCATCACGCACGAAAAGTTAAATGAGAAGGGTAGGGGAGAGAAAGTATTCTCCCGATTTTTAAAATTTGGTGTAATTAGTAAATTGAATTTATCTGTTAAGAAAGAGATCCCCGCAATGACGATTAGAGAATAACGAAATTTATTTAAACGTGGTTACATCTCGTAACCAGAACGAAAAAATAAAAACATACTTATCGAAGGACGCGCATCTACTTGAAATACACACAACGACAACCAACATCTCAAAAATTCAGTCGATCCAATCTATTTATTATTCCAACGTTTGACCTCTTATTTATATGTACGGCGATAAACAAAAATTCATCTTCTTCATTGATATGCTAGTAGGAGTCATCTTATTAGCATATCGTATTAGATTTCTACTTTTGTGTGACTGCATCGAATGAGCTGGATTCGAAACATTTGAGCACAATTGCGGATGCTGCCGATGCAAATAGGAGAATTTTGACTTATTCCCAACATTTGTTTTTGCTTTACTCTTTAATAAATGTACTTGCATTATTAACCGTATACGACCGACGAACAATAACTACAAAAGATCTTATTAGAATGTGAACTTTATCGATCATTTGTAGGAAGCTGTTACTACACAAGTATCAAAAAATTGAATACGTATTTTGATACGTATGATACCTTTTATCTATTTAATTAAATTTCCACGAAATTTCGGTTATTCTAGAATTTATTAACATTTTTTGAGTTATTGCGTTTACAAATATGTGTAATTTAATTACAAATCGACAGACGGTAAATCCTATCAATACTTTGCTTAAAAATTTCTTTAGAATTTGTACATTAAATGCTAAATCTGCGTACAAAACATTTTTCCCTAGAACTTTTCATTTTATAGTTATATTCGGACAGAAGGACAAACAAATGTTCTCAGAATGGATTTCGTTCAAAATTTAATAAGTACCAGCAAATTTTGCATAAAGACCATAAGCTAAATATCATCTTTCAAGCTCAAAACGTTTATAAGTTGTCGTGTTCATAGACAGATAAATATAAATCTGAAAACATATTTTTTTAAATCGGAACAGATCTGAAATTTGGTAATTGGTGGTACTTGGTGGCCAAAATCAAGAGCTCACATTTTTTGACGATTACAATATTTTCTCTCTGTGCATTTCATATTCCAGAAAGTAAAAATAAATATTTGCTTTAGATAGACTAGATTAAAGTTCAAGCATAACTTCAGCAAAATTTTGAGCAAAAAAGTATTATTGATTAGAGCCAATATTTTGAAAATATAGGACAAGCGAAAACCGACCATTAGTAACCCATTTAAAAACTCCAGTTCACTTTGCAACTGAACAAGTTTATACCAGTAACAATTACTTGCGGTTGAAAAACAAAATATCAGGTAAGCAAAGCCTGAGCATTACCAACAATTAGGGTTAAGAATTTAGAATTTCACCAATAATGCGTTTCCGATTGCCAAATACGCCAAAGAGGCAGAAGCAATCACTGGAGTAATTGCCTCACTTTTACGTGTAATACTTGTTGGCCATTTTTAACTTTTTGCTTTTTTAGGACCTAAAAGAGCAATTGGCGTGACGCGCTGTTGCAGGTCGATGCCAGACTGCGATTTTCCTTCCCTGTTGTCCCGCGATGACCCTAATCGCGAGACTGAAATTGGCGCAATCCTAATCTGCAGAGAATTAAAGTTGGCGGATTTTCGTGGCTGCCAAATGAAAACTGTCATGCGACGCAGCAATGAAGAAACTTGATCTTATTTTTTCACACGATCTCTTTTTTGTGCCTTTCTTTTATTTGCCGAAGTAAACAGATTTTTTTACTGTTATGTGGGTTAGGCTGAGATCATATATTGGAACAATTCTGTTAGTTGAATTTTTTTCTAATAAAAAGGCTTTATAGCAAATACGTGTTCATGTGTTATATGTCAAAAACATCTAATCAATAAATGGCAAAATTGTTCCATATTATATATATATATATATATATTACAACCATAAAAGCATTAAATAATTAAAACCCGTTTCCTGAGTCAATAAAGTTGGTATGTCTTTTTTGCCTTAATTTTCGGGTCATGAGAAGGTCAATAGTGCTGGACACTGCCCGATTTCCTCACAGAAAAAATCCCTTATTTTGAATCCTTGCCTGAGGGTGACCCATGAAAAGGGCTTCAGGCCGGATTCTTTTTCAATTTGTTGTAATTTTGATCATGTTGCATTCCTTCTCGATTTTTATATAAAAGGTGGCTATAATTAAAGTTCCATTTTGAAATCGTCACAAGAGGAGAACTACTGAACCAAATGTTATCAAACTTGGCAATAGTTTAAAAAATGCCATGGAATTTCCTTTTCTGTTAAAAAAAAAAAATAGAAAACTCATTAACAGGTGGAAAATGGCGTTTATTACTCAACAAAATAAGAAATGGAGAATTGGTTTAAAATGCGTTTAAATGTTCCTGAAACGTGTGGAAAACATGTTCAACATGTATTATCTCACAAGCACTGTTTTTGGTGATAGTATAAACTATTTAACGGAACTAAAAGTTGCGATACAGCAACTTGTGCGTAACAGTCCTCTTAATATGCTGAGAGACAGTTGAGAATGCAGTAATGCGATTTAACTCGCTTTCAGAAAATTGTGGACGCTACATTGAACATGATTCGTAACTCGTTCACGTTTAAACACTTTTTAAACAAATCCCTTCATGTTATATTTTGTTTAACAATATTAAAGCGCCATTCCTCTGGTGGTGAGATTTTCAACTATTTTTTAGAAGCAAAGAAATTCTCATTGCATTTTTAAAACTATTGTCAAGTTTGATAGCATCTTGCTCAGTAATTTTCCTTTTGTGGCCGTTTCAAAGTAGAACTTTAATTATAATCACCCGTACATTTAGATAATGCTGCTCGTTCAGCTTCGTACTATAGGTTATATGAGAAATTTCGGACGTAATATAAATAAATAAATAAAATTATTATATACAATATAAATAAATATAATTAGGAAGAGCTTTTCTGATGTTATATATCATTAACACGACTCTAAAAGTTTTGTTTAGCTTTTATTATTTTAAGAACTTAAGACAGATGGCACTAAATATGATTCGATAATGCTTATATGAGAAAATTTAATATGTAATCATATCAAACAATCTGTACACTTAAATACATTCTATATGATACTTACTCACATACAAGAATACTGAAATATTCAAAACAATTCAAGTTTAGTTATATCGACGTTCCGTTTTGAAGCAACACTAGGGATATTTTGCGATGGGTCTCGCCATTTTGAACCGCGGTCAGATGACGAGGACGACGCCTGAGCTGGAACCCCCCACTAAACTTCCACACCACACCAGTGGGATGACGTTTGGCCCCGATGGATTTAACGTGCACCAGATCCGCTTACATGGCGGTTCTTCGGTGTAATCGGGTCTCGAACATGCAGCTCTCCGGTTCCGAAGTCGACACCCTACGGCCACGGTGGCCCTCCAGAAAGTTCAAGATTTAGATTTATATAAATATTGATACTTTAAACCTCTCCTAGTCTACCCCTTCATCTATAAATGGAAATATGTATATCTATATGTGAGCAAGATAGGATTGCTGTTAATTGATAAATGAAATCTGACGTGCGTTTTACTAATTTCAGCTGTTACGTTTTTGGGTTATCACTCTTAGATGCACGCATTTGAAAAGACTAACAAAAGATCAATCTGTAAAAATATTTAGTTCAAAATTTGGGATCTTTTTACACATTAAATGTTTAAATTATGTAACAAATTTCATCCACATAGCTTTTGGATTTTTATAATTGTCGTTAGTCATTTGTTCTCTGAAATGCATATTTTTCTAAATAGACGTCTTGAAAATTTGATTGAAATTAACATATCTGATGAAGAAAATTATACCAAATTTGATTCTTCTAGATCAAACCGTTTTGCTGAATGGTTGTATTTAAAAGTAGAAAAAATTATAAAAATTTGCATATTCGTAAAACATCTTATTTCAATCACAATCTCTTTCAAATCATCGTAAAAAATGAAAAAAAAAAAAAAAAAAAGAATTTTGTAAATTACCTTTTAAAGGGTTAATCTTTCAAACTCAAATCATTGATTCTAATTAAAGTAAACAAAAAGAAATTAAATTCAAAAAATTTCAAACTTTAGAAATTTTCATGTTTGTGTTACTTATTGATACTAGAAAAATTATTAAACTAATTATAAACGAGATAATTAATTAATATTAATTTTTTAATCGATTGTATTCCGGTTATGCTATAATACAGGTTCCATTTTATTCTCTTTAATACACATTAAAAGCAAAATGAAAAAGAAAGCGCCATTTTGTGCCTTTAATGCGTCATCGGGTAAAGTGTTAAGGAAATCAAATGCACTGATAATGAAAATATATATTTGTAATATCCTACATTAATTGAAACTTTTGTATTTGTATATTTAGAAAAAGAAAAAATTTCTCAGAAGTTATAAATTAGTACTTGTGAATGTTTATATAATAGTGTTCTTCTTAAAATCAATTACATTCTTGTAAGTGTTCGGTTCAGTTACATTACCATTTAGTTTCAAAGCAACATTAGGGCTATTTTGGGAAGCACCTCGTCAATTTGAACCACGGTCAGATTATAAGGACTGCACCTGCACTGGCATCCCCCTCTCCAAACTTCCACACCACGTCAGTGGGAGGACGCTTGACCCAGACGGATTGTACGTGCACCAGACTCACTTAAAGACTGTTCATGGATGGATGGTGGAATCGGGTCTCGAACAGAAAAACCTCGGTTCCAAACCCAAACTTTCCCACCAGGCCATTGTGGCCTTTTTATTTTAGTAGGTTATTATGCCTTTCGATAACAGAGTAGTGTTGTTTTGTGAAAAAAAGGCAACACCATCGTTCGTCATCTTTTCGGAGATAGGCTGTCTTTCGGGCAAGAGAGAATTTAGATATGATCGCTTGTATATTCATGGAAGAAAATTAGTACAAAGATCTTTTTTATGGCATACGTTAAAAACATTGAATTTGTTGTTTATATATAATATAATGCATACTTTCTTATGCATCTTAGCAGTTTTTAAACATGGATAATGATTATTTTCAAGTCTCGTGACAGCAAAGACAAGGAGATCTCTTACATTTTAGTTCAGTTATATTAATGTTCCCTTTTGAAGCAACAATAGGGTTGATTTGAGATAAACCTTCTAATTTTGTACCGTAGACATATGACGAAGATGTCAACTGACAGCAGCCTCTCACCAAATGTCCACAACAGGCTAGTGGGAGTGCGTTTGGTCCGAATGGATTTGTAGGGGTAAGTTCAGAAACCAGACAACATCTACAAGACAGGAGCAATTTTTTTTACCTAGTGGTTATGTTACGAGGCTTCAAACCCAAAGGCCCGGGATCTATTCCTAGCACATCTCAACTGCCATAGATTTGACTTGCTTGCCTGCTCTAAACCTACTTACTCGACGTTTTTTCAGTGAAATCGAGTCTCGAAACTGAAAACCCTCCGGAATCGAAGTTGGGATCTTACTAGTAGGTCACATCGACCTTTTTATTCTTGTAAGAAGACCCCCACTGCAGAAAAATTATAAATTCTATGTTGTGAAAACAAAACTATATTTAATGTATTTCCAGAATTCGGTTAATATGTTCTGAAAACAATTTTTCATTTGTATTATCGATCTACATCAATAACAAAACAAATATTACTTCGATTGTCTTTGAAACCTATTGAAAATATCACTAAAAATGTAGTGAAGAAGAAAAAAGAATAAAAAAATGTTGAGCAATTTAAAGTAGTGATAGGGTCGAACATATTTATATATAAGTTGCTTTGTTTTAAAATCTCTTGTTTCTATTCAATTATTTATTAAATTTTGAAAAATTCATAAAAAAAACCGCAAAAGCCAGCAATGAAAATTGTATTAGGTGCAATTGTTTGAAAAGAAATGTGAAATTCATATGTAACGGCTCTCCACTGAGGAACGATTTTTGTTCCTTTATTTATTATTATTATTTATTACTTTAAATTGATATATAAAAAAAGTGATGGCAACACCCACTTTTGTTTCTTTTACAGTTGTGATTATTTCATGCATATTTAATTTGTTAAGTACTATTGTAATTTTTGTAAATAACTTGTCTTCCATCAGAACTCAGAGAGGTGATATTCTTTAAGAAGCAATAAGAACTATGTGTTCTGGAAGAATGAAACATTTTCTTCTGCAGTTTCCTGGTTATTCTTTTTCAAACAATTTTTGTGAAAACAAATTCTGAATTTGAAAAGAATAAAAGAAAAGGCAGTTGCGTTTTGACTAAGAAGGCCTATGTTTCTCTTAATAAAACCTTTTTTCGATATCATGGAGTTGGCTAGTTCCGATGTGAGATGGAGTCTAAATTAATCATGTTAGTGTCTAGGGAAAATTTGCCCGCACTACACACATACGTAGCCACAACGACTTTTATTTATATTAAAAACAGACTTAACGAATACAATATTACAATTTCACATTTAACGCCGCATGTATAAAATAATAGCTCTGAAAGATAGTATTCATTTAGATTAATCTTTATACATCCTTTCATTTTACCATCACCTTCACAGATAGATAAAATCTCTATAGAACAAGTACTGATTATGCAACGTCCCAAATTACTAGGACAAATATATATATTCAACGAATTGAGTCACTCCTCGCATCCAATTGAATACAGTTTACATTGAAACTAAATAAATTGGATTTCTACTCACTGCCTGCGAATGTTTAGAAAGGGCTCCACTCAGCTTAACTAGACTTACCAGCGGTCGTTACCATCGTTCAGCAAACGACCTTCGGTTTGTTAGCGGCTTGTTAGGTTAGTAAAGATCTTAATACTAGGGAGCTATGGGAATGCTCGTATTGAAAGGAGGGATTTAAATGCATTCTATAATGAAATAGGAAGAAGGGATGATATTTTTTAGCATATGTAAAAAAATTGTCATTACCTAAATATCTGAAAATTTATGTTTTGATGCAAGAATATCGTTTTACGCTCAATTAACGTTTATAAAATATGTTACATCAATTTAATTTTGAAATATATTAGTTATTTTGATACATGCTAATTTTAAATCAACAAATCGTCATATATTTAGAAAATGGAAAATGATGACAACCTGTTGTTTGAGTAACTACTCTCATGGCTCATCAAACATTTCTTTACATTAATTTTTTTTAAAACTAATATAATTTTTTAAGTTTCATTTATTTATTATTTCATCATTAATGCTTTTTAAACTTAGCAGGTTTTTCTACAGTAATAAACAGTTTTCTTCATTTTTTACTATATTTTAAAAACATCCGCTCTTGTCAATCATCTCATCACTATAATAATCGCGGTTATTAACTAAATTGCTTATATATAACTTGATCAAAGTAAAAATATTTTGAATCTCTCAACTAAGTAGTATTTTGTAGCATTTAATTTCGACAGACATTACTGAAGTATTATTTCAATTACTTTACACCAATTTTGTGTATAGTTCTGCAACCTTCCTGACGGAGTCAAATTCCCTGACATCAAAGTATCCTTAAAAGCAAACGTGTGACAAACATTTCAAGTAACATGTTTCTATTTATGATCAGGTAATTTCCTTTTTCATTCCTTTATGAAACTGTGCATGTAATTGACGTATTCTTTCTTCCTTGGTAATCAAGAATGTGAGAAATTATTATATATTTATTATTATAATTATATATTTGAAATAAAGTACTTTTGCATTTAGTTACAAAAAGGATATCTACTATAAAAAATAGCAGAAAGTATTATTTTGGGATTACCAAGAGACGGAAAAAATTATTTGATGCCAATAGTTAATATAATTAAGGAGACAATTTTTTTAAACTTTTTAATTTGTATAAAAATAAATTTTGTATCGTAACAGTTTGGAGTGAAGAAAAATTTATCATATTTCAATTCTAATTAATTAAATCATCACTTAATCACTTATCAATTTTAATTAATTAAAATTTCAAAACTTCAAAAAAGTACTTTGTAGTACCAGATCCAATACTTTAACGAGTCCAGTTTGCAACAATCATTCAAAACAGATTTTCATGCACTCTATGATTTAGCGAATGGTGTTTTTCCGCGTTTCAAACAGGTGCAATAAACCTTCAACACGTTTAATCTTTAAACACTAAATACCTAAAACATCTTGCTTATGCAAGCAATATCAACAATTTGCCTGCTTTCGAAATCTGTTAGCTATAATATGATGAATTTGCGACTTCACATAAAGGTGGGTTCACAGAAGGCTAACTACTGCGCGCAATCATTGATTCCCTGTATTGCCCTCGTATAAACAGTTGAGACAACGGACAACGGTTGTCACTTTGGGACAATCATTTGCCATTGTCCCCTTGTGGTCACGTGATTTTCCGGAAGTAGGCGCGATCTTCTGTTCCGCACAATCTCTAGTAGCACACAAATATTGTACAATAATGTAGGATATTGATCAATATTGTTTCAATATTGTTCTATGTCATATAATATCGCATAATATTGTTCAATATAGTGCAACAGACTGTGCTACCTCGGATAATTAGTCTCGTGTGAGCCCCCTTAACAGTGTAGACAACAAATGACCTGCTCATTGTATAAGTGAGGTCAGTAGATGAAAGCACCATCGTCACAAGAACATTTCCTTAGAATAAACATATTTTGATAAGCATGCATTTAACGAGGTATTTCCACGTCTTTGTCCAACCCCTATATTATGTAATATATATATATATATATATATATATATATAATGTGGGAATAGCTCGAAATCTCTCAATTGGTATCACATCCTGTATGACACCATGTTGGCCATGTCGCAAGATTAATCATGTGATGCTTCGCCGTCAATATAGGATACAGAGAGTTCGGCGCCGAGACTGTAAGACGTACAGCTCACACTCTGTATCTTTTTCTGTGTTACATGTTTGTTTAGTTGTGTTTTGTTCTTTTAAATATCAATAAATACATTTTACGTAAATGCTGGTCGTTGCCTTTCCCCACATTTCTGCTCCCCATATTATATATATATATATATATATATATATATATATATATATATATACAAGCATAATTTTTTGAAGCAAAACCCTGACCGAAGGCAGAGGAGAGGCTTTGGATTTTTTTACTTAGTTTTATTCCATCCCAGGAGGCATGAATTATGTACACACAGAAGCGACAAGGCCATGAACACAAAACAAATCAATAGCGAAAAAAGACAAGTGTCAGAAAAAGGAAATTTATTTTTCCCATTGTTTATATACAGTAAAAGCTCCTTATTCGCACTTCCTTCATTCGCGTTTTCACTATTCGCGGATTTGAAAAATGTGACCCAATTCCTCTATTCGCGGTTCAAAATTTCTTTAATCGCGCTTTCTTTATTCTACCTGCCAGTGTTTTGGCGTGCTAATAAGAAAGCGTGGATTACAAGCGGGTTACTGGGAGCTATTTTTTGTGACTGGTTCCGGAATTGTCTTGTTTCTAAAGTTGAAATTCATTTAAAAAAACAGAATTTAGACTTTAAAGCACTTATAGTTTTGAACAATGCACCAAGTCATCCTAGCGAACTGGACACTATGCATCCAAACATAAAAACGACATTTTTACCTCCCAACAGGACGGCTTTGCTTCAACCTATTTACCAAGGAATAATCCAGCCCTTTGAACTCTATTACATTAGACGAACTTTCAAAATCATATTGGATAATATAGAATGTAATCCTGATATAAATGTTATAGAATGCTGGAAGAAATTTGACATCGCAAAATGCATCGTAAACATAAAACAGTCATTGGAAGAGCTGAAGCCACACACATTGAAGTCATGCTGGAAAAAACTGTGGCCTGCTCAAATTGTGTTGTGGAAGTTCAAACTTTGACTGCAAACATAGTCGAAATCGCGAATGGCATAGGATGAGATGGGTGCGAACAGATAGAATAAAGTGACATTTAGGAATTGCTTGAATCGCAAGATGAAGATTTGACTGAAACCGACTTGGGGGAAATGTTAATTTCACAGCCCATTGAAGAAGAGGCTTCAACAAGCACTGGAAACGTGACATTTAATTTCAAAAATCTTAGTGAAGGTTTAAGAATGGCAAATGAGCTTTGTGATTTCTTTATGAACATCGATCCGTCTACGGAACGAAGTCTTATTTTTAAGAGGCAAATGGCTAATGCGACTGCTGCGTATCCGTCTGAATGGAAGGAGCTTTTAAAAACTGCCAAGCAAGAGAAAATGACAAAATTCTTCAAGCCATGGCGTAAGCCTTAAGATAATAAATCAAAATGTTCAAAAAATTCAATTAAATTGATTTTTTTTTGTATTTTTTTATTTTGTCATCTAGGAACATATCCCATATAATCCCATATAAATGACCATTCCGTATTCACAATTTCTGTATTCGCGGCATATTTATGGAACATATTCCCCGCGATTAAAGAGCTTTTACTGTACTGTGAGACTCTGATTTGGATTTCTTTACACGTGTCGATTTTGACAAGGGAAAAGTAGGGATATTTTAGAAGAGTTAGTTAAGGTCAGCAATTCTTTGTTCCTTTACTCAGAGAGTGTGAACCGCCGATCTGAGCATTTTTTCAAAAGCTAGTGTTGAACTAATTAAATAGAAAAAGTGGAATGGGTTCAGGAAATAAGAGGGAATAAATTTGATATGGGCTAAATAAAACTGACAGTTAAGAAATTGATTAAGTTTAAATTAAATTTCCAAACATAATGGAGTTTATCATATATATATATATATATATATATATATATATATATATACACTGAAGTTACAAAAGTCATGGGATAGCAATATGCAAATATACAGATGGTAGTAGTATCGCAGCGAAAGAGTAAAAAATGCGCAGTTCGTTTTCCAGAGCTTTCATTTGTGTTCACGTTATTCATGTGAACAGGTTTTTCGCGATTTATGGCGGCACGACGAGAATTAATAGACTTTGAACGTGGAATGTTAGTTGGAGCTAGACGCATGGGTCATTCCATTGCGGATATCGTTAGTGAATTCAACATTCCGAGATCCACAGTATCAAGAGTGTGCCGAGAGTATGAAATTTCAGGCATCCCATCCCATCATGGACAGCGCAGTGGGCGACCACCTGCACTTAACGACCGAGACCGCCGACGTCTGTGTAGAATAGTCAATGTTAATAGACACGCAACACTTCGTCAAATAACTGCAGGAATCAATGTGGGACGTACGAGGGACGTGTCCGATAGGACTGTGCGGCGAAATTTTTCTTCCTTGGTCTATGACAGCAGAAGACCGACTCGAGTGCCTTTACTGACAGCACGACATCGCCTGCAGCGACTCTCCTAGGCTCGTGAGCATATCGACTGGTCCCTAGACCAGTGGAAAACCGTGGCGTGGTCAGATGAGTCACGATTTCAGTTGTTACGAGCTGATGGTAGAGTTCGAGTTTGGCGCAGACCCCACGAAGCCATGGACCCAAACTGTCAGCAAGGCACTGTTCAAGCTGGTGGTGGCTGCATAATGGTGTGGGCTGTTTTTACATGGCATGGACTCGGTCCTCTGGTGCAACTGAACCGATCATTGACTGGAAATGGTTATGTTCAGCTGCTTGCAGCCATTCATGGACTTCACGTACCCACACAACGATGGAATTTTTATGGATGACAATGCGCCATGTCACCGGACCAGAACTGTTCGCGATTGGTTTGAAAAACATTCCAGACAATTCCAGCGCATGATCTGGCCACCTAGATCGCCCGATATGAATACCATCGAGCATTTATGGGACATCATCGAAAGGTCCGTTCGTGCCCAAACTCCTGCACCATCCACACTTTTACAATTATGGACGTCTATACAGACAGCATGGCTCAATATTCCTGCAGAGGACTTCCAACGACTTGTGGACTCCATGACACGTCGAGTTGTTGCACTTCGCCGGGCAAAAGGAGGACCAACACGATATTAACAGTCATCCCATGACTTTTGTCACTTCAGTATATATATATATATATATATTGTCACGTGGCTAGAATTCAAGAAGTCGCAGGAAGTAGAGTTAAACAATTTATTAACTCAACTCCGAACTAAGAACCCTGTGACTGAGAGATCTTCAGTTTTTATACAAGTAGGGAAAGTTCCCGAATACCTTTCTGGAGACAGTAAGAAAAGCCCAGAGCACTCATCTGGTAAATTAGAGAAAGGTCCAGAATCTTCTGGAACACGATATAAAGGAAAAACAAATGTTAAGTCTGCTGGGATTCGAACACATGATCTCCTGACTATGAATACAGCGTCATAACCATTCAGCTGTGCAGACTCGGCAATGTTTCGTTTCAATGCGGCAATATATTCACTTGAATTTATCATATTATATATATATATATATATATATATGATTTATACTCACTAGATTCATGTTGACTATCAATATTTATATAAGATATTGTTCTTTAATGCCATGCAGTTATGCAGAAAAACCTTTTTTACTACACAGCGTATTTTACCCATATGTGAAAATAAAAATCTGAGTATTCATAGATTCCGCAGGAGAGAATGTGACGGTTTAACAAGGGTGTGAAAAAATTCAGATTCAAAAGCAGGTTTATGGAATAACGCAAATGGTATTGGGCAAAACGGATACAGGAAATAAATTTATGTTATATGTAAAAATCAGTATACAGCCATGAAATATTAGCATTGTCTTTTTAAGTATGGGGTTCTCCAAATATGTCGGCATGCATCCTATTTGAAATCTCATCATCAATCAGAAATTGAGGAAATTTGAACCGGCATTGTGTGTCTAAGTTAATAACAAATGCCCAAAGGGAATGAACGAGATGAAATAACTCAGGCAACGCGTGCTTTGTTATGAAGAGCTTTTGAAATTAATTTGGTCAGATTTACAGGAAACAATTTGACGATTTATTATAATCTGTGCGGGAAGTATTCGAGTCGTCATTTCAGGAATTGGAAATTACTTCAATCATGCAGTTTGCTGCATTAGAACGGAATCGTTAAATGGCTCGTTTCGCATAATGCTCTAATTTCAAACATTTCAGTTACACAATCGCATTATAATAACTTCCTGCTCTAGGCAAAATGATCAACTGCTTTTTGATGTTTCTAAAAGGTTATGTTTGGATATAGCTAAAATGTGATGTACTGTTACTAGCCCCACAGAACAAATCATTAATTAGCAACTGCCTTTGGCACTTTTTGGCCAGTACTGCTTAGTACGACTGAACAACTCCACTAAAATCTTAGATGTAGTTCCCCTAAATAAAATGTAAGATGTACAATGCTTTTAATTTTTTTCGATTGTTGGTTGAAGTGGTAAGTGCTGGTCGAAATCAGCATATCAAAAAGGCCCCACAGAAGCTTGAGCATCTGTTCTAGAAAGATAACAACAAATTGATGAATTTGTGTTTTCATCATAAATTTATTTCGGAGCAAATTTTTCCGAGTCAAATTTGCGGGACATTTCGACGTTTTTCCCTTTAATTTGCAGATTTAATTTAGTTTTGTTATTCCCATTTTAAAGCAACACGGGGACTATTTCTGGACTGGCCTTGTAATTCTGATTATGATTAGATGATGAGAGCAGTACCAGAGCTGGTGCACTCCTGTGCAAATTGCCATACCACTCCAGCAGGGGGACGTTTGGTTCACGGATTGACGGATTTCACGAGCACCAATTCCTGTCGATACTGCTACGTTCAGTGCTGGCGGGGTAGTCGGCTGTATGCAAGAAGAAGGATTTGACGAACACAAGACCCGCTTAAACGACGGTTGTTCGCTGGAAGCGAGTCTTGAACCTGCAACCCTTCTGGTCCAAAGTCTACATCGTTCCACCAAGGCTTCATTCCATTTATAGAAAACTGCAGCTAAGACGTATCGAATTCTCTCAAGATGCTCGTTTACTAAGAGCAGACTTATAATGAGTCTGCCCTCAGTAAAAGAGGATGTATCAAATGGTTTCACCATTTATAAACAATTCTTTGTAGTTTCAAAGCAATGTAGGTAGGATTATCTAGAAGTTCATGAATATTTAAATGGGGTTGTTTCAGATATTTTAAAAGCGTGAGATGAAGTATTGTGGTACGCGCGAGTACTTATCCACGCTTGATATTTTGAGCAATATTTTTTCGACTTAGTAAGAAACACTGCAGACAGTTTGGACAAGACACACACACTATATTATATATATATATATATATATATATATATACAATCCATGCATTTGAGGCCAGCAATTAAGGCGATTTTATCAAGCAAGAAGTTATCATCATGTATTCCATTGTGTGGATTAAGTGTTTTAAGACTGGCCAAGGCATTCTTAGGCATGTGTAGTTACGTTCAACGATATGGTCTGCCGAGTACTGACACATATGCACTCATATTTACACACCCTCATTTATTAGCTTTAGAAATTACTCAATTATTTTAAAATTTTATTGATGAATATTGTTAATCTATAATTTAATGCAATGTTTCTAATTTAATTTTTATTATATGTATGAAATATACATATATTATTATAACACATTTTCGAAAAATTATATGTATTAATTGTTGTCTATTATGTTTGAAATCTTATTTAATGGAAGTGTAATTTAACTAAAAGTGCGTTATATCGATTTAGTTTTGACATTTGTTTGATAACACAGCTTGAAAACTAGTAGTTCCTCTTCGATATTTCAGCTTCCCTTTCTCAGATAGTTTGCAAAATATTTCAGTGTCACTGATTTCATTTAATCTTAATATGCAATTAAAGGGTGTCGAAACATAATTTTTAAAGAGTTTTAAACGCATTTGCTCGGACGATTTACGGTTATATTTTAAGTTATAGAAAAAAGGCAATTAAATAAATACCAATTACAAAAATTAAATGTGTTTTTTAAAATAAAGATATATTTTTTGAAAAACATTTTGCTTCAATTTATTTAAATGTAAATAATAGTAATTCATTTGAAAAATAATATTTGAAAATAAATAAATAACTGCACAGTTAAAACTTAGCTTAAGATTTTAATTCTTAAAATAATTAAACATACATTAAATCAAATTCTTAAATTGAAAAATATTTTTGTTGCAAAATTTGAAAATAAATATAGCAAATTAATATTTTTTGTAAAAAATACAGTAAATTTAATTTTTATTTAAATACATAATCTTTTAATAATAAAGCAAATATAACTGTGTAATTATTTGTTTTAAATCTGATAAGAATTAGATATAAATTAAATTCTTACATTCGGATTTGCTTTTGATTACAGCTTTTAATAATAAGTCCAACAAAATTCTCAAAATAACACTTTCGATCAGTATTTGCTTTTAAATTTTGTTAATAAAGATGAATTTAATTTATTTTTAAATATTTCAGTTTGAAAACATAGTTATAAATTGTTTGCATTTTGAAAATTTCTGTCTCCGCAATTAATAAAACCAGCAAACTCTCTTTTATATTCAACAAAATATTAAAAAATAAATTTCGAAACATAATTACTTTCCCAATTTCTTTTGAATTTGTGCTAGTTAGTTGAAAAATATTCTCCCTGTTTAAATTACTTTAAAGCGAATTATTGATAGATGTTGCATTTCACATTTTTTTTGACATTAATTATTTTTCTATGAATAATTTAACCTTAGCAAACATTTAATTTCTTTCAAGTTGATACCATTCCAAGTTTTGAAAAGAAAAATAAAGAGTATATTGAAAAATGAAATAATGTTAAATAAATATAAATAGAGAAACTGTTTAATTTATTATCGTGCACGAGCAAATTTACACATAGCATTCAAATAAATTGAGAAAAAATGTTTACAAAGAAAGATGTCAGTTATCTTTCTAGTTTAAAAAGTAATTTACCTTTTTAATTTATTAATACACTTGGAGAATTTCAATAATTGTTAGAAACATTTGAAATTAGTTTAATTTTAAAGAACTATTGCATTTTTTACTTATATAATACCTATGTGAAATCAATTTTTAAATTAATAATCTATTTTCCGGTCAAATGAAATCTAGCACATATTTCACTTATTTTTCTACAAAAAACAAATTTATCTTAATGTTTTTGGTTTTAAATTTTCGCGTCTATAAGTGTACAAATGTTCAGACGTATAGACTAGCAGACTGTAAACATATTTAAGTCAAAATTTGATAAAAACTCACTCTATCGATATTAAATCTCTGCACCAAACTTACATAATGTTTTACATTTTTACATCCTAGTAAAATACATAATGTCGAAAATTCGGGATTGAGATTTTGACAAATCTTTTGACAAACATTCTGTATTTAGATATGTTCATTTTTGGAATTATGTCTCTGAGAATATCACCTCAAGAACCCTTTGAGCTAGGTGTATGAGACATGATAAGCAATATTAACGCTAAATTTATTGATTTCTATCAAAATGTGAAAGAAGTCCGTTTAGCAGTAGTCTGTTTGAATACAAGTGAGAATGATAACTATAAAATTCAAAACACGAAACAGATAAAATTTGACAATCAGTTATATCATCTGATGGGTAATATTGTAGCAAATTTTGAAATTTTGCAACAATTGACTGAGGAAAAGGCATATAAAACGCATATTCGGTTTTATGGAAGATTTATAAATCGTCACGAATCATTATATGTAGCTGTCTAGTCTAGAATACGAAGTATAAAACTCTCATGCAAAATCTCTGGATACACATTTAGATAACACATTTATTTGATAGTATACAAGAAAAGTTTAGAAGCATCAGCTTGGGCATTCTTGAGGTTCGGACTCGGGACCATTGGGTCCGTAGCCGTGTAAGATAACTGGTAGACAGAAGTGTACACTCTTGTCCGGAAATTGTTATCTGGCTTATGAACTGACCACTATATTACTCCTCCTTCAGCGAGTTGGATGCGAGACGAACGATGTTATGGCACCAATTGCTTTTGGCTGGCGACAAAAGTTTTTATCGATCCAAGATTTATGACGGGTGACGAATGTTTTTTTTTTTTTTTTTTTTTTTTTTTTTAAATCGGGGCAAGCATAATAGCTGCTTTTGCTACCGATAGAAGGCGCTATGAAGGTCGCTTTTGTTGGTTCAGAACTAAGATCACCTTTGTGCATTCATGATGTTCGAACTCGGAACCATTGGGTCCGTGGCCGTGTAAGATAACCGCTAGACAAAAGTGCACTCTCGTGTCCGAAAGTTATTATCTGGCTTATGAACTGACCACTACAACCTCCTATATAATTATCATAATCCCTTGACCTCGTAAATAACCTTCATTTTAAAATGTTCCCTTTTTCCTGATCTAATTCTACTTTCTATTTAATCACTTTTAACACTCGTTACAAAAACTAAAAACTCAACATTTTCCAACAATTCGAATGAAAGAATAAAACATCTTAATGCCGACCACATTCTTTTAAAAATACCTAAAGTCTAAGTCTACACGCGTCAAAGAAATCCATATTAAATTTTAATTGTAAAGCTATTGAAGGGAAAATTTCCCGTCTCTTTTAGCTTTTCTGCTCTTGGGCAGAGAAATGTTGAATAATGCATAGTTAATTTCTTTTTCAAATTATGACTCCCAGGAGTAAATAAACAAAAGTTTTAAACATTCACTTATTCTAGGCCACACATCTGCATATATATATATGCGTGTGTTTCTGTATCTGACTTTCGCAAAAACCGTCCGTAATTCAAAACTGGAATAATAACTGACAAATTTAATATTAGAGCATTTCATACTATATATCAAAATAGGAGAAAGCTTAAATAAAAATATATGACAGGAAACTGTTAAACCTAAAACAAACAGTGTATTGTAAAGAAGGAACAAAAATCAAAATAACAATAAGCTTGAACAATTTCATTATACTGAACAAGTTCGAGAAGTGGAAGGTAAGACAACGAACGCTATTATTGTAAAAATAAGTGCTTCGCGACCAAATGCAGTTGTGACAATATTGGAGGGTTGTGCAATTTAAAGGGTCATAACTATTTAAATTATTGCAATAAAAATGCAGTGCAGAATTGTTTATACTGCACTGGATGTATACACATATCTGTAGAATTTACTAAAGGAAAAGTTATAGAATACAAACTGTTCTCATTTTGACATAAATTTTGTAATGCTCAACTTAAATACAAGAAATATGAACAAAGCATTAAAGTAAATGTAAGTCTAGTTCTTAAGAAAATAAATTCACACTAATTTTATTTTTCACCGATAAACGATTACAGAGATGAGAAAAGGTAATAAGAGTCAAAAACTGCAGATTTTAGTTTTTGATAAAGTCCTTAATAGATGACTGTGTGGTGATAACTTAATGAGCCAGTAACAACCACTAGACACTAGCGCTTGCTTTTGTCGAATGGATAAGTTACTGGACTTTAAACCCAAACATCGCAGGTTCGATCCTTGGGGGTATTCAACCTACACAGTGGCACAATTCCACCAACTCCTCAAACTGCTTCTGCAACGTCATTTCTTTCTTTATTTAATCATGATAAATGAAAACTGGGACAGATAGTCATGAACCGGATACTCGAAAGTGTATTGTATTTTCTACTTTAATACTTAGTTTCTTCTTTAAACAGGAAAGCAAAAATAGGTGTTTGGTTTTTGTTATTAAAAACTAGTATTGAAATTGTATATTGATTCATCAAATTAGAAATTGCTCAGTAAAGTTGCTAAAATGCTCACGTTTATTGAAATTGAAAGAAATATTAGAAATGAAATATTTTGTAAGATAATATTTAAATGCCAATAAAATAGGAAAAATATCGACGAAACGTAGCTTACATAATTATGAAAGATGATTAAACCTAGAAATGTTGCTTTATTGAACGAACTAGGGCCGCGGTGGCCTGGTGGTAAAGTCTCGGCTTCGGAACTGAAGGGTTCAGGTTCGAGACTCGATTCCACCGAAGATCCGTCGTGTGAGGGGGTCTGTTGCACGCTAAATCTGTCAGGCCAAACGTCCTCCCGCTGGTGTGGCGTGGTGTGGAGAGGGGGGTGCCAGATCAGGTGTCGTCCTCTTCATATGACCGTGGTTCGAAATTACGAGGTCCGTCCCAAAATAGCCCTCGTGTTGCTTTAAAACGGGACGTTAATATAACTAAACTAAACTAAACTTATTGAACGAACTAGGAATACAATCTTTACATATACGTAAACCTCAACTCCCTTTAACAGGTTGGTCTACTTCCTGATAGATATATTGGTTTATATATCTACGAAAAGTAGATACATAAATATCTACGAAATGTAGCTTACGTAATCATGGAAGAGGATCAAACCTAGATGGTGCTTTATTGAACGAACTGGAGATACAATCTTCTCATGTACGTAATCTCCAACTCCCTTTAACAGGTGGTCTACTTCCTGATAGACATATTGGTTTATGTGTCATATACTTTATATCCGGAAATCCCTCCAAATATTTTCCCAGAAATTCAATCCATCCCGGAGCGAATATTGGCATCACGCCAATAAACAAAAAATGGCGAAGAAGAGCCTATCTGCCCGCTAGATATCTTCATTAACTAGCCGAAACAGGAAAAGACCGCCGATATCTTTTAATAAACAACGGGGGTTCCCAGATAAAAACTTACTGTTGTTATGATACCGGAAGTTTTGTTTATCCATTAGGATCATCGCCGATGCCATTCGTTGTTTTGTTTTTTCTCCTACTTCCGTAGAAGCACCTGCTGGGTTGAGTGGTCATGCGCTGACAGAACTGTCAAAAAATGTTGCTTTCTCTTTCGAGAACACTTCCTGGCAAGTTTCCGTCATGTGATGGCATGGAAATTGTTTTTCAAAGTTTCATGGGCGATACAGGATAGATGTTGGAAAAATGGTTCATTGTTACACGATTATTTCAAATTTATTTCTTGGTAAAACGATAGAGAATGTATTTTTTATAATTTAATAAACTGACTTATCTTTCATTTGAAAAACGTATCTCGTTTATGCTAAATTTATTTCGAAGCCCAGATTTCAAGCAAATTTTCTCTAAGAACAACAAGATTAACGTAACTTTAAAATTATATATAACAACCATAAAAGCATTAAAATAATTAAAACCCAATTCCTGAATCAACAAAAATGAAATCGAAATTAATTAGGTCAAAATCGAAATTAAAATTTAATTTGGAATTAGACAGCAAAAAGTTCACAAAAATGAAATAAAAACTCTTTATGAAATAAATCTAAATTGATAATTAATATCCGGATTCTTTTTAAATTTGTTGTAATTTTGATTCTATTGTATTCCTTTTTACTTAGCTTATATTATATATATATCTTTTTGTTTCCTTAATTTGAGTTATTAATTGTGGTTGAATTTTCTTATGTAGTTTTACTTTTTATATATATTTTTGTTTTATTTGGTGATTTTTTTTAATGTTTTGCTTTGTTTTTGTCTTTTGCTGTTGAAATTGGTATGTCTCTTTTGCCGTAATTTTTGGGAGATTTTCAGGTCAAGAGGTGTCAATACTTTTGACCATTCTCCACCGATGCCTCACAGAAAAAATCCCTTACTTTGAATCCTTGCTTGAAAGTGGCTCTTGACGAAGTTATCAGGGCGGATTCTTTTTCTATTGGTTATAGTTTTGATTCGGTTCTGTTACTTTTCGCTTAGCTTATTTTGTTAATTAATTTAGATTCATTTGTATTTTAGTTGTAGCTGCATCTGCGCTTTCCAAATACAATGATTGATTTAAAAACAAAAACTTTTTTAATTCTTAAACTTGTTTGAATCATTAATGATTTTTAGTTCCGATTCCGGTTTTGGTTTCGTTTCCGTGGTTAGTACCGTTTCTGTTTCGTTTACATAATTCTATTAATTATAGTAATTTGGATTTGTTTCATTAATTGATTCTATTTCATTTACCTTTCCTTTTGTGAACTTTTAGCGTATAATTCCGATTTGAGTTTTAATTTCGATTTCAACCTAGTTGGTTTCGTTTTAATTTTTCTTGACCAAGAAATGGGTTTTGATTGTTTTAGTAATTTTATGATTATATAT
>JAPMOQ010034798.1:846292-995457 GCA_026543055.1 Argiope trifasciata
TGAACCAAGAATTATTTGATGTTTCGTATCATGCTATGGTCTAATGAAGGTAATCGGTGCCCAAGACGAAATGATACCTACATTTTTTTTTCAGTTTTAAATTTTCATACTTGAATTCGATATATTTCTGCTAGAAATATATTTTGGTTATGATGTTTAATTAAACTCATGGCTTCATCATTATTTGTAATTATTTATAAAAACGATTGATTTAATATTTCATAATTCTGTAAACGTTAGGAAGTTTTAAAATATTGAAGGAGATTCATAAAATCTATCAAAATAATAATTACTTTTTCCATGCATTCAAGTAACAGAAAAGAAATATTAAAATCGTATAGCTTTATTTCAGTCCGCTGAAAAATAATTGAAATCTCAAATTATTCCGGAAATATTTGCTTTGAAATAAAACAAAACTGCATTAAAAAGTCAGGAATTCTATATTTAAATCTAAGTATTTCTCAAAGATAATCTAAATCATTTTTTAGTAAAAATACTTGTATTGAATAATGAATACTGATAATCGAGAATGTTATACAGAAAAAAGAGCTTCAAAAATAAAGTTAAAAACTTTTAATATTAAATAATATAACTTAATAATTTAATTTAATTTATAAACTTTTTAATTTATGAATCATATTTTATGTATCGAATTCATTTCAAGTCTTAATTTATTGTTGGTTATATTGATTGTCTTAAATCTGCGGATTACTTACTTATCAGTAAATTTTGTGTAGAATTTTTTTTTATATATAATTAAGCTACTGAATGTCTACAAAACTGAACATATTTTTTTTAAAAAAATGCTACTCTGCAATCAGAAATTGAAATTCTCAGCAAAAAATGTTTTCAATTTAAATTTTAAGCATTGGCAATATAATGGAAAAACGCTACTAGTAATTTACATTACAAACTGTTTGAACTATGTCGGGAATAAAAATTATATTCGATTACTATGGGAATAATATATTATTATAAAAACATTTACAGATATTTTTAATTTGCAAAGCAATAGAGAATTTTTATCCGTGTAATGCCCGAAGATATGTGAATACTTAAAAAAATATCAACAATTAGGATCTTTATACATATATAATATGCACAAATCGTTGCATTTTATTAAAATTGATGAGTTAAAATTATAAAAATAAAGTAAAATTCACAATGCTGTGTTCAAGCAATGTCAGTTTAATTCGCAGCTTCAGTAAAGCTTGAGAAATGGATTTAATTTTAAGTACAATTGAAAATTTTTTGTTCACTAAACTATTCAGCATATATCGTATTTGCAATTTGTTTACTGTCATAATATTTAATGCAATATTTTTACTACAGAACTGATGAAATAATTTTGAGTGGGAAAAAAATAAAACTGCGATTAAAAGCCCACTCTAGAGTTCGGCAGAGACGAAACCGCAAAAAAAGGCAACCCGCTTACTACGGAACGGACAGATGACCAATTAACTCTGCGGGTTGTTGAAATCGAAGAGCTTATCTTCAACAACCACCCTTAAAAGCAGGGGAAAGCATCTTGTAGTTTCTAACACTAAACGCCGTATTCAAAGGAACTTTTCTGAGTTTGGGTCGCCGCAGCCTAAAGGTTAGAAATAAAAGCAGGAATGAAAAATATTTAATTAAATAATTAAATTAAGGTGTTTTTGTTAATTACATTTTTTTTTGGTTCCCTGGGATTATTCTGCAAAGGGAACTAAACTACTGGAGCAGAAATGAAGTTGAAAAATGGAGGGCAACATGATTCGGTAAAGAAAGGGTTGGCATATGCGATTTTTACACTGATCACCACTTTTCTTAGTACGAAAATAATTTCGTAATAATAATTCATATTAATAAAACAGCACATTTAAAGAGCTTTATTTTATTCTTATCGTTTTAATTGTTAATATTTTTTAATAATTTATAAATATAAATTTTACGGATCCTTGAATTCAAATTTGATCTACTTCACCACCAGATAACTCCATTCTTATACAATTAAATTGGATCAAAATGACAAGATTGATAATAAATGAGTAAATTAGTTGTCTTAGCATCGCAAATATCTAATTATTGTAAATATTAGAACTCCACGATAATAAATAAACGCAAATAAAAGCAAATTTGATTGTATAATTTTATTTAGACGATTATAAATAAGAAAAATAACACGTTCTCAAGGAAAGGATTCGCGTCGAAGCATAAAAAAGTAATGAAATAAATCCCTCTCTAATATTCTAAGGCCGTATGCAAAGAACAAAATTTGTGCATACGATACATCAGTTACTTTATCTATGGCTTCAAACTATGGTTCCGTATAAGACACTCCTTTACGCTATGAATGTTAAAACCAACTTGCATACATATTTGTTTCATGGCTATTCAATCGTCATTTGTGTAAGTATTTATTATATTTCTTTCAATATAATGGTATTTTATTGCTCTATCAATCATCAATAGGTGCTATTTATCTTAGAAAAATTCAAAGCACCAGGACAAAGATAATAGGAGTCAACTTTAAAAATTTCGATAGGAGTGTTCAAAAGATCATTAGCACATTAGAATATAAATCTAGAATAAAAGCATATTTATATCGTCGATCCTTGAAGATAGGGCATAGTTTCGGAGCTATTGCATTAGAAGATAAACCCAAAATATGAGCATACTTGTCACGAGGGCCCTTGAAAACAGTATAAAAAGTATGAGAGCCATTTCTAAAGAAAATAAATTATAAATAAAATAAAATAATTAAATTAAAATAAAATAAATTATAAATAAAAAATAATAAAGAGCCATTTATAAATGTTCTAAATCTATGAGCATAATTATATTATGGATCCTTGAAAGCAGCTTTCCTAAGTCCTGCTTCTTCGTAGCTAAAAAAACTGTTTTCATAGGAGAGCAGCAAGGATAAAGAAAATACGAACGGGGGTCGTCTTACCAGTAGATGTGTTCTGAAGGTCTGTCCACCGCAGCGTCGTCGTAGACCTTGGGAAGGGTGACGTTGATGGGAGGACAGTCGTAACTGGAGAGGAGAGAAGAAACATTCCATCAATTAGTCAAAAATTGAAGGAACACAAATAAAATAATTTATTAAAATACATGAAACATATAGTGTAATACAATAAATATTAAAATACACTGTGTTGTTTCTTATGGCATTTGCCATTGGACCAGCTCGCTGTGACGTAGACAGCGATTTGAGCCAATAGGGTGCATGTCTTAATTTTTTCAGTAGGCGCCATCTAGGGCTAAGAGTACGATTTTGCCACTCACGCGTCACAATCCTTTTTTATGTGGCGGATTTTCTTCCATGCACATTTATTCACTCAATCTCAGATCGCCATTCAGACCTGAACCAGAGAACAATCATCTCTGAACCAGTAACTAACCTCAATGGTATTACTCTATATGGAGGACTTTGTGACCACTACAGAGTTATACGTGAGTCACTCACCATCACACAGGGAAACTTTAGCAGGTGGATTCGAACTCGTAGCCAAAAGCACACGAGTCCAACGCCTTACTAACCAGGCTAGAGCTGGTTTGTAGTTGTGCTAGGTCAGTTTTCTATCATTATCTGTTTGTTAAGTCTGTTTTATACCTACTTTCAGACTTTTAAACATATTAGTACAAAATTCAGTGCAGTAATAGATTAATAAAAGCTAATCAAAAACGTTATTTTATAATTGGAATTAGTTTGCCGTGCAGTTGATCTGAAAGTGGTAAATGCAGGTTTTTTCAAATGCATTTTTACTAAATTTTTTAGTATATATTCCGATTAGGAAGTTAGCATTTCAAATAAATTATTCAAAAAAATCTTCTTTCTGATAAATATAAACAGTTCCAGCTATAATTTTCCGGCATTTATCATTTTCTTGAAACTTATGTTTGAACAATAATTCTTTGAAACACTTTTCTTTTGCTACAATATGTTAACATTAGTTTTTACATTAATTGAACCCTTTGCACTCATATAGTGCCTCCCCCCATTCAAGAAGGTGCACCATTTTTATATTTATTTTTTCAATTTTAATTGTTAAAAAACCCTACAAAATAGTAAAAACATATTGATTTAGTTTTCAGTAACAAACAATAACAATAATGTATATTTACCCCCCTGTATTAGGTAATAAAAAGATAAATATACATTATCTTTTTATTAGGTAAATAAATCTTTGTATTAGGTATATAATTATGCATCGAAATATTTTTCCGTGTGTTCATTTCTTTTTTAAAGTTTTATTTTGTAGATCTTATCGTATTATTTTGACAATGTTTTTTTTTTCTGTTCGTTTAAAAAACATTTCACTCTCTGCTTTCAATTAAATTAAATACACTGTATTAACGTCAATGTATTATTGACAGCCATCATCACTTCTTGTACTCCGAACATCAAAGGGAAAATGATATTTTGAACCATATCTTCAAAGACACGTGCTGTCCTCGATAAATAGTCGGTTGAGAAAAGAATACAAGCAATAAGATCCGAAACAGAAGAACAAAACGGAAAGAAACGGACAGATGTTGAAAGAAAGTTCGATCAAAGACAACGAGAAATTGTCAAAGAGACACGCAAATACTGAAAGGAACATAGAAAAAAAGATGGCGTGTAACTGAAGAACAAGATGAATGAATTTCGTTTAGTTACATCGACATCCTGTTTTAATATAACTGTTAGAGTTATTTTGGGATGCCCTTTAAATTTAGATCCGTGGTTAGTTTTAGTTTAGTTATATTAACGTCCCGTTGAAAAGCAACACTAGGGCTATTTTGGGACGGACCTCGCCACTTTGAACCACGGTCAGATGACGAAAACAATGCCTTATCTCTCACTTCCTCTCCACACCACACCAGCGGAGAAAGTTTCGCCTGATAGATTTAACATGCAAGAGACCTACTTACAGGACAGTTCTTCGGTGGAATCGAGTCTCGAACCTGAAACCTTCCGGTTCCGAAGCTGAAACCTTACACCAGGCCAATTCGGCTTAATTTAGAACCGTAATCAGTGGATTAAGGCAAAACCTGAGCTAGCATCCCTGTAATGCTCTCAAGAATGATGTTATATAAATCAAACTATAACGCTGTATTAATTTCATGGCAACATGAAATTTGTAACGGTAATTGCTTTTTGTAAATAGACTTAGTCGCTTGCTTTTGTGTGTGTGTGTTGTATATAATTTTTTAGATATTATTATAGTTTATATACAGCAGCACGCAATATCCTTTCTGAAAACTACCGCACCACAATGCAAACCTCGCCGTAAAATGTACAACGACCGTTTTAAGGATAGGTAATCTCTTTTGTGACATTAAAAGATCCATAAATCATTATATCTGTTCTAAATGGCAAAACTCATGGGATTTGCAGATGCAAAATAAATTACAATTCAATAAAACTGACATTTTTCCTTGGCCTGCTCATCCTATACGTGAGATGGATGTTAAATTGACTCGTCTCCGTATAGGACACACGCGCTTCACCCTCAAACATCTAATTTTCGGAGAAACTGCGCCTGTGTGCAACAGCTGCCAGGTTCAGTTGGCTATTCATAATATTTTAATTGACTGCCCTGTCTTTCATTCTTATCGTTCTCGTTTTTTTTCTCTCGTCTTCAGAAATGAAAAAGAAAATCGTCTTCTGAGTAAAATATACCACCCAGATATTTTTAAATTCTTAAGAGCTATTGGAATTTTTTCGTGCATTTAGTTTTTCTTATTCTGTTTGTGTTAAACATTGCTCATTTCTTGTTTTTTTACATCATTGTATAAAATTTTCATGGCTCATAGATATGAATTTCAAGTTGCCAAAAAGATTCTTTACATCAATTTTGTACAGTTTTATCTCGTCACATCTGTGTTATTTTTAACAAATGAGATATTTTAAAACGTAATTTTTACCTTTTGATTGGCGCACTATAGTTAAACATGGCTCTTGCACCTAAAAAACTACATAAAACCAAACCCACTGCACAATATGCTGAATTTTAGTTATGGATTATGAGCATTTGAAATCTTAATTCCAAAATTTTCTATTAAACTTACAAAAAAAAAATTATCGTTATTTGTTTGATTTGACCGACTTGTCTGATCTAGTATTTCTGAACATTTGTTCAATTTGTGGCATAACTAATAGAAGATATTTAATTAAAGGGTGAGAATTATTTCATTAGGTAGAGTATTATTTAAAGGTGTGTTTCATAACTAGCAACTGATTTTTTTTCCTACAATCCCTTCAACCTTTAAACAGAGGGAATGGACAGAGGGGTTTCTAAAAAAATAAAGCCTAATAAAAGTGAATTTTTGTTTCAGATGCATTTTTTCCTAACGATTTGAAAGCAAAGCTGGACACGAAACAACAATTACAGTCATAAAATTTTGTACCAAATTTGACATATTTAAAATTTTGAGTTTTTAAATTATAGTATTTACATGTTTTTGGAAGAACATATCAGCATATTTATTGTTGTATTTGTCACGAAATTTGATTGATGTTTATAATATGGATAGGAAATATGCGTGCAGAATTTTGTTTCTCTTCGCTTTGTAGTTATCGTGTTAACTTATTTTTTCACGCAAGGTAATTTCACGTATGTGTCACAAGTGCTGAATATTTGACGAAACACCAAAAATCTGACATTGTTGGAGATCGGAATATGATCTCGAAATAGATGGTCCATATTAGTTACATTGGTACGGATTTCAGTTCTGGGCAACCTATCAGTTCAACTTATCAACCTTTCAGTTCAACTTATTCAATGGAGTGCCATTGATGGTCAGTTGGCTTTTGGAGCTGATATCATACTCATGAGAGAATTTGGACTGCATTTTAATGCATAAAATCTCATGGGAATTCAAACAATGCGTTTGAGCATTTGAGGACTCAAAACATGACACCTTGCCTGGAGAATCTCGTTTCCAATTGTATCAGATGGATAGACTAGTGTTAATATGGAGACAAATTCATTAATCTGTAAACATTATATGTAATCAAGGGACCATTGGTGCCTGATACTGAGATGGTAAGGATGGTGTGCAGCTAGCTTGGTACGAAACACCTGATATCTCAATAGATGAAATTGAAAATCTACATATAAATAAGCATTCTGTTAGTTCACTAACACCTACTTTTGTCTATTGGGCATTACAATAGATTTCGGCTATTCAGCAGGACAATTAGACACTCCACGCGTTGAGCTATGCTACCGAGGGAGCACAGGAAAAGTCTTTTTAAAAATTGCCATTAATAAATTCAATACTTGATTTGAGCATTGTTGAGTACATCTGTAATGCCATTCAACGTAATGTTCATATGGCAACTTCACCACATAAAATTCCGATAGATTTATAGATTACCATGCGGAATTCATGATGACAATTATTTCCAATGTAACCTCAGACGCTAGTCAAGTTCATGCCATTCTGTTTTACTTTATTTGAGCATTTGTGGAAGCTCTACAAGCTATTAAGTACTAGTTTTATGTACTAGTTTTTCTGATATGTACTAGTTTTTCTGATTCTTCAGTGTAGACTAATTAAACAAGACAGTTGTTTCAAAATTTAAACGATATTTCCAAAATTATTTCTTATGCGGCAGCAACGCGCCGGCTAGTATACTATACAACAGAAGGGTGAACATTTCCGTAGCTTTGCAGATAAAAAAAAATGTCTGCATTGTCTTACCCCAATACTGTAGATTTGTAGAAATTTTCTTACCCATCCAGGGAAAAGAAAACACATAAAATCCATATTCCGGCATCAAAGCACAAAATACCTCACAATGTGTTAGTGTGCAATAAAACTGAAGGGAGAACACTTCCCCAGTTCCACAAATAAAAATAAAAACAGCGGCATTCTTCAAAGGTGACGGTCGAAAAGCTTTGTGCCAAACCGGGAGGCAAACAAGTTCTTTACGTCTCCTATCAAACGTTTGTTTCTCTCAAAACTTATAACGGATCGAAAGAGGTTTTTGACGGCCACATCAAGCATTTTTCTTCGTCTTTACCGAAGTGAAAAAAGGCCAGTGAACTGTCTTAATGCGCAGAAGAGGAGGAATCCAAATGGAAGGCTATTGTCTGATACCGAAAAAGGCGTGAAATGTGACAGGAACTCACTATTTAGAGTTCAAAAAAATAAATTCCTACTTCGTCTTAGGATTTTGTAAGAGAAAATGTAATGTATTTTCTTCAAAAGAGGAGTTTGCATTGAAAAATAATCCGATCGTAATAGAAAATACTTTCCTATTGGGTTTCGTATTAAACCGAGAACAGAATTATGAAGAAGTAATAAGATGGAATATTTTGTTGTGGTTGAAAGACGGTATAATGGCGAAGAAATTTTTAACATGATTTGTAGATGGATGAGAGTTTAAAGAACTGCATTATGAAGTAAATGAAAATAATAGAATGGAAAAATAATAATAATCTATAGAAAATTTCGATATAAAATAATAATATAAAAGAAGAAAATAATAGAAATAATAAAATAATAATAAGAGAAAATAATAATTCAGGAACAGCGATTTAAGTCCTACATTCACAAATAATCAGAAAAGATTGTCAAAATTTTAGGGAAAAGTAGGAAGAAATCATAAGAACACATAGAAAAAATTTCAAGGAGAAACAGGAGAGATATTAAGGAAAAATAGGAAAAAAACATTCAAAATTTTAAGAAAAAAAAGGGAGAAATCATAAGAACACATAGAAAGAATTTCAAGGAGAAATATTAATGAAAAAAATATAATGAAATATTAATGAATATTAATGAAAAATTTTGAATTTTGACTGAGTGTTGCATTATTCCCATAAGAGATGAATCAGAGTAATATGAATAAAATATGATGTGTTTGCTTTATAAAAATGATCAATACATTTTTCGTGCATAGCAAATTATATGAATTATGAAATTCTCCCAAAATTTTCTCGCATAATCTGTAATAAAGTTGTTACCTTTGAGAATGACTTTCATGGCCTTTGCGTGCTATAGCTACAAAACATTAACCTTTAAATTGGATTTAGCATTTCTATAGGTTCTACTGTTTTCTCATCCAGTTATTTGGAGATTAATCATTGGTAAATAGATACGGTTGAAATTCAATTTTTTTTTTTTAAATTTTAAATATTTGTACTAGGTCTGTCACTATCCCATATCAATTATTGATTTATTAGACATTTCAGGTCTAATAAAGTTTTTTTTTAATGTGTTTTTTATCATGAATATTCGCATCTTGCGATTAATGTACAAGTAGAATTCAACTTACAAAGACCATGATGTTCATGATATTCATGAAACTGGAGCAGAAATAATATGTTCAAAATATGCAATATTCTTATGTTTGAATTATCAAATAAAGTCAAATAAAATAAGAATGATGATGAAGCAACTAGTCTCGTATTTTTTATATAAGTTTTGTTTTGAAGTAATCAATTTGTTATTATTCTTCCTCAATCAATTTCGTAGTTTGACATCACATTTATTATGACTATAAGAAATCGTACAAGAACCTTTTTTAAATTGAAGAAAGTAGGTTAATCTTTTTGTTTTAACCAGATAACTCTTGTTTACCTAGCCGATAAGTAAAAAATTTTTTTAAGTACATTTTTAACTCATTTTAATATTCATTTTAAAACTTTTGAACAAAAATTCACATTTTCATTAGAATTTATTGGGTAAAATATAAAAAGTAAACATTTCTCGAACAAATAAAAAAAGTCAAATTGTTCCAATTATGTTCAATATTCAAATTAGTTTTCATTTTGCTTTGACATACTTTATTCAAAGTATTAAGTAGCTTATTAAAACTATTTGCAAAAATAAAATATGCTCAGAAAAAATAAATAAACTGTCAGAATTTCTCAGAAATAAATGGCTTGTAATTAATTTCGTAAAATATTTAGAAAATTTATTCCTAATAGCAATCAAAAAGCTATTCTTGAAGATAAGAAAGTTATTTTTGAAGGTCAATAGGGAATTGAATGAAAAAAAAAGCAATTAAAAAATATAAATTTTGATGAAATATTTGATATTTTAATTTTTTCCGAAAGCTTCAATGAAATATTAATTAACCTTCCAAAATAATACTTCGTTCTTTTTAAGTTTAAAGAGAAAGGTGATTGTTTTTAGTTTTAAAATACCGATTACAGAAAAAAGTATTGAGTGTATAATGAATAGTTTATAAAATACCATTTATTAAAAATTTAACATTGTTAAATGAGATACAAAAAAGTTTGACATTCATATCAGTCAACTTTCTTTAATTGCTTGTAATAAAATGCATGAAATTTAAGGTAGAACTAAATAGTTCACATTAAAAAACATTTTATTCGGAATTTCAATGCCTTTTCCCCCCAAACGGTTATTCCAAATTGCGGTCTTTGTACCATGAAATTAGTTTATTAGAACATTCCACAAGGCCCACATGGGAACATCCCCCCTTCCCACGATAATCTTTTGAAAATTCCATAATAGAACAGTTTTTTTTTCCTTGTGCATAAAAATTGTGAATCTTAGGTATGAATGTACACCCACGCAAAACCAGAGTTTAGTTTTTAACATCCCACACATAACTGAATGCCACGTAGTACAATAAAAAAAAACCTTGGATATTCTTTTTCTATCGATTGACCCCCCGTTGATACAGAACTACAGTTATATTGCAGCATTGAAACGAAACCTTGCCGAGTCTGCATAGCTTAATGGTTATGACACTGGACTCAAAGTCAGGAGATCATGTGTTCGAATCTCAGTAGACTTTAAATTTTTTTAAGTATCTTTACTTTATTTCGTGTTCCAGAAGATTCTGGACCTTTCTTTCATTTACTATATAAGAGCTCTGGACTTTTCTAACTGTCTCCCGAAAGGTATTCTGGAACTTTCTCTACTTGTATAAAAGCTGAAGATCTCTCAGTCTCAGTGTTCAGAGTTGAGCTAATAAATTGATTTAACTCTACTTTCTGTGTCTTCTTGAGTTCTATCTACGTGACAGTATCAAGAAAATCACATACACAATTTCATTTATTTAAGTGAATACGTTTTTGAATGATAGCTTCCACCTGACTGCGAAAGCACTGAAAGACAAACTGTGTCCCATTTCATAGATTCGATTCAAATTTGGTTGACAAACTTCACTTTTAACCCTAATACTGTGTAGTAAATTTCATTTTTTAAAAATTGCTGTGTTTGTTAATTTATCGCATTTAAATGCTTGGATGATTAGACACATAGAAATAACTATCTTATTGAAGACAGAGAAAGGAAGAAGTACTCTTTTCGAAATTTGAATCCAACCTACATTTTAGATTTTAAACTGATGCACCAAATTTAATCATATTAAATCCTTATTTTTTGTAGTTTTCATGTTGATTTGTGCAGGTGGTAGACTTCCTAAGAATATAAAATTGGTCAGAAATTTTACACACTTGTTTTAAAATATATATTGATTTATTGCTCAGATTCTATCTAGATTTTATTCTGTTAGATATTATACTGACTTTCACTTGGAGAGACAGAAAGCCTTTTGTGAATGAAGAATTGCTGCTAATAAATAAAAGAAAACCTATAAAACTTAACTATTAAAACCCATAAAAGAAAAAGCACCGCTTAATCTCATACAAATGATTCATCAGGACATTTACTCAACAAAATTGTTAGAAAAATCTATCGTTAACAGGAAAGTCAGAATTACAAGAGTAGCTAGCAATACATTGGCTGAAAATATGTCGGATAAAATTTAAAAGGTAGAGATTACTACCACATACAATTCAAATATGATTTCATATAAATTTTGAAATTTAATGTCATTAATATTAGAAATTTTTTAATAAGTATACTTCTAGATATAAAAATTAAGACTAGATTTCATAATTTCTCTATTTATAAACGAGAGCCAAAAGAAAGGACCTACTGAAAGGAATTATTTCAAGATCACATTGATACGATGTTACTTCACATATAGTCAACAAAGAAGACACACAGTTTTTTTAAATAATCATTTAAAAAAATTAATAATGATAATCTTCGTAAAAACTTCTATATAAATAAAACGGAATGTTTATATGTCTGTTATGCCTTCCTAAACCATTCATCCGATTGCGGTGAAACTTGGTCAGCTTATTGTTTACACCTACAGGATGGTTGTATAGTGATAGTACAATGATTTAAAATAAAAAAAAATGAATCTCAACCGCATCCATTTATAAAGGATTAATCTCCAAATAACTCTCCAAGGAGACAATAGATTCTGTAGAAATGCTAAATCCAAGTGAAGGGTTAATATTTCATATAGCTATAGTACGCAAATGTCAAGAGAGTCATTTTCAGAGGTATCAACTTTATTGCAGATTATGCGAGAAATTTTTCGGGAGATCAACACTGGGTTTTTTAATTTTAATTAAATCTTAGCATTTTTCGCAGTAACTGCCAAATATATTGTCGTACAAATAATTTTGCAGCATTTTAATTTTCAAAGATTATCTTTTCAACTATATTAACGATTTCATGATGTAAACATATTTTGTAGATATAATCAATTTTAAAAGAAAATAGTTTAATCATATCTGAAATTAAATTTGATAATTCTGAACGAATATTAAACGAATCATGAAATACAATAAATAGTTTCTTTCATTACTATTCTGAAAGAACACCGGCTAGTCTTAAATAAAAATTTACGATAATGGCATACGATAATTATCATCAATAACACATTATTTGATTTCGATACTGTTACTTTTTTGTCTTGAAATCGACAAACTTCCTCAGTTATGCTAAGCTTTAAGTAATGATATAACATTAATTCCAAAGATATGTTGCTTTATATATTCTACGAGGAGTGATACAAAAAATATTAGCAAGCAGCAGTATTTGAAATGTAGAAATTGTGGATGGGAATGTTGTTAGCCAGAGTGGAGACTGGTAGCACCAGTTGTCTTAGACGGGTCATTCGAGCAGATAGGGTTAGTACTGAGATCCAGAAACTGCAACAGTAATGGCAGGACGTCTAGAAAAGTGGTCTCCCACATAGGTGCAAGCCATGATACGATTTCTGTGAACCAAGAATGTCTCCCCCATCGGACATTCACAGACAAATCGTTAAAGGGTTTGCTGTAAAAAGGTTCTGATTCCAATAAAGGTAATTTGGAGTTACATGCACTATCATCTTGTAAAATAAAAACTTGTTAGTTTAGTGCCAGAAAGATGTAGCTCCAATCGTTAGATTTCACATTAACTCAAGCGATGGAGCCGTTTGTCTCATTAGTTAGTCGCAATGTAGAGGTAGCGCCTGTCAATTTTCTACAAACTTGAATAATTGGAGCTACTTCCTTTTTGCAACAAACCATTCAGCTGGCGTTATATGTTTGAGGAGATTTTAGGTCTAGGTTCTTTTTTTCTGATTTATTATTATTTTTTAGTACCAATTTCAGATATCAAAATGATTTCAATTCAAAAATTTTCGTCAATAATTAATTAAAAATTAAATGACGAACATTTTGCAATGTAACTTAAAGTAATATGACATTTATTTCTGAAAGATAATAAAATGCAGTTTTATGCAATACGCCATATTAAATATTTTTGCAGTCAAATAGAACCATAAAAATTCAAAAACTCCTATACTTTTTTAAGCCAAAGATGAATAAAAAAGTATGCAAACATTGCACCAACCGGGTTTAAATCCTAAGCACCCGTGACATGAAGAGTTAAACCCTGAAATTAGATTTAAACTCAACGGAAAAACGGAACAAAACAGCACCTTATGGCAGCAGGAACTGCACAATTCAACTCTCCTGCGCACTATTTATTTTTACTAAACCATACTTTTTTTTATTCGAACTTCCTTCCCATTCCTTTGATTATTTGTCTGCGGTTGTTTAAATGTCAAAGGTATTCACAAAATACGAGAATAAGTTCGGGTTTCAGATGTAAACAAAGTTCTAAGATAAATAAACTTTACTTTGAAGTTTGAAGCTTTTGAAGAAATGCAAAGGTGCAATAAAGTACAAAAATATTACAAAAGCTCAAGAAATATAAAGAATGCTGTAGAAATATTTCAGAAAAAGAGTTAAGTTACTATTGTTTTAAACTTCTATCATCAATAAAAAAAATTATTTAAACAAATGCTTCAAAAAATCCAATATCAATATATTTAAAATTCTTTATCTTTTACAGTAATTACATTTGATTAAGAGCAAAATTCGAGGGATTGGGTCAATATAGGCTATTGAAAAATTGAAAGCGATTGTAGTATCCAAACAGCAGGTATTTTGAAAAACGCTTCTTAATACGGTTAATACGCGGTTTATTTATTTTTTAATAAAGGAGATTTTTCCAAAAAATTTTATTATATGAAGTAAACTTGATTAAGATTTATTTTTATTTAATTAGGAAATTGAGGCCAAATACTGAAAATGAGTAATGAATATCAGATTTTTCTGCTTTCATTATTCTATGTATGAAGGATTTTATTATCTTAGAGGAATTAATTGTACCCTTTAATGAGGGTTACTTTATTTATTTTTTATCCTTTAATGAGGGTTTTAATGAGAGTTAGACTCGGTCGATTATAAAACCCGCAGTCAGCACATGCGTAGAAAGGAACAGATTCATGTTTGCCACAATTTCCTACCATAGATTCAGATATTAAATGCTTGGATACAAATTGCCGTTTAGGCGTCCTTTAATGTTTGCTCGATGCGTATCGTCTCAAAAGGAAGAATATTTACACAAAGAAATAAACTAATAAGTTAAGTAAATAAGTTACATAGTAAAATATATTACAAAAAGTTAAACAAAAATGTCAACATACCTAAATCTGGAAAAGAAATAGAAGGGAAAGAAAAATAATTTGGCATCAGAAAAAAATAAGAGCTAAAAATGTCTACGATAAGTAATCAATTTTATCAAGTCAAACAATCCGCCAAATTCTATAAATGTATACGCAGTAAAATAATACAATACAGTGGTATGTTGTTGACCCATCGGGACAATTACTTACCATCGACAGCATTTTTTAGCCTTTCTATGCATGAGTTGCTTACTGGCTGTCTTATAACAGAACGAGTGCAAACCAGCATAACACAAAGCGTCCGTAAGAAGAATCTTTAAAAAAAATTTTCTTTTGTTTTTTTCTGGTATATTGCTAAAAAGAATTTTTTCTGACTCGAAAAATATTTGCCTTTCAACAAAATTTGTATATACCGATTACTAACAATTTTTATGTATTAGGTTGGAGAATAAGCTCCTAGCGTTTTTATCAAATACTTTTATTTAAAGAAAATCATTAGTAATAACAATTAATTAATCGATTATGTATTCGCCGATGCTGTTTATGACCTCCTCCCGATTTTCAATGCCGCCAAAAACCTTCTGGTTTGTATCGAAGAAGTTGAGCCAGTTTTTAAGGTCCTCTTCATTGTCGAAGGTAACGCGTCTCAAATGTTTCAATATTGGACAGAAAAGACGATATTTGCGACCAATATTTCTTTTAAACTTTTTTATGGTGAAATTATGAAAAAACGGTTTATTTTTACATAATGCGTAGGCTTCGATATAAAAATATAATTTTAATATACTTTTTTTAAACTTATACTTACAATTCAGGTTTCGTAAATATGCAACGAAATTAATTATTTTAAATCCTGTGACTTTTTAATGTAATAAATTATTGGATGTATACGAATCAATGTTAGTGAAATTAATTATATTAGATGAGAATATAATCTGTAATGCGCATAAACAATGCTGAATGAGAAAGTTTTTATATTAATTAAACTTTAAATACTTTCGTTTTTCCAAGTTCCCATTTTTGTGAGATTATTGAAAATTAGAAAGATGCCTAGGACAGAATGTGAAACAGTATAAGCCTTTTTTTAAACCTAGTAGTAAATTTTGCATATCTATAGAATTTGAAGTTAAATATACTCTTGCGAGTAAGTGATCCAAAGCAAGCTGATTTTAGCAACCATAAATCTGGATTATAAAAATTAACTGAAACTAAGTTGATCACTTCTTTCATAAAAACTTTTTCTTATATGACAGCGATATAAGGTTTTTTAATGGGCATTGGCATTCATGTAACAATATGTTTTACTATTTTTCTTCCAATTCAGGGTTATATACGGATAATCATAATTTCTATTTTGAGCAAAGCAACATTCCTACCACGTTATTTAATTGAATCTCATTAAACAATTTTCTTTTTAAATTTTAGTTACTTACAAATTAAAAAAAAAAAAACTGAGTCTTCAGAAATGCGGATAAGTTTTGACTTATTCCGGATATCAGAGAAAGAAAAGTTTGCTGTTTCTTTATTCTTTTCTTTGTTAAATATTCGTGACCGTATTATATATATTTTTACAAAGCCAAGATGAATTTTCATTTTGAAACATTCCAAAACCAGGAGACATTTAATCTAATATATGCAATTTCATTAATTATTTTTTCTTCCAATTTATGCTTATTATCATATTCAGTTGGTTGTATTCCACATAGGATAAATGCTATTGCTTACTTTTTATAATATTATTTTCAAAATAGTAATTTTTTCTTTTCATTGTGGTTCAAATGACTCATTTCATTAAAATTTAGGACATTCTCTTTTTTGCGAAAATTAGGGAGAAATCAGTATCCTAGCTACATAGAAATACCAGGTCATCTATCTGTATCTATATCTATACTTATAATAAAGCTCAATGTGTGTGTGTGTGTGTTGGCGCTCCACAGGCCAGACCGTTGGACCTACAGCTACTAAATTTGGTACATGTATACCTTGGAGGTCGGGAATGTGCATCTCGGAGCCCTTTTTTCGAATTTTTAATTAGAATTTGAATTAATTAAAATTTAAGAGAAATTTCGAGTTTTTTCCGCTATTACTTTCGAAAATATTATCACACAAATATGGTTTTTACATCAATTTAAAGATTAAAAAATAAGCTTTCCAACGGTATCAGTGTTTTAATATATAACTTAAGCTTCTATTTTTAACGAATTTTTAAAGAAATATTTTAACCATGTTTTTTTACCACGTGACTGCATAAAATAAAAGTAAACAATGACGAAAGTTCAAATTAAAAAGAAAACAACTATCATCGCAAATAAATCTAAAGAAATGCAATTTTCAGATCGTGACTGGATAAAATAAAATAAATATAAAATGGGATATTTTCTTTAAAAAATGCAAGGCAAAAGATTCTATGATCGTTTGCAATATTTAAATCATTAATTCGATAAATTATCTTTATTTATACAGGATTGAATTTATACAGGATATGCATTAAAATTCCGGTCCAATGGCCAATTTGTAAAATATTATTAATAGGCATATATATTGTTTAATGCTAATAATTTGATCTAAATGAAATAATTACATTTTACGTAGCTTGAGTCAAACAATGCATTTATGAATAATGAGTTTTAGATTTCTTCATACTTTGCTTTGTGAGCCATATTTTACAAAATATTGTATTAATATTTTAAATGAAAGTTGCTACATCAATCAGTCTTCTAAATCAACAATTAAAACTGATATTTATAAAATCAAAGAATATTATTAGGAAAACGTATTCTTTTAGACCTTTCCGTCTATCATCTTAAAGAAAATATTAATTTCAGGCCAGTCAATGCTTGGAATTACTTCAAGACTAATGAATATGTAATTTAATTGAAAATTTTAGAACGCATTACTCATGGCGAACCAGATGGTCGTCAAAGGTGGCTAGTATCAAATACGTAGCAAGGGTTGGGAAATTCACTTTCATTCGTTTCCTTTTTCATTCAAGCCTATTTAATATTTTTAAATAAATAATTTTAAAATATAAAATTAAAAAATTAGGGATATTTTCTTTAAATTCGCTGTTAGTACTAAATCTATTGAGAGAAAGGACTGAGAAAATGTTTAGGGATGAGTTTGAGGTCTTGCATTTACATAGGCACATAGATCTTCCCCAATTCCCTTGGATTAAAAAATTAGCTATCACATTTATTGCTAATGAAATCTTGCTAAACGAAATACTATAAATATTAAATTATTCAATTACTCCTTCTAAATTACCGTATTCTCTAAACTTAATTAACAGAATTATGAAGAGCAATAAAATGTTTCAAAATCGAAGTACTTCAATAATTAATCAGTGATGTGTTCCATGTTCTAAAAGTCCTATTCACGCGGCCCTCAGAACGATTTTTCTCTGCAACTCAAAAGGGTATTTTTTCCAGACGAGTTTGGGTGGTTCAAAAAACCCCTCTCGTGATGTACAAAGACAATGTCGGTTTTCAGAAGACCTCTTTAAAGAATAAGGGGAAGTTTTATTGGGGGCAGTTTGGTGGGTCGGTTGACCTTCTGAATGTCACACTCCTACACAGCAATATCTTCTGGGGACTAGAAATTCTTTTCTTGTTGGGTGTTATTCGGCTTGTCAATCAAACCTTCCTTCGTTAGTTTGGTCAAAGCCTCATTTCCCCCATCGATAGGTGGCGCTTTCGTCGACATCAGGTTTTGTCCTCTGTATATGGCACTCTTAATCTGTCGGTGCAAGGTTGGAGAATTTGACGGATGCTGAAGGACCTCCCATTTAAGCTCTTGGAGGGCGGCTTTGACGACTTATGCAATATGGGGCCTGGCGTTCTCGTGTATGGTTTGGCCTTGTTGATGGGGTCTTTTCAGTCGCATAGTCTGATTCACGCGGTGTAGCTGAACTATGTAGAGTGCTTTGGTGATCGTGACATTCCTTTCGAGCATTTCCCAGAACAGCATGCCCTCCAAATCCAAAAGGGGACTCATCGACGTCATAATCGATATTTTTGAACTTTGCAACCATTTACGTGCTGTAGACGCACCTATGACACCTTCTCCGTATACTTTGCAAATGTCCCTTGCTGCTCCAGCAGCTTTTTAACCTCGATGAAAAACGACGAAGAGCAGGCGCTGAAAATGTTGATTTTTACCTCCTGGATATTCTCTTTCTACGCCTTAAAAGAAATTAAAAATTAATTTATTTAAAAAGACGATTAGCCCAGTTTTGTAGAGCAGATATATCTCTATCGAATAAGTACTATATACTTTGCCAAACAGGAAAAAAAATCGTTATAAAACAAAAAAAATATAAAAACGCTACGAACTTATTCCCCAACCTAATATAGAACTGACGAGTCAATTTTTGGATTTATTATTAAAATTAATCTTTAAATCATTAAAAGCTACTGATATTTTAAATAAACAGCTACTGACATTGACAGCTGATGTTAACAATTCGTAGAGAGAATCTCATAAGCAATTTGATTCAAAGGACTAGAGCAAATGAAAAAGAATCAAAATAAATTGGAAAAATCAAAACAATCAAATCTCCAAAACAGTTTTGTAATTTTCGGAGCTATGCCTTCTTTAGGTTAAAATAGCTATTGGAATAACAGTCAACCAACGCTAATCATTTTATCTTCTGAAACAGATAAAAAAAATTTACACAGTAGAAAACAATATTTATATTCTACTATTTAAAAGGATGCTCCCAAATATCCGAAATCAATGGTTTAAATTGTAGAATATTTTACTTATTTGATGATTTGTGACAAAAAGATCAGGTTTCGTTTCCAACCATTCAATACAAAGGGCTTTCTATACTTTTACTTTCCTGCATACTAAATATACAAACTGGTTTCCGAAAGTCAAAAAAACATACTTTTGGAATTACGTGAATATGATTTGAAATAAAAGGATGAAAACTAAATTTTAGATTTTTATCAAATATTGAACAAATTCCAAGCCGAGAAAATATGTCAATTTTCTAGAGTGCTGGTGAACACGTAACTACAAATCATAATGAGCTAGAAAAATAATGTTTAGGAGGGACTCACAGCTTTAGAATTTTAAGTTTTAGATTCACACCAAACTTTGAGCCAATTTTGTCCAGGAGTTGACCATTTACCAATAGGTACATTTTCATGCAACCAAAAGACCAAAATGCAATGAGAACGTATCCGCCAACGTTCGAAGGAAAGCTCTTTAAAATTTGGATTTTTTAAAAACTATTTAGGATTTTTAGACGTATTATCAATTATAAAAAATATAAATACAAAAAAAATTGAAAATATATTTTGAGAAATAAGAAAATGTGTAGTAAATTTTAATGAAATTCAACCAAAACAGTTAATATTCTACACAAAAAAAAGTCCAGAAACATCAAAGATATTCTTACCGTATTTTGTGATACGAGATTAACTAATTAAAAGTAAGAAACCAAACGACAAATTATTGCTGCCAACTAAAGGTGACGTCACGCAATGAAATTGACGAACATGTGGCAATATGAAAGTAAAAATCTTCGAATTCGTGCTCTTGATCCTGTCCATGGTCTAAAGTTTTTATGATGGAGGTAGGGTGTGCATCACCTTTATTAGCGAGATTTCAATAAAGACTACTCCTCAATTGTACTCGTTTTTAAAACCTTGATTTTAAAGTTTCTACGGATATCTGAAGTACCTCATATTGTCACGAAGGTTTAAATAAACACATCGTCAGCTTTAAACTCACAAACAAGTTTATGGAAGGAAAGGAACGATTTGCCACTTTACAAGGTCGAGAAGTTGCCCACGATTAGAGGGTATCAGCTTTTATACACGAACAGAATACTCTAGAAACAATTAACATAAAAAAGAAAGGTCTAAAATGTTAGAGAACATAAGGAAACAATAATTAAGGAAACAAAGTAAAAATCCATGCCTTGCATATAACAGTCATGACGAGCATCGAACCCGCACACTCTGAAAATTGCGTGCTTTGACCATTCAGCCACTGGGCTCGTGGTAAACTTTCTTTATGCGGCAATATGTCAAACAAAGTTGATTAAAGACAAAAAAATTTGGCTATCAAAATATTGTTTGTTATAACAACATAGGTAATAGAGACAATAATTAAATCTGTAATTAAATCAAGTTAAATAATGAAATTATTTAACTTGATTTTACAGGAATCTCAACATATGCATCTAAAACAAATGCTGGATGCAAAAGACTTTCATAGGACCAATAGACTAAAATGAGTCGTTAAACTCACATATACCGATTTATGAAAATACCAATGTTATAAAATTGATAACACGTATTAATTGGTTTGTCCACGATTCGGTGGAGGTTATCATGGTTTGAGCACGCAGGCCATGGCGAACTGGAGGAAATGAGGATTATAATCTGTTCGTGCTTCAAATCACCAGTATTAAAATATTAGATGTGTCTGTCTAGACAGGCTATCCTTAGGTCTGATTGCTAAGCATAGGCTAATGAAAACTGCAGTAGAAAATATTACGCACATTTACAGAGGGCTTTAGAAATTTAAAAATATGACGGTTTGATGCGCACTTTAGATGCAAATATATAATCTGCTTAGAAGTTAGGGCTACTTGCAATTGAATTTTGGCTTTCAGTGATCTTCTGGAACACTTAAATCATAACCAATCACTGAAAAAAGATAAAAATAAATACAGATGTAATAACAGGAAAAAGAAAGCTGAAAGATAATATTTTACTCTTTACATTTTTCATTTCAAATTCCTTTGCATCCATTTTATTATATAATAAATTTTGGAAAATTAGATGAGAACTAAAATTGACGCAATAAGTGTAGAAAGATTAAGTGATGGAAAAAAATTCACACAACAGGATATCACTGCACACTATTTTGACCTATTTCACATATTTTAACTTTTTTTATACCATAAAATTTGCATATTTGACATCTTAAAAAGAAAAATGGCATTTGAAATTTTATTCGTTTATCATTTTTTGAAATTTTATAGTTTATCACTTTTATTCATGAAATATGTATTGTATATTGCATATAGAACACACCATCGTATAACATTGCGTATATTTATATTCAACTATTATAATAAAACTGCGGAAGTATTCGGTGTCTTTCTAAGTTGGAATATTTTCACATTTAACATTTTCTATGTGAAAACTACTTTTATATAAAATATTAAACTACATGAAATTCCTTTATAGTGTGACGCATTTTTAAAGCAAAATGAATACAAATATATATATTGAAGTAGACTAATTTTATAATTAATTCTTTATTTAGATTATGAATATTTATTATAAAAGTACAAATTTTGCTTAGAAATACTGAAGAAAAGATTAATAAATATTTAGAAACAATTTAATACGCAGTTTTGTATAAAAACATGAAAATAAATCCAATCGGTATTTTTAAAAATTATAAATTGTTAATCGTTTACTTTTTAACTTTTCTTTTAGCGTTCTTCTAGAATTTTTTATTACGTTTTGACTAAAATTCTTCATAAGAGTTTTTGTTCTTCGACCTTAAAAGTTGCTTGTTCAGTAAGGACTAATTCTTTTTTTTTTTCATTCTAAATTTCTCATTTCAAAATCCTTTGCATCTATTACATCAATAAATTAAATTTTGAAAAATTATAAAAAAATCTAAGGGAAACTTCAGCGGAAATGAAATTAGTATAATTGAAATGGCAACATTTTCAATAAACTGTCGTAAAATATATTTTTGTTGTTATTTGCTTTGGATTACGACAGAGAAATAGAAAGTTTATGATTAATTTTAATTTAATCCATTTACTTAATCGAATTTTGCATTCAAAATAATGGAAAATATTCTTTCTCATAATATTAAAGTCCAAAATTTGATGAATACAGCCCAATTATTTAAAAAATATTGAATAATTAAAAGAAACAATGAAAAAATTCTTTTAAATTATTATAATATTTCTGCTTTCTGTTTGGCAACAATCTAAAAAAACATCCATGGTTTCTTTAAGAGAATACAGACAATTCCTTACTTTTTAAAACATTGTAATACAAAGTACATAAAAAAATGAATATTTTATCCATATTGTATGGAGTTCACTGTCCAGGTCTGACACAAATAATTAAAATGGCATTAGAGCTGATAAGAAAGATAACAATAATATATCATCATTATCACCGCTAATGTGATCTTATCTCATCAACACTAATGCGATGGATAATATTAAGGACAGTAAGACATAATGAGAAATGCATTAAATATCATAGTGGAATGAAACAATTTTCTACCTAAGAATAATTTTATTCGTAAATTATTTGCTAGAACGAAAGGAAAATATAAAATAATGTAAATAAATTCATTTTAATTATAAAAACGCTTATGTTAATTATATTAATTGAAACAGTAATGAACTGCACCACTGATGTTAAATCTGTATGCTGATTTTTTTCCCATCTGTCACCGCTTTGTAATTAGAATCTTACTTTTGTTGGAGCAGCAAGGCAGACAGATTTCTAAATAGATATAACTCAAAATTTGATAGAAATCAGCAAATATGATGCAATTTTCAAACACAAAATTTTATTTGTAAAGCTCAAATGATTTTTGGTTATACTTTGTCATAGACAGACTAGCGTAATAACAAGCTTAATTATATTAATATCAAGTTTTAAAGCTACGCAATGGTTATTTTGGGCTGAACGTCATCATTTTGAACTGCAGTCAGATGTCTACGACAGCACTTGAACCGGCACATCCCTCTCCGAGCTTCCACACCACACCAGAGGAAGGACGATTGGAACCGCCGGAATTAAAGTGCACCAGACCCCTTACACGACTGTTCTTCAGAGGAATCGGTCTCGAACCTGAAGCATTTCCATTCCTTAGATGAGACCATATGTCACCGAGGTCCGGTATAAAGACAAAAATGTGTTTTTCGAACTCAGGGAGGTTTAAAATGTGGAGATTCTTCGAAATTTCGAGTTCGAATTTTTTGGCAATATTTACTCTCCTATTGAGAGTTTTAGTTTAGTTATATTGACGTACCGTTTTGAAGCAACACTAGGGCTATTTTGGAAAGGACTTCGCCATTTTGAACCACAGTTAGATGACGAAAGCGACACCTGAGCTGGCACCCCCTCTCCACACCGCACCACACCAGAGGGAAGACATTTGTCCAGACAGATTTAAAGTGCAAGGAACCCCCTTATACGACAGTTCTTCGATGGAATCAATCTCGAACCTAACCTGAGACCCTCCAGCTCCGACCTTCCCACCAGGCCACCTCGTATTGAGAGAAAATATTGCAACGTAGCCATTGCATTGTAATAAATATATCTTTTCTTATATGAGAAAATAAAAAAATTAACCTACAAAAAATCCCTATCACGATATTAAGTTAAAGTGCTTTATGCTTTAAAATGTTAAATATAGTAAATTATTAAAATAAATTCCTATGACCTTGCAATGCTTAACTCGGCCTCGAAGGAATTACTGACATTTGAGGAAGAATTTTAATTAAATACACAAATGAATTAACAAACAAATTAATTTAAGGAGGTATATTAGTTTAACATCCAATGTCAACAATATTATGTATTAAATTCTGGCTTTAAGCTATTCCCCATAATGAGACAGTTAGAGAAATTGGGATAGCAAATTGATGAAGCAATGAAATCAATTATCCTTATGAGAGTTAACAATTATAGCGATGATACGGCTCTCTAGGCATCCGCAGTTTGCAGTAAATCGCCGGCATATTGCAATACAGGAAATAATTTAATAGGGACGACTAGAATACTGATCTTGGTATTCAATTAAGACAAAGGGCATTTACAAGCAACCTTTGGTAAATTTAACTTTGTTTTTAAGTTTTGATTCCTTGAGTATGAAAGTATATGAAAAAGTATTAAAAAAACAAAAACAAAAAAATAAATAAAGATGAAATATTTTATAAGAAATCGTAGCAATAAAACTGTGTATTATGAAAAAAAAACTGTATAACTAGCTGGTACCCGGCGCGTTGCTGCCGCAGAAAAAAATAATATTAAATGCAATCAAACAATAATTTTGCAATGTTATGCCTGCGGATCATCGTTTATGGACACCAATACACGAGTTTCTCAGGTTCTGGAAGGTCACAAAAGATGCAGAGAAATATCGAAATTAAACTGCTTATACGATTCCTGTATTCTTTCCTTGCCTGAAAGTAATGAGCATTTCTCTACATAATTCAATCTAGTGGTAATGGTCCTCCCCAATCTTTCTCGCATACTTTCCAATTCCAACTTAATACCCCTTCCCCTTATAAAATTATGCATCTTGGGCGAGACTACAAATGACAAGACTTTAGTTTAGCTTAGTTTAGTAAGATTAAAGTCCCCTTTTGAAGCAACACTAAGACTATTTTAGGACGGACCTCGTCATTTTGTGCCGCGGTCAGGAGACGACCTCGACACCTGAGCAGGCACCCTCTCCCCACACCAAACTACACCAGCTAGAGGACATTTGACCCCGACGGATTTAATGTGCATCAGACCAGCTTATAAGGCGGTTCTTCGATGGTACCAGGCCTCGAACCTGCAACCCTCCGGCTCCGAAGCTAAAATCGTATCACCTTGCCACCGCAGCCCCACAGATGACACGGCATTTGAGTTATCGAGTTAATTTAAATCAAACAGTCAGTCAGACAGACTGCCTGTGAGGCAATTCGTTCATAATTCGGCAGATATCTACAGAATTGATCAACCGTATGCATAATTTAATCCGCCTGTCTTATAGCATTTTCGAAATACCGCGTTCACCGACAGACAAGCAAATGAGCCTTTTTCGAATTCATATTCATCTGGAGTGTGGTGTTTTATAAAAGTCGCAAGTGAGAATTTTTTGATGATCACAATACTTTTTCTATACTCTCCATTTGATAATCAAAAAGCATAGTAAAATTACTAACTGTTGAATTGGATAGAATAACTGAAGCAACGCACTTTGGAATATTTTGCTAATTAAAATCTAGCTAGGATTCCATAAAATATTTTAAGAATGATGATTTTTTTTTAATGTATCAGTAATTTTTGAAATACGTAAACTAATAACCATTCCACCACACATGTTGTTTTTAGGATAATAACAAAAAATTATGCTGGTCCTCATGTAATACCAAATGTCAATTAAAAAGAAAAGTTATATACAATTTTGATTTAAATTAAAATTTATTATTTTTTAAAGAATTTTTGTCCGAGATAATTATCTATAACAAAGAGAATTATTCTTTTTTACTATGCCAGAATATGATGTGGTTTTGATTTCAGGTTTTTGAAGCTTCAAAATGTTTAAGCACCAAATTTGCGATTTATCGCTTTTAAGACAGTCGTTTTTCGCTTTTAGGGTTATTAAAAATAATGTGGAAGGTTGTCGCATTTTGGTGTCAACTTGATTTCTAAATTTTGCATACTCTGAATTCTTATAAAGGGTCTTAATTAATGGTCTTTGATTTCATTTTTTATTTTAAATTGTTAAATTGCTTAAAAAAATTACATATTATTTATCGTATGTTGGCGCATTTGTTAGAATAAATTAATTTATTAAATCATAGTTGATATATATGAATAATGCCATTGGAAATAACTTAAAAGTTATTTTTTTCATTGTACGCCGTCGTTTGAAGTAAATACTGCTTAAAATAGAATGTTTTTATTAATTGAATAGCAATTCATATTATCTGAAATAGAATATTCTGTATTAATTGCGTAGCAAATTTAATATGTTTGAAATTAAATAAAATTAAATATGATTTGATTAGATAATTTCTCCAACTTTTTCAATAATAAAAAAAAGAAACATTTTGCTTCTACGGAAATGGGATTTTCGAATTCCCCGTTCCTCCAATCCAAGCAACTGTCATCTCAAACCCAGCTTCAGAGCTATTTAATCATCATCTCTCATCCCTGGATCGCAAACATGGGGAGAATGAGGTTGTCCAGGAGTCCGCTAATGATGTTACAATTTCATGTCGCGGGGCTGGTTAATATGCCTCCTCAACTTTGGTATGAAATGATGCATTGCAGTCCTGATATTGGTCAATTTGCAAAACCGTCTCATTAATATAAGCTACGAAACTGTCATATACAAATAAAGAAATAAAACACAAATTTTAAAAGCCATAGAAATATTTTCTTTAATTGTTTGTCTAAAATTTGATAACGCTGATTTTTTGATATTTTGATACAATTTGATATTTTGCTGTAATCATTTTCTATTTTTTCGTTTATATTCAAAATTAAATTGTAAACGGTAAGATAATGACATGTGTCATATATTTTACAACATATTAATACATAAAAAAACTTGACAATTTTTTTTACATATACATCTACAATGAATTTAAAAATCGTTTATTTCAATTAATACTCTCATTTTATTTAACTGTAAAGTTGCAGACGATTTCCTCATTTTAATTAAACATAAATTTACAGATGATTTCCTCATTTTAATAAAATATAAAGTTGCAAACGATATGATTTCGTTTCAGACGATTGTTTATAAAATTTATTTTTACTTTAAAATAATGTAGCGATTTAAAAAAATGCGTTTGTTTATGAATATGTTAGCATTTTCTGGATAAATAACACTAAATATATTTTTACTTTATAGCATGTGACGTGTACACTTTAATATAATTTCAGTGATATTTACAAAAACTTTAGTAGATAATTTTATATACTATAATTATAACTAAACTATGTTTATGATGCAAGTACTTCATATTTTGCTTTTAAAAACTGAAAAATAAAAAACGGCCACAGAAACTAGGACAATGAAATAAAAAGTTAAGTCCCTATTATAATAATTAAAAGGAAAATACTTTCACTGGAAGCAACATTCTGTTATTTTTTTAGAGTTGTATTCGTATTTATATTTTTTATAGATATTTACTGAAGTAATATACACTGAAGTGACAAAAGTCATGGGATGACTGTTAATATCGTGTCGGCCCTCCTTTTGCCCGGCGAAGTGCAACAACTCGACGTGTCATGGAGTCCACAAGTCGTTGGAAGTCCTCTGCAGGAATATTGAGCCATGCTATCAGTATAGACGTCCATAATTGTGAAAGTGTGGATGGTGCAGGAGTTTGGGCACGAACGAACCTTTCGATGATGTCCCATAAATGCTCGATGGGATTCATATCGAGAGATCTAGGTGGCCATATCATGCGCTGGAATTGTTCGGAATGTTCTTCAAACCAATCGCGAACAGTTCTGGCCCGGTGACATGGCGCATTGTCATCCATAAAAATCCCATCGTTGTGTGGGTACGTAAAGTCCATGAATGGCTGCAAGGGATCTGCAAGCAGCTGAACATAACCATTTCCAGTCAATGATCGGTTCAGTTGCACCAGAGGACCGAGTCCATGCCATGTAAAAACAGCCCACACCATTAAGCAGCCACCACCAGCTTGAACAGTGCCTTGCTGACAGTTTGGGTCCATGGCTTCGTGGGGTCTGCACCTCACTCGAACTCTACCATCAGCTCGTAACAACTGAAATCGTGACTCATCTGACCACGCCACGGTTTTCCACTGGTCTAGGGACCAGTCGATATGCTCACGAGCCCAGGAGAGTCGCTACAGGCGATGTCGTGCTGTCAGTAAAGGCACTCGAGTCGGTCTTCTGCTGTCATAGCCCAAGGAAGACAAATTTCGCCGCACAGTCCTATCGGACACGTCCCTCGTACGTCCCACATTGATTCCTGCAATTATTTGTTGCGTGTCTATTAACATTGACCATTCTACACAGACGTCGGCGGTCTCGGTCGTTAAGTGCAGGTAGTCGCCCACTGCGCTGTCCATGATGTGATGCGATGCCTGAAATTTCATACTCTCGGCACACTCTTGATACTGTGGATCTCGGAATGTTGAATTCACTAACGATATCCGCAATGGAATGACACATGCGTCTAGCTCCAACTAACATTCCACGTTCAAAGTCTGTTAATTCTCGTCGTGCCGCCATAAATCACGAAAAACCTGTTCACATGAATAACATGAACACAAATGAAAGCTCTGGAAAACGCGCATTTATACTTTTTCGCTGCGATACTACTGCCATCTGTATATTTGCATATTGCTATCCCATGACTTTTGTCACTTCAGTGTATATACTGAAGTATAGATCTATACCGAAGTAATAAATAAAAACTCAGTTATACCTTAGTTGACCAAATGCAACTAATTTAAACGAGAAGAGTAAAATGCATTTAAGTTTTAGTCTCGTAGCGAAAGATAATTGCTTTAAATCTTACTTTGACTTCTTTGAGCCTGTTATGAGAAAACAATTGACGTGATGACATAATGTAAAATAAGGATGTAATGTACATCACTTGATACTAGATAAGCATAGTTATATGAATAATATCACTATGATATTGTAGAAGAAATTGTGCTTATAAGAGGGAAATTATGCCTGCGAATTATTTAATCGGCGTATTTAATAGGAGAAAATTTGGTGAGCTAGTTTGGGAGAATAAGCTAAAAGCTATTTAAAAAGCATATAAGCAGTGCCACTGAGATCCGTTGCCATTTGCAATATCGAAATATTGTGACTTTAAAAATGCGAATGAACTCTCTCGGATGCAGTTGTAATAAAAAAAAGATGGAGCGACTACTGTCAACTTTTCGTTAATTTCAAAGATTCTGATGGTTTTGATGTACTGAATTCGAAAGTAACAACGAAAACAATGCCTTAAATCTGTATTTCTATGGAATGCTAACAACTGTTAAATAAAATGTTGAGCAAACGTATAATAAATTATTTAACTAATTAACAAAGGTTTTAGTAATGGCGTAAAGAAAGTATCGGGCAAAGATACAACCAAATCTGGGTATTAATAGCAAATACGACATCCGTTTTTGCCCTTTCTTTATGAATTTGGGATTATTTTACATATTATAGCTCAGAAATAGCCATTGATCACACCTTCAAAGTAAAAATTTTGTTTCATTTTAAGAACAATTTTTTTACAGAAATTCTAACAAATATATGAATATTCCTTAGAATATCTGATCATTTAAAAAAATTTCACACGAATATCGAAATAAAATAAGTGAATAAAGTAATTTATCAAGAAAATAAATTTATTTACAGATAATTTATTTCTGATATTTAAGCAGTGCACCCTTTCTTCTGTAAATGAAAATTATCTGAAGATGATGAAAAATAAAGTAAATTATCTGTAAAATAAAGTTATTTACAGATAATTTATTTTTGATATTTAAACAGTGCGCCCCCCCCCTTTTTTTTCTTTTCTTTTCAGGGTGTTAAAAAATATCCTCAAAGTGCAAATATTTCGAACACAGAGATTGCTAAATATGTTTGGTTCTAAACAAGTGACTTATAAGCGGATTAAATAAGTTTGATATCATTGAAAATTAAATAATTTAGTAATGTAATCAACTAGTTTCAAAAACTCAGGGTTGGAAAGTAAAGTAATTTTCACTTCGCTGGAATTTTAAGGTAATAAACATTTTTAGACGTTTAAACACACACCTAAAATAGTTCCATCAGCAGGAAGTAAAACTTTGAAATCTCAACAATTTTTAAAATTAGTTACCAGATTTAAGTCAGTTATTCCTTAATACTTAAAAAAAAGTAATTGTGAATTATATTTTCTTCCGTTTAAAGGAGAAGGATTTAAAATATAACAAATAATTTTATGAATTTGTAATTAAGAATAAAATGGGACCAGAGAGAAACTTTTATTTAGACCTTATAACTTTACCCCTCTTTCTAGTAGATGAAAATTTAAATAGGTAATGCTCTTTTACTGATAAATATTGAACATGCATAAATGAAAAGAATGTTGGTACTCTAGTTGATAAAAACTGAAATAGATAACGTTCTTTCATTGATAGGTATTGAAGATATATAATTTCAAAGACTATTCTAGCAGATAAAAATTTCAGTAGATAATATTGTTTTATTGATAGGTAGTGAAGATGTATAATGGTAAATAATTTTGGTACTATAGTATAAAAAAATTCAAGCAGATAATGTTCTTTTATTGATAATATATAATTTCTAAGCCTATTAATATTCTTAGTATACAAAAATTCAAGTAGATAAGGATTTTTTATTGGTATATATAGAAGAATATAATTGCAAAGAATATTGGTATTTGGAAAGATGTCATAGAAAATTTTTCTCAATTCAAGAGGGATTTATGTTGTAAAAACTTCATAGGTATTTTTATTAATTGAAATAATTATTATTTTACTGCTCTAAGCTCAAGAATTTACTGTAATCAGTCAGAAGGTCACCATTAATCGCAAACGAAAAGTTCGGAATTCCTAATTTCTCCTGTAAGTAAACCTGCAATAAGCAAATTCTAATGCAGAATATTATAATAAGTTTAGTGGTATTCTTCTAACAAAAAATAAGTTTGATTTGAATTACTGTTAAATCATTCACCCTTATATTGTCCCCTTGGTTAAAAAAAGTAATAAAATATTGCTCCAAAATTTACATTTTTGAGCCACCTCCATATAAATAACGAAATGGACAGATTTCGTCTTTGAAACTATGTATTCGTATCCCACCATTTTCCAAAAAACTCCCATTTACGGTAGGCTGAACAAATATACGAACCTTTATCCTTATTAGCATACTATGAGGTGGAAGTCAACTTTTCTCTGAAGGAAAAAATATATCCAATGAATATTTAAAATTTTAAATCAAGATTATTCCTTTTTCGGAGCTTGAGATGGAAGAATTCTAAGAAACTTTCACCAGCAAGAATAAATTTATCAAAATTCTGAATTCGGGTTGTCTTTTTATATAGTTCGCAGTTTAGTTAGTCTACACAAAGGATTTGAAATGTGTCGGTATTCAAGAATTAGAGTCATATTAAGTATTTGCAATCTTAAGGTATCCAACTACGTTCGAAGGAAAATGATTGAGTAACTGGAATTTAAAAAAACGATTTAAAATTATATTTTTTAAGTATATTGTCAATTATATTGCAAAATGCTATAAATACAACAAAATTATTTAAAAAAATATATATTTTGAGAAATAGAAAAGTTTGTTGTAAATTTAATGAAAAATTGGATTTTTTAAAAACTATTTATGGTTTTTATATGTTTTGTAAACATAAAAACAAATCATGAACACAAAAAAGTATTTGAACATATTTTGAGTAGTTAACATATTTTGACAAATAGCAAAATGCGTAGTAAACTTTTATGAAATCTAACCAAAATGATTAACACTTTGCTCAAAATTGTAATCCAGCAATCCTATTTTTTATTACACTCAAGCTATAGAATATAATGATGAATGAAATGAGCCAAAATCTAAGAAAAATTTTGCGAAGCAAAGAAGTGATGGGTAAAAATATACGTATATGTGCATTTTTTCCATCAATTCACAGCTTAATTTTTCTAAAAACATCTATAAATGAAAAAATTATTTCACCGACAGTAAAAATTTTGATTCCTTTCATTGCCCAGATTATTCAAAACACTCTGAAATTTTTATGTAAATACCTCTATTAGTTTTTTTGATATCATGTTAACGGTGGGGAATGTTTATGAAAACATTCGAATGTTTTGAGAACATTCAAGTCAAAGACAAATTTCAGTTGAAAAAATATGTGACCTTGGATGATAAGTAAAGCCTTCCGTTTCTTAAAAATAATAAACTGTTTCGGGAAGATAAAAGTTTAAACTACAAGAAATAATAAAAAATATTCACCAATTTGATCAATTTCCAGTTTTTTTTTAATGTAGGTGGATACCTTAATCGTTTCTAAAACGTGTTACAAAACATGTTCAATGTGGTATGCACTATTTTCTGAAAAGCAAGTTAAATCGCATTACTGCATTCTGAGTAGTAGCTCTTAGTATGTCAGGAGGAATGTTACGCACATTTCATTGCAGCACGTTTTTCAGTTCCGCCAAAGTGTTCAGATTATCATCATAAACAATGCTTTTTATATAACACTTCAAATGTGCTTTTTAACACGCTTCAAATAATATGAAACATGTTTGAAATCAGTATCTTCAAGGTCCTATTTTGCTTAACTACATTGACACAGCGGTATTTTAACTCTGGTGGTAAGTTTTTGAATTGTTTTTGAATGGGAAAAACATGCCATTACCTTCTTTAAATTATTACCAAGTGCGATAACATTTGGTCCAGCAGTTTTTCTTTTATGAACTTTTCAAAGTGGAAATTTAATTAAACCAACTAGTACATTGTTTAAAAGGACAATGGACTTTGAAACAAACGGAAATGGACGGAAAATGTCTTTTTAGGTTTATCGTTTCACCACAAAAGATATTTAATTTCAATTTAAATAGTGGGATAAAGTAGTTTTCTTTTTCTTTTTTTTTTTTACCATTTCATAGAGGAACTTTAGTTACAACTCCCCTGCATTTACGCCCTGTTTTAAAGCAACATTAGGGCTATTTTGTTATTAACCACGTAATTTTGAACAGGAATGAGATGACGAGGATGATATCTGAGCTGTTGCTCCGTTCCCGCACCACAGCAGAGGGGGAACAGTTGACCCCCCGAAGGGTTTAACCTGCACCGGGCCCGATTACAAGGTGTTTTCTGATGGAATCAGCATTCGAACCTGAAAACTTTCGGTTCTAAAGCCAAGTCCACACCATTTTTGATTAATTCTGATTCAATGTTTTAAATTTCCATCTTTACTAATAATAAAACGGAATGCACGAGTGTCTCACATTCAATAAAATATATCATTTGATCCGCATTTATAAAATTTCGCTTGAACCTGCTTTAAAGAGATCGAAATATGTATTTGATTTTATTTTCAAGAGCGAACCAATTTCCTCAAAAACTTATCAGGACAAAAAACAATCAAGAAAGAGTATGAGATAATAACAGTATTCTTTTTATTATGTACGAAGTCTATGAACTACTACTATATTATTTATTGGTTTAGGACATTCGAAAGTCAAATTATCTTTAAATGTAAGTATTTGATGCGGCCCTAACTATTTTAGAAAATTGTTATTGCTCCTCGACATTGAAAGAGATAAAACGTAAAATCAGTTTTCTGTTGGAATTGGATTCGATGGATAAATCGGTTACAATAAAACTGCCAAAGTTTAAGTTCTACATTTATTGACCCATAAAGACAACTAAACTTGGGAGCATGTTAAAAATGGCGAATTGTGGTAGGAAAAAACCCCGATTTTTTGAGCACACGAGACACCTTATACATTGAATGTAAATTTTTACCTTTAGAAGTCTTTCAAGCTAGGGGATTTTATACAAGGTTTTATGTTCTATTATTGAAGACTTTTACAAAATTACTGATTACTAAAGTTATGCCTCGTTATGGACTCCCTTGGTTATTAGAGAAGGCCCACGCTATTCTTTATTTCAGTTAAAACAAAAACAAAATCTTTACTAACGTTACATGGGTCTCAATGGGATATTCTATGGTTATGCATAGGATATCTAAGCAATAAATGTGTGAGCACCTTTGCTCATATAGTCTCCAAAAGGATACATAATTATTTGAAAGAATTTTTAAATCTAGACCCCGGTAGAAGTAACGGCAACATTTTTCCTTTTATAGAACTTTCAGTTTTGTACTTTTGTCTAAAGTCACTAAATTTGTCGTCAAATGCACGCCAAGTTTTTTCGTTAAAACCAGCACTTATAGCTTTGGCATCCATTCAGCATTCATAAGTAGACCCTTTAAATATATCTTTCTCTATTGTGAGATTAATTCATCAAAGAAATAATTTGACAACTAAAATGTCAAATAATTTCTCTGAAGAATTAATCTTACTTTGGAAATCTTGGTCTTTCTTCTCACCCTCGAAGACAGAGATTTTAAAATTTTATTTTACTGGGTTCCAAGTCATGTCGGAATACCAGGCAATGAAAAGGCCGATGCTGCAGAAAAAGCAGCAAGCTCTCTTCTTCAGCGAGAACTTCCACATAACGATGCAAAAACATTTTTTTTGCTCCCCATGTCTACGTGTTGTGGCAACGATCTTGGGATCAACAGGCTTCAAACAAGCTGCATTCGTTCGAGCCAATGATTTATTTCTGGTCTACTGTCCCAGTGCTCTATGTTAAATTTCTGATTGGTCATACACGATTCAGCCATAAACACCTTTTATTTGGTGAACCATGCTCAACATGCACGGTATGTCATGCTGTTTTAAGTGTACGTCATGTTTTAATCGTGTGTCTTGTTTTTAATAATCACCGGTTATGGTTTTTTAATACAGTTTCTATAGACTTGATTGAATTATTGGGTGAAAAACCTCACTCTAATATTTATAAATTCGTACAGTCCATTGGTTTGTTGAATTTTATTTAGGTTTCATTTGCATTTGTTAAAAATCACAGGTAGGTTCTTACAGAAATTTACCTCCTTTAAACCTCCTTTAAAGAAAGTTTTTAGTGTCATTTTAATAGGTATGGATTAATTTTATATTTATACTTTTGCATGATAGCTCATTGAATCAAATTTTTACCATTTGTATAGCATAGCATGGCCAAGTTTGGCTTTTGTGTGAAAAAACTTAACCAACCCAACACAACTAGAGAAATGATATTGCAGATTCATAAGAATTCTTATTTTTAACTGAAGTTTACTATAGTTTGTTACTTAACACATTAAGAAAAACAATTATCGGAAAACAAATGAATAAAAATTGTCGCACTCACCATACTGCATACGAAGGGCCTCGATCGAGCACGACTCTAATGACATAAAGTAGGCACGCGACAAGTTTGACAATCAGATTGAAAATACGGATTCTCAGACCTGCAAGAGAAAAAGACATTCAAAAATGAATCATAAAAATACAAACTTCATTGATAATTGTATATAAATAAAAATGAATGCTTGTCTGTATGTCTTTTATGCCTTCCTTAACCGTTCAACCGATTGTGACGAAACTTGATCAACATACTTACGGGACGGTTATAGGAATGTTTAAAACCCCAACTGTTTACATAGGATCTTCTCCAAATAACTCGCTGAGGAGAGATAATAGATTCAATTAAGATTCGAAATTCAAGCTAAAAGTTAATATTCCGTAGTTATTGCATGTAAACTCCATTCTCAGAGGTAACAACTTTATTGCATATAATGCGAGAAAGTTTTGGGGAGATCAATCCTGAGAGTTTTAAATTTTAATGACATTTCAGGGTTTTTCGTAGTATTTTTCGAAAATATTATAGTACAAATAATTTTGTGGTATCTCAATTTTCTAAATGTTTTCTTCTTATAGAATAAATGTTTTAAGTGTTTAATCAATTTAAAAAATAATAATATTTTCCAACACCAAGCTTCACGGTTCTAAAAGAATGCACAAATCTAATATATAAAAGGGAATATTTATTAGTAGAATAGAATAATAATTATAAAATAATAAATTTATTTAAGCTCCTAATTTATATATCCTTCAATTTCAATGAATCTGTATTCACCGCCGACAAAAAATAAACGTTATTCTCAATTAAACAACACAGTTGTTTCAAATTCCAAACGATATTTCCAAGATTTTTATTTTTATTGATATGTATCCTATCCGGTCAATTGCAAATAAACAAATAATATGCGTATCAAAATAAGCGGAAAACGTCTGGATTCCTAAAAGTAGAAATATATGCTTCCAATAAATGTATGATAAACGATAAAATCATTCAGAACAAAAAAAAATTAAACATTAACTTGAAAATATCGTTCACTTAAATTGTAAAAAATGCTGAAATACAGGTGGGAAGAAATAAAATTTGAAATTATAAAATATTTTCTAAAGAATGAATTTCATAAAAGTTTAAAAAATTCAATAGTCTGTCCACTTTCAAATATTTAAAATATTTACTTTAAAATTATGTAATTTCCCGATAACCATACTTACATCTGGTTTCTTTTTAAATAAAATTGGCAACAGAATCTAAATGAACATTCACAATGACAAGTTGATAAATTACTTTGCGAAACGTCCATTCATTTACCAAAACCTTCTCTTGAGTGTCTTTTTTTAGTTTCACGTTAATTAAGAATTCTCTGAGGATTCTTTAATGACTCTCTTTAACTCATGCCGGGGCGATTAAATTACAGAGAGTATGATTTTTTTAAAACTCAAAATTAAAACATTTTAATTTTACTTCACCTGTTTTCGCATATTAATTAATTTTTCATTGATATTGCGAGTAGATGTTAAGAAATAAACGAAAAACGAAACATATTTTAGATTTTATACTTTAAATGAATTTTGTCTTTTAATCTGGAAAATGTATTTATTGTCAGAACCGAATGCAAATCAATATATCTGTATAAATAAAAATGAATGCTTGTCTCTTATGCGCTGCCTTACCGCTCATCCGATTCCGATAAAACTTCGACTACTTATTACTTGCAGTTACGGGATGGTTATAGGCACAATACAATCATTAAAATTATGAAAAAAATTTCGGATTGGTTTACCGCATGTATTGACCATCAATTAACTGCCAAATATCTCGCCAAGGAGATACAATAGATTCAGTAAAGATGCTAAATTCAAGCTAGACGTTAATATTTCGTATCTATTGTACTTAAATGCAATGTAAGTCTTTCTCTGAGGTAATAATTTTATTAGAGATTCTACGAGCAAGTCTTAAGGGAACCAATCCTATAGGTTTGAAATATTAACTAAAGGTTTAATAAAAAATGTTGCGTTTTCTGCATTAACTTTCGAAAATATTATAGTACAAATAATTCTGCACCATCTTAGTTTTCAGAAAATTATCTTTTCAACTATATTAAATGTTTTATGGCATAAATTTATTTTCTATGTTTAAACAATTTTAAAAGAAACTATTTTAATCACATTTTCTAAAATTAAATTTGATAACACTGAACGAATATTAAACGAGTTACGAGATACAATAAATAGTGTCTTTCATTACCATTCTGAATGAACACGAAACATCACAATTCTAAAAGAATATACAAATCTAATACATAAATATGAGTATTTGTGTATAGAATAGAATAAAATTAGAATAAACAGTGTTTATGCTTCTTCTTTAGGTATCCTTTAATTTCAATAATATTTTTTATTGTAAATAAACATTCTTCTAATCATTCTTAATCAAACAAGATGTCTATTTCAAAATCCAAACGATATTTCCAAGATTATTTCTTCAGCGGCAGCAGCGAGCCGAGTATCAGTTAAAATGTTATATTCTTAAAAAATCCCACATTTTTTATGTAAAGCTAGAGCATAAAATATTTAGAGAAATTCACCTTCCTTTTATTTAGGTACTAGCCGCCTTTGGCGCTCAGCAAGCAATGCGTTCTAAAATTTTGAATTAAATCACATATTCATTAGCTTTTAAGTAATTTCGGGCATTGATTGGCCTGAAATTAAAAATGTTTTTTCCGTGATGTTACCAAAATATTAAATATGTTTTTTTTAAATAAAGCGAAAAAGGAAATAAAATATTGAATACATGATTTAGATGTTGCAGACGATTGTAGAAACCTTGGCTTTCCATTTATTTTTTAGAAACTATCAATTTTATCATGGAAAAAAATTATTGAATTAATGATACAGATATTGCAAATGATTATAGAAATATGCCATTAAGTCGAGATTTCAATGCATATCCTGTCTAAATTCAATCAGGTTTACCATAAATCAAGAAGTTTTGTTGAATAAATGATTTAGATATTGCAAACGATCATAGAAACTTTTGATTTGCATTTATTTTTTTAGAAAATACATTTTATGTTTCTTTTATTTTATTCAGACACGTGCTAAAAGTATCATTTCTTTAGACTTGATTTACGATGATAGCTTTTTTTATTCTTATTATTTGAACTTCCGTAATTGTTTTCTTTTATTTTATCCAGTCACGTGCTCAAAAAAACATGGTCACAATATTTCTTTAAAAATTCTATAAAAATAGAGGCTTATGTTATACATTAAAACGCTGATACAATTAAAACACTAATTTTTTTATCTTTAAATTGATGTTAAAATTATGTTTGTCCGACAATATTTTCGGAAGTTATAGTGGAAAAACGTAGAAATTTCGCTTAAATTTAATTAATTCAAATTCTAATTAAAAATTTGAAAAAAGGGCTCCGAGGTGCATATTCCGAACCTCCAAGGTATACATGTACCAAATTTGGTAGCTGTAGGTCCAACGGTCTGACCTGTAGAGCGCCAACACACACACACACACACATTGAGCTTTATTATAAGTATAGATTACATAAAATAAAGACTTTAGAACGAATAAAAAGAAACAAAAATGTTTTATTATGTAGGATGAGTTTATATTAATCTCTCAAATGGACAAATTCATATATGTTATAAAACAATATTATCTATCCTGTGGCTATTGCTTGCCAGTAACGACTGAAAAAACTAATATTTTAGCAATGAAAAAATCTTAGTTTGAAACATTTAGAGCATTTGTTTAAAATGTCAACATGTGGAATATTTCATTCTTTTTGGAGCTCCAAAATGATTAATTGTTCATTATGTTATGTAATAAAACAACATAGCCCATCCTATGGCTATTGTTTGCCAGTTTGCTAAAGAAAACTAATATTTTGGTAGGGAAATATCTTAATTTGAAACATTTAGAGCATTTGTTTAAAATTTTAACATGTGGAACATTTAATTCTCTTTGAAGCTCCAAAATGATTAAATGTTCTCTAAGTTCTATGCAAAATTTGGCAAAATTAAAGCTTAAAGATCAATTGCAAAATTTCATTTCTATAACTGAAAGCAATTCTAATTCAAAGTGGGCAATAAAAAAAAGACATAATTACAAAAAAAATTATTATTTTTGAATTACGGAAGAATAACAATATACAGGAAGTATACGTCAAACAACGACATCGAATTGTTTAACAATTATCAAACTCTCCCATTATAGTTACACACAAGAAAAAAAATAATAGTAATCTCCATCATTAAAAAAATCATTAGAAATGATGTTCATTTAAGAAGCAAAGCAAACAAAAAAATCAAGAAAAAAAAAATGAAATTAGTGATCGCAAATCTCATGTTATCATGTGAGACACATTGCTTTTTAAGTCATTATTTGTCCTAGTTAATTTAAGTCATTAAACCGATTTGAAACAATCACGAGCCTTCTCTATCGATCGCTCTCTCCCCCTTCCATATATATATATATATGCTAATTTTTCCTATTCCAACTTTAACGACTTTTGAGACGAAGAAAAATGCATCGCTTTCTAAATATCCACGCATGCGTAGTCTGATAGTCTCGTAATTGTGTCAAACCGGTTTAAACTGGTTAGGGACTTAAATTAATTAAGACAATTTGTAAGAATTCAGAGGATAAATAATTCAGAAATCAAGCTGTCACTTTAGTTGGCGATAAGTTGCAATCTTCTGCATTATTTCCTAATAACTTTGAAATTAAAAAAAAAAAAGAAAGAAAGATACCTTAAAAGTATTAAATCGGTAATTTGTTGCCTACGCCTATTGAGAATTTAACAATTTGTTGCCCACGCATTTTGAGGCTTCAAAAAACCTCAAACCAAAATAACATATTCTCACATGAGAAAAAAAAATACTTGCTTTGTCAAGCAAGGCTATGATATCTTATTTTCAAACAAGCATTTTTAATAATAATTTTAATTTTCCTTTCGCTTTTAGAATTCTAAATGAAACCTTAGTAAGAAAATAATAATAATAATAAAAAGTCAAGAGGGTAATCATCTTGAATTTTTTTGTTTTCAAAAAATCTGTAACAGTCTTCGCTTCAGACTGAGAAATTACTCCACCAACATTAATTAACCACCAAACCCGTAGATGTGGGAGTTTTTTTTTATTATTTTTGAATCAATTAAGCATCTCCCCGGGGATTTTCTAATTATTTGAGATGCTTCGAATCGTTCAGGGCGCACTACTTAATTATTTTCTAGCCACAAATTAAAAATACTTTGGAATCAATTTAGGAAATTCTAGGAAATGATTATTTTGCGTAGATAAAATAAGAGAAAAAAATTAAATTTAAATCACAATAAAATTAAAAATACATTATGTGGATGTTTCCTTGATGTAATTTTATAGGCTTAAATATTCCATTTGGTGAAACGAAGGAGTTATTTATATTATTTAATCATATGTAGGAGGTTAATACAAATATTATATATATGTGTGTGTGTGTGTGTGTGTGTGTGTGTGTGTGTGTGTGTATTTATACAAAGAAATGTTAATTACAACATTATCAATGCTCAAATGAAAAATGACAAAGCATACTGAATAAATACTTTATTTAAAGTATACACCATAGGTATACACTTTAGATCCCATTGATTAACGAGCCGAATTAGTTTCTAGAATTCAAGTTTAGACGGAAATTAAAGTTTTTTTTTAAATAATTAGTGTAATCTAGTTATTGTTGGTATTTTGGTAAGATTTTATTAAATAATATTTTTAATTTGTAAATTAAAAGTATGTTTTTCAGAATATTTTTTAAAAATCTTGTTTCCATAACTCTTAACAAATCTATTATCACATTAATTTAAATAGTAAATTTTACACTGATAATTTGTCGTTGAATAATTTAATGCATCGATTTATTAATATATCGGTAAATATTTCAAATATATATACCGAAAAACTGTTAATTAACACAATTTTTTCTATAATTAGAAGAGATTTAAAACTTTCAAACCTTTGCATTATTTTTTAAATCGTTTATAATTCAAAATTCTTTCTATTATTTATTATTATTTTTTAAATTAAAAGAGTAATTTTAATTGACAAAAATCCCTATATTATATATATATATATATAGGGATTTTACTAACAGTATCATTTTGAAAGATGTGCATTAAAGTAGGCATTTTTATGACAAACAAATTTTTGCATTTTAATTTTAGAGAGTTTATTTTTTTGAAAATTCTGGGTTAGGAATTGATTGCAGGAAATTTTTTTGTTTACATTTGAAACGAATTTTAATTTGTTTTTTCCGAGACTATACTTTTAAACTCCTGCAGTTTTCTTCTTGCAGTTTAAAAAAATATTTTAAAATGTTCTTTCTAATATACAAATAACAGCATTAGCATATTGCATATGATATTTCAACTATTATTATAATAGTGTCATTTCCGACACATTCTTTTTTCAAAAATCTTTTGTATTTTTTAATCCTATAGTCTATTTCGAAAATTCTTCAGTCACAAAGCAATGAAAAGATTCCAACCGCAGGGTGAAAAAAAAATCAATTACGTTGGTCGTTTTCGTTTTATTTTTATATTTTAAAACTTTCTTAAAAGGAGAGAGATCTTCTCTTCGATGAAAGCGAGTCTTAATTCTTTCTTCTGTCTCACTACTTCCCCCGAGGATTCTTAACTTTTCGAAGGGATTAAAAGAAAGTCTCCACGGAAGAAAAAATATAGATACGGTTTGACATTCTTTTTTGTACCCAGTGCGGTTGCGTATGAGAACTGGTAAATTGTATTCGAAACGTACAGAGGAAATTTCGAAAAACTATTTTTGTAAAAATCTGTCTGCCATTTTTTTTTTTTTTTAAAGAGTATAAAATCCGAAAAACATCTTTTTTTATTTCACAAAACAAGAAAAAAAATCCATGAAAAATGACTCGCTAAATTTGAAACAAGCAGAAAAAATTTGAAAAAAAGAAATTCTTCTTAAAACTTTTAGAGTTGCACTAAAATGTAAATAAATAAAATGAAAAGTCTGTAAGTCAACACATTAAAGGCGGGAGTCATAGTACTACGAATTAAGTCTAAATTTTTTTATGATTACCCAAAATATCGCCTTCTCTAAGACAAAAAAACGAGGCAGCTGTTGCTGCGTTACCTAGCAAACTTTTGTTAAGATCCCCCGCCTTTAATGTGTTAATATGTCAGAATTGATGATGCCACTTACGGAATTAAAATAATTGGCAAAATCGGAGAACTAATGCACCAGGCAGAAATAGTGACCTCATTTCGAATATTTTTATTTCACATGAAATTATATGCTTCCTAGATATGGCATCAATTGTTGTCATTCACCTCATCACCATCTGTCTTAGAAAAATCTTAAACACAATGTAGGTTCTGCATTCTATGAATATTTCATTCCTCAGCCATTTATATCTGATACAAATTATCACAGACTCCTAGATTATGTAATCACTGATCTCGATCTCTCACGTAGCTATATATTTTTTTTGACAGATACCACAAAATAAAATTTTGACCCAATCCTCATTTTCAATCAGCAGGAGTGGTCTTTCCACATTTTCTGTTAAGCAATTGTTATCCCCTAACCTCCAAAAATCTTGCAAACTTTCGACAAGTCAGGTTTTTTTTTAAGTTTTAGTTTAGTTATATTAACGTCCCATTTTGAAGCAATACTAGGGCTATTTTGCGACAGATGTCGTCACTCTGAATCATAGTCAGATGTCGAGGACGACACCTGAGCTAGCACTCGACTATCCAAGCTTTCACGCCACAACAGCGGGAGCACGTTTGGTAACGACCGATTTAACGTTCCCCAGTTCGATGGAATCGGACATCGAACATGCAACCCTCCGGTTCCGAAGTCAATACCTTACCACCAAGCCACCGCGTCCTTCAACAAGGCAGAGGACACCTTGCTTGGTAATTGCATACAATGGTTATGAAATATTAGCCTTTGGCGTTAATTATACATTATTACTATATATATATATATATATCAAGTAATCTTTGGCGAGCTTTTAGCCATACGCCAATAAACAAGTGGCGGTCTTAAAAGTATCGGAAAATTGAATCCTGTTTTGTGTTTTAGACAATTTTTATGTGTGTTGAATTTGTATTTTAGAAAAGATTTTTACCAACCAAATAAAACCCAAACGCGACACATAATTACGATTGTAGTCATAAAATATTACATCAAATTTAATCTATTTAAATCATTACATCTGAAAGTGCGGAATAATAGATGTTCAATTCTTTGTTGGATGTGGCTCAACATCAAACTTTTAAGACAGCAATCCAATTTGTCTGCTAAATTTTATTCATCTGGCAATTTTCGTTTTGTAAATATCATCTTAACATATATTCGAATATTTGGTTAGATGACTTCCTGTGAGTGAAGTTTTCTCAAAACCCGAAAGAAGTCTGCAAATGTAATGCATTGTATTAAATTCCTTCTGTATAGCTCAAACCGCTTTTGAGCTATCTTTATCGCAGACAGACAAATAAAATGCCAAAAATAAATTTTTCAAATTTTGGGACATTCAAAAGCAAAGATTTGTTCAATTCTGGAGTTCGAATAATTTGGTTTGTCTTTGAACAAGCCTCGTCAGCTTGAAAGCGTAGACACACAACGAGAATGTTTAATCTGCAAATATAATTACCATGATTTGATAACTGGATTTTTCTTATTTAATAAATTATTGTGATTTTTTTTCAAAGTTTCAAAGTACAGTTAGAAAACTGAGCGTGCCAGTGGATTTATTCCATTTAGAAAACTAAATCCAAAATATAGATATAAAATATATTTCATCTGTATAAATGAAAATGAATGCTTGTCTGTACGTGTCTGATGTGCTGCCGTACCGCTCATCCAATTGCGATGAAACTTCGAATACTTATTGCGTGCACTTTTTTGTTTCTGTTGAAGATGGGAAAATAAAAACAAAAATTGAATGATAAAGATAAAAAAAATAGAATTAATATTGTTTACGCTTCTCCTTTTATATATCACCCAATTTCAATGAATGTATTCATTTCAGATACGAAAATCATTTTTCCTATCATTCCTAGCTCAGCAAGACAGTTATTTTAACTTTCAAACGATATTTCCATAATTATTTCTTCTGCTGCAGCGCCGGATAACAGCTAGTATAAATATAAAATATCTATATCAAAACTATTTTACGAAATACGTTTATTTGGTTAGTTGTGCTTTTGAGTTTCTACATTCACATATAAAAGAGGAGAAATTCTGTTGAGAATGAGCTAAATTAAAAAAAAAGGTTTTCAAATAATTCTATACCAAATATTATCTGTTTAAATCCTGACACTAATAAATTTGACCAGATATCCCGATTTGGCCGAATTCACCGGAAACGATCAAAACAGCGATAGGATTAGGCAGATGAATTTGGATAATATTTAAGGATTCTCGGATCTTTGGCCGTTCTGCAAAACCATCTCATAGGAGAGACGTTGCGTCTTCAGTACGGGGTATTTGACGCCCCACCATTTCTCTATACTCAAACTGTCAAGTACCGCCATCTATGTATATATTTAGTCACTGAACCAGTTTTAATTTAGTTTTGGATGGCAACAGTGTATATAATTTAAGTTCTTTTTTTAAAGAAATTAATGGACAAAATGGAAGCATTTACTGTCGTATCTAACATTTGGTGATCTGGACGTGATTTGAACACGCCACCTTCTGACTCCAAATTGAAAGGCTGAGTGTTCAAATCACAACCGGGTCACCAAATGTTAGATACGATAGTATCGAAAAGCAATCACTACATCGGAAGCTTCTCATCCCCATATCTAGGGTGTTTATCCCTAGAAGAATTCATAGAATTAACACCGGTAAATTGTATTCATGTGCATGGGCAGACATATCGACATATACATTTTTTGTTCAGAATTTGGCTGAAATTCGTGATATAAAGGCATCATATATAATCTCATCCATTTTTGTACTTTCAAGTTATTATGTTATCACAATAATCAAAATATTTATAAACAACGAAAATTTATTTCAATGTCATTGTTTACAAACGCAGGTGCAGGGATTTCAAGAGTCGTAATAGACGAATAAGAATACAGTTACTAAATTATTGAAATAAAACTAATAATCTAAAATAAATAATTAACAAATAATTGAAACTAAACTGGCAATTTTATTAAAAGATAGGATTGGTAATAAGTACAACATAGGGCTAAACTGTTTGCAGCGTATACAAGCACAGTAGTTCGTTTGGGAAAAATAAGAGTTAGGTTTAGTTTAGTTATATTAATGTCCCGTTGTAAAGCAACACTAGGGCTATTTGGGGGCGGACCTCGTCCTTTTAAACCACGGTGATGACAAGGACGACACCTGAGCTGGCACCCCCTCTCCACACCACGTCTCACCAGTGGGAAGAGGTTTGACCTGACAGATTTAACGTGCAAGTGACCCCCCTGACCCAACGGTTCTTTGGTGGAATCGAGTCTTGAACACGAGACCATCCGGTTCTGAAGCCGAGACCTTACCACCAGGTCAACACGGCACGGGAAAAATAAAAGAAATCATCTGCCTAACTGGTAATTTGGATAATTTAACACAAAGTAGTAACATGAAACCAGCACATGATTAGCGGCGTTCACCCACATTTTCACTCCCTATTCTGCTCGAAAATTGACAATTCAGCTGAAAATAAAAACATCCCGTCTTCCCTCGAAAAAACTATTATTCTCGGCTGTCACGTAATCTCTCTTCCTACCCTTAGAATCGATAGGAATGTGTTTTATGTTCAATTTCCTGAAATGTAGTCTTGGGAGGGAGGAGGGGCGTGTTCGACGTTTTAAGATGAGCCTCGCGATAGGCATCGGAGGGAGAGTCTCCTGCTTTCGTTTTAATCCAAGACAAGGGGATTGCTGAAAGTGTTATGTTTATTTTCACGTTTTGCTCAAATGCCAACTCGTCTAGCGACGGAGACAATTTCCTGCCCAGGGGTCGGGCAGGAAGTGCGGATCTGCGCGTGCAGATCTTCGAGTTTTCGAATGCTTTCTCAAGAAGGACTGATGAAGCTGAACTGTTCATAATTTTAATCGTTTTGACTCTCTTGTACATCTCTATCTATATTAATATTATCCATCTTATCGCCAAATTACCAAATTCGTCGCCAAATCACTAAATGGTCACTAAGTTTGTCGCCAAGTTCTGGGATTATTGGTGCGATGCTAGGGCACCGTTCAATACAGATGACTGTTGATCAGTCTTCATAACGATGACATTATTAGCTCGGAAAAGCAAAATTACAGGTTCGTAACAATTTGTTAAAGGCTCTCCAAATGAAATTGGGAGTCTAAATGACTAACTCTCCCTCAATTCAAGATATATTAATCTCTGGATCATCTAAAAAAAATTCTTTTTTTTTTGTTGCGCATTTCTGCGAAGGGACTTAAGTAATTTATCGTTTGGTTTTATCACTTTCAATTAATTAATATCTCACCACAAGGTGAGATTTCTAGATGTTGCATATTTTAATTATTGCAATCTTGTAATGCACAGTATACGCTGAACTTTCAACGACTTTTCGGATCCTTTACAACTGCACCTGTATGGCTCTTTTATTGCATATTTGGGAACTGCGTCAACGAGTCTGTAAATATTGCCACATTGAAATGAAACAATCGAGTCTACATAGCCGAAGGGTCCAATAGCTACATATATTGGTCCCATAGTCAAGATAGTTCGAATCTCGGTTGGTTCAAAATTTTCGTACATATTTTTTCTTGATTTGCTTTTCCCTGATTTCGTGTTACAGGAGATTCTGGACCTTTCTTTAATTTACCAGATAAGTGCTCTGGACTTTTCTTACTGTCTCCAGAAAGGTATTCTGGAACATTCTCTTCCGGAACAAAAGGCAAAGATCTCTCAGTCACGGTGCTCTCAATTCACAGTTGAGTTAATAAGTTGATTTAACTATACTTCCAGTGTCTTCTTCAGTTATATCTAAGTGACAATATGTAACAAATATTTTAATTTGAAAACACACACACGATCTTTCAGAATATTCTAGGAAGGCTGAATTTGTAATAAATCGATTTGATATTCTTTTCTTTCTTTGCTTCTTTCAAATAGTACAACATAAATAATAAACAACTTACTAGTTTTTTTATTTTAAATTTCTTTTCTTTCCCCAACAATTTTTATACTTTGGCTTCATCTTATTTAATACTATCCACCTTTGGCGAAGAGTCAGTTCTATTTATATTTTAATAGCAAAAGTTTTTTGTACAGAAATATTTTCATAAATTATTAGTCAATAAAGCTGAAAGTCAGCTTAATTTTTAATTCAAATTTGCATTGAAATTTATTTAAAAAAATCATCCCTAGATTCACATTTCTACCTTCAAATTAAGTTCTAGCAAAATTTGGATATTGTAGGTGAAACCGTCTAATTTATAGAGTGCCAATACGCACTTATTAAGATATACGCCGCAATAGCCTGGTTGGCAGAGCATCAGTCTCGTATGTGAAAGGTCGCGAGTTCTGTCCTCTTCACGGCCAAAGAATGCCTTGTTGGCTCATGGCAGTTGGAGCACGCTCAATAGATCGTGACTGCAATGTCCTCCAAGTTCCCATAACCTCTGGGGGTACTGAATCAGGGATGAGTCGGTCTCTGATTGGGATCTGAATTCGGATTGATGGATGGATGAGCTCGACTGCCCCCTAAAAAGGAATGTGTTGTGTGTGTTCGGACAAAGTCGTCCATTCACCGTAACGGTGCTCTTTCACAACAAAAGGCGCACACTTCTGCCTTCATTCGGAAGAGCTTCGCTCATTCGGCTTCGTATGACCAAGTGGCATTAGACCGACCGGATTATTAAGATATACTGCCCGATTCTAAAAATTTAACAATTGTTTCTCAAAAATAGCAACTATAAAATAAATTTGCAGAATAGAAAATGTATATGTACCTTTTCTATTTAACTATTGAAAATAATTCTTTGTATAAAATAATTATATTTCAATAAACTAAAAAAAAAACTGGTGAGATGACACAAGCGAGAATAGTTCATAAACTATCAAATCTTTTACAAGATTTAACAACACATAAAAGCAAAATCTTTCTATTTTAAAGACTAATTAAGTCTTAAAATAGAAAAGAAAAAAGGATAACACTTTAAATGCCTCCTATCTTAAAGACATACATATTCAAAATATTTCTCAACACAAATAACAAAATTTCTCGAAGGTATCTGAAAAGTTTATCCTTTTTAACAAGTATAATAGCCGTCGCATTTCATCTAGAACAAAATTCGTTGCTCGAAACCAGCTCGAGATAATGATTATGAAAAATAGAAAAGCAAAGCATGTCAAACACCCTGACAGCTACGCGGAGTGGAAAGAAAGTATTCTTTACAACTGAGTTATTGGAGCATTCATTCGAAGGATTTCCGCTGATTTTATTTCGGCTTGCACTTCATTTATTCCAAAATGCAGGCAAAAAGGAACAGTTGAGGTTGAAATGTATGTCATTTGGTTTATTTCACTTTGTCATGTAAAGTTTATGGAAATCAGTTAAAACCGGTTCACAAATTTGATGTTTTAATTTGATGAATAGAATGATCGTGCGAATGTGATTGATAATTTAAGGTATCCGACTATGTTCGAAAAAAAATTTTAATTGGTTTTTTCAAAGTATAATATGGTTTTTAGATGTATTGTTAATTAAATTGGAAAATACTATAAATACAAAAAATATTTGAAAATATATTTTGAGAAATAAAAGAATTGTAAATTATAATGAAAAATTGGATTTTTTAAAAACTATTTATGATTTTTATATGTATCGTACGCATTATAAAAACAAAGTATAAACAAAACAAAGTATTTGAACGCTTTTGAGAAACAGCAAAATTTGTAATAAATTTTTATGAAATCTAACCAAAATGGTTAACACTCTACACAAAATGGTAATGCAGAGATACTATTTTTCTTTGAACACAAGTTATAGAATATAATATGGAATGAAATGGACCAAAATCTAAGAACAATGTTGAGATGCAAAGAAGTGATGGATAAAAATATGCGTATATATGTATTTTTTCCATAAATTTTAAAACTTGATTTTTCTAAAATCACCTATAAACGAAAAAATATTTCAGAAACAATAAAACTTTTGGTTCATTTCATTGCCCATTTTAGAAAAAATACACGCTGGAATTTTTATGTAAATATCTATTTAGTTTTTGAGATATCATGATACAGAATTTTTATGAAAATGAAAGTTTTGAGAAAATTGAAGTTACAGACAAATTTGAGGTGAAAAATATGCGACTTTGGATGATAGGTCAGATTTTCTTTTCCTAGAATGGACTAACTGTTTTGGAAAGAGGAAAGTTTGTACAAGAAATAACAATTTTAAGTTTTTTTTGTCAGTATGGTTAGTAACTAAAGTTTTTAACGTAGTAGGTTACCTTAAGACGCTGTACCGAAATAAAACCAGTTGAAGTGGTCACTCCTAAAACTTCTCGCAAACTTTCTAAAAATGTTTCTATTTTAGAAATTAGTTTACTTTAATTATCTTAACATTTTGTTTTAAAGCAACACGTGTGCTATTTTGGAACGGACCCAGTAATTGTGGAACACGGTCAGATGACGGCGGCAACACCTTATTGTTGTCTTATAGAGACCCCTAGCATAGTTTTAAAGCAACACGTGTGCTATTTTGGAACGGACCCAGTAATTGTGGAACACGGTCAGATGACGGCGACAACACCTTATTGTTGTGTTATAGAGACCCCTAGCATAGTTTTAAAGCAACACGTGTGCTATTTTGGAACGGACCCAGTAATTGTGAAACACGGTCAGATGACGGCGACAACACCTTATTGTTGTCTTATATAGACCCCTAGCATAGTTTTAAAGCAACACGTGTGCTATTTTGGAACGGACCCAGTAATTGTAGAACACGGTCAGATGACGGCGACAACACCTTATTGTTGTCTTATATAGACCCCTAGCATAGTTTTAAAGCAACACGTGTGCTATTTTGGAACGGGCCCAGTAATTGTGGAACACGGTCAGATGACGGCGACAACACCTTATTGTTGTCTTATAGAAACCCCCAGCATAGTTTTAAAGCAACACGTGTGCTATTTTGAAACGGACCCAGTAATTGTGGAACACGGTCAGATGACGGCGACAACACCTTATTGTTGTCTTATAGAGACCCCTAGCATAGTTTTGGAGTACAAAATTTACGAAACAATCTTTGACTGTAATGAAATATATTTTTAGTGAATTGGCCTATTTTATGACTTAAAACTTTTAAACGATTAAGAGCCCGGGATGCTTTTAAAAGTATCTAAAATTCAAATTTGTGCTTTATACATATTTTTAAGCGATTGCAATTAAAATTTAATACATAATTAGAATTGCAAAACCAAATTCAAGTCATTGCATTTTTATGTTATCGCCTTTTTAATGCTTCTGAAGGTACACTACAGATAATAAAGCTGTATTGCAAATATTATTTGCTTATAACATTTCATTCTTCATTTGCCATCGTATTAATTTGTATTCGAAAAGTCGGGTAGTCGAACTTTCTCTGAATAGAATTTGTTCAACATTTGATAGAAATATACAAATTTGGAGTAAAAAATGTAAATCCAATACCATACGTATAAACTCACAACCGATTAAATTATATTTATTACAAGACTGACAGACATTTTACAAAAATGTGTTTTTCAAACTTAAAGAGTTCTAAAAATGTGGAGATTTGTCAAAATCTCTAGATCTAATTGACAATCTCGAAAACTTGATTATTACAGTACTTTCCTGGTACTTAAAACATGAGAAAATAAAAAGAATGTTGAGTCAAAACGTAATAATTATCAGATCTTCAGCCCAACATTCTTGAAAGTTGAAACATGGCTTGGCATAATGTCGCTAATGACACAAATACAGCCCTGGAGTCATTAGAAATGGCATGAGGTGCGATATATTACACTAATATAGTAATCTATACTTATAATAAAGCTCAATGTGTGTGTGTGTGTGTTGGCGCTCTACAGGCCAGACCGTTGGACCTACAGCTACCAAATTTGGTACATGTATACCTTGGAGGTCGAGAATGTGCACCTCGGAGCCCTTTTTTCGAATTTTTAATTAGAATTTGAATTAATTAAAATTTAAGCGAAATTTTGACGTTTTTCCGCTATAACTTCCGAAAATATTATTGCACAAACATGATTTTTATATCAATTTAAAGATTAAAAAATTAGCCTTCTAATGGCGTTAGTGTTTTAATGTAAAACTCAAGCTTCTATTTTTAACGAATTTTTAAAGAAATATTTTAACCATGTTTTTTTTTAGCAAGTGACTGGATAAAATAAAAGAATGCCGGAAGTTTAAAAAAAAAAACTTTCATCGTAAATCCAGTCTAAAGAAATGCAGCTTTTAACACGTGACTGGATAAAATAAAAGAAACATAAAATGTGATATTTTCTAAAAAAATAAATGCAAAGCAAAAGATTGTATGATAGTTTGCAATATCTAAATAATTAATTTTATAAATCTTCTTTACGGCAAACCAGATCGAATTTAGACAGGATATGCATTGGAATCCCGATTTAATGGCATATTTCTATTATCGTTTGCAATATCTGTATCATTAATTCAATATATATTTTTTTTCATTATAAAATGTGATAGTTTCTAAAAAAATAAATGCAAAGCTAAGGTTTCTATAAAATCTGCAAGAGCACGTCAAAGGGAAAAAATTGAGTTTTATCACCGTGTTGCCATTATGTTGACGGAAGTTCAAATTAAAAAATATATAAAAAAACTATCATCGTAAATTAAATTTAAAGAAATGCAACTTTTAGCATGTGACTGGATAAAATAAAATAAATATAAAATGTGATATTTTCTTTAAAAAATGCAAGGCAAAGGATTCTATGATCGTTTGCAATATTTAAATCATAAATTGAATAAATTATCTTTATTTATACAGGATTGAATTTATACAGGATCTGCATTCAAATTCCTTTCCAATGACCAATTTGTAAAATATTATTAATAGCCATATATATTGTTTAATACTATTAATTTGATCTAAATGAAGTAAATAATTACACTTTATGTAGTTTGAGTCAAACAATGCATTTATGAATAATGAGTTTTAGATTTCTTTATACTTTGCTCTGTGAGCCATATTTTACAAAATATTTTTATTAATATTTTAAATAAAAGTTGCTACACCAATTAGTCTTCGAAATCCATCATTAAAACTGTCTGATTTATAAAATTAAAGAATATCATTAGGAAAAAGGGTTCTTTTAGAGCTTTCAGTCCATCATCTTAAAGAAAATATTAATTTCAGGCCAATCAATGCCCGGAATTACTTCAAGGCTAATGAATATGAGATTTAATTGAAAATTTTAGAACCTATTACTAATGGCGAACCAGCTGGTCGCCAAAGGCGGCTAGTATACTATAATAGCAAGTACAGAAATAAAGTTGGCTTGAAACGGGTTTTTCGCTCTCATGCGAAATTTACAGTTACTCCAATTACTCTAAATTTTCAATCCTCGACTATTCCACAGTAATTGGAATAACTGCGAATTTTGCAGTAACTCCAATTATTCCAATTTTTTCAGAGCTATCATAACCAGTTCAGATGCTGTCCATTTTGTAAAAAGGTTTCTCGTTAAAACTTAGTTTTCAGCTTTAAGACGCATATAAACTCTTTCAAAATACTAAATTTCCAGTTGAAAAACAATGGGAGCGTCAGGTAAAACACTAATGATTTAAGAATCAAAGAATGTGCAACATTTAAAAAAAAATGGTTTAGAAACGGAAACCTGGCTCTAACACATATTAAATACTTCTTTCATCGCATTAAGCACGAAACTCAAAAACCATTCATCAATTGCCGAAACATCAAGGAATATTGAAAATAAAACCATCGCCTATCAGACTTCCAGTTTTCTAAATGGCCGAATCAGAGTTCAGTGGGCACAGCAAACCTTTTCTAGACTTGGGAAGTTAGGGTTTTGTGGCTCAAGAGCCATTTTTCTAAACTTATGAAGAAAAGTCTTCTCAGAGCTGCAACGAGAACTGCATATTCCTAAATGTAGAAGGGACCAAATTATGTCTTGGCATCTGTACTATTATTATATAAATGTGGACGTTTGGATGGATGGATGTTTGTTACTCCATCACGCCAGAATGGGATGAAATTTAGCCAAGAGATAGATTAGAGTCAGGGATAAAGTATAGGCTACTTTTAATTCCGGTTCATTGAATGGTTCATTTTTTATAAATTTAAAACTAACTTTTGCACTAAAAAACTGAGACCAAATCCCGCCAAAGATGAGCAAGGATCCAGCTTCCCACCCCAAACAGAAATGAAGTTAGGCTTAGGTGAATTCCAACCGATTATTTCAAACGACTCTATTTATTTTCTTTGCCTATATTCGTATTTCTTTCCTATATTTATTTTCTTTGCCTTTCGTGCTTATATTTTTATTCTCTATTTATTTTATTTACATTTAAAATCGAATGTTCGTAATGAATCGATCTTTCAGATTCATTTTGAAGTTCTTTTACATTAAAAGAGAATAGAATAAAGGAAAGAAAACATTTCTAATCGGCATTGCGTTACCCCAACTGACTTCATACATGTGTGTTACGCCAACTGGCGTTGAAAGTTGAAGCGCAATTGTTTGTAAATAATAAATTTGTGTATAATACTGTTGTAGCTATCTCCATCTCGATCAATAAATAAAAGGGATTTGACTGCAATTGATTTGCTGTTTTGTTTTATTTTGAGTATACAATGTATACTCAAAGTATGAGTATTTTTGTTATGTATTTTTCGTATATTGCTTACACTTTTAAACATATCATTTTTATGTTGGATTCAATTTTTTTAATTTTATTTCGCTTTAACTGTAGTATTGAGAAAATGTTTTCGACTAAACAAGGTTAATATTGAAATATTTCTTTTATATCTTTAAATTTCATTAACATAAGAGGATTAAATAAGTATATTTTGAAAGTTTCTCTACGTTTTGTTTATTGAGATTAGAAGTATTGAATAAATAATTATATAAATTTTATATATATATATATATATATCCCTGTAAAGTTGTTTGGTCGAATTAGTACTAATATAATCACTTCTTTTACACCTTTTAAAAAAATCATCACATTTTTTATTTTATAATTAAACACAAGGAAACACATCCCCCTAATATGCAGGTTTTAAGTCGAATTATTACTTTTTTACGGGTGTAACAGCATTTAATTTTAACATTAGTTTACTATCACGAGTTATCCCGGACGGATGAAAAAAAAAAGCTTGGTATTAGTCTTTGAATCATGCAGACAAATTTTGGTTCGCTTGAGGTATCTCCAGATGGTAATTAGCTGTTATTCTAAAATGCTGTTCATTTAATTCCAAAATGCCAAGAAATGCTTGCCACTTTATGTTGCATTGAATTTAGGAAATTTTTATTTAGCAAAAGTAAAGTTGCAGTCATCAAATAATTTTATTTTAAAATATCCCCTCCTTTTCCGAAACAAAGAATTAAAAAAAAAAACTTTATGGTCATATAATACATTAAGCGGTAGATGAATAGAATTTAGTATACAATCATTAAACAAAATTATGCATTTAAAGCATTTTTTATCAGCATAATGAATCAAAAAAGCAGCAAGCAAAATAGATATAATTATGCTTTTGGTTCTTACACTAATTTTCTAGATGTATATCAAAGATTGTCTATCATCTTATAAAGATTGTCAAGGAACAATCTGGCTATTCGCTCAGATGTGTACGCAATGTTTCATGATCTCAGTAAGCTAGGTATGTGAAATATATGATATGTAATTGAAGATCTCATTTCTTAACATATCCATCAAGATAGTTTATATAGTTGTGTGTGGGAATACAGTAACTTCAAAACACAATTAGCATGATAAATGAAAGTTGTTTCTTAGTTTCGAGAGCAAAACCATACATTTTTGTCCAAATGGGGAGAGTTACAAAAGGCAAGCTTAATTGTTTTTATTATTTAAAGAAAGTATGTAAAACGTTAAATGCAAACGTATTAAGCTTATTTAGGCTTTGATAAATATTTTCTGCTGTATATCTAGATTTTGTGCAAATGAACCACTACTTGCTGTTAATTTAACGAGATTTTAGAGTAAAAATGTTAGTTATATAAAATTGAAATAATAAAATTTAAAAAAAAACTTTTTTCTAATCTTTTTATTTTATTACCATGAAATTCATTATTATAAATACAATGAAATCTTACAAAGATTATTTCTCAAACACATCAGCAGATGGCGGCTTTCTACTTGAATTAAAAACTAATTCGAACCAATCAATTAATTGAAAAACAGATACTGAATACATACCACGTATTCATCAGAAACAAATAATTAAAAGTGGGGCATAGAAAATGGATGAAGGAAAAAAAAAAAGGATCCCAAATTCACATCTTTGCAAATACCAAACAAGTCAACGTGAATACAAGCATGAAGAAATCCACCCGTGGAAGCAGCTTTCCGACTTCTAAAAATATTCTCCGTTCTTCGCCGTTGTTTGGAAAGCAGATCTGCCGGCCTTTGAAGTTCGAAGCCGTGGAACAAGTTGGATTTCTTCGAGTTTCCAATCGCCCGTCGATGCGTCGCGTTCTTTTCAGAGTTATTTGGATGAAAGGGAATTCGGGTTTGCTTTCGTTGCGGAGGAAGCCGCCTCAGTTAAAAGTTGCGAACAGGCTCAGCAGTGATTGGAGTCTGTGTAAACAACCTATGAGTTTCTTATAATTTAAAAAAGTCGAATGGAAGGTAGTTAAATATTTAATTCAAGATTTTTCCTTTTTCCTTGCTGTCTGTTTTTGTACGACCCTTTTGATTTTTATTTGGCTTTATATTTGGATTTTATTTGGCCATAAAAGCATTAAATAATTAAAACAAATTTCCAGAATTTAGTTATATCAATATTTTAATTACTGGTTGAATATTCTTATGCAACTTAATTTTAGATATTTTTGTTCATATTTTTACTTTATTTCTGATGTTTTTAATGGTGTTTTGTTTCGGGGATTTTCAGGTCACGAGAAGTCAATGCTGTTGGACTGTCCGATTTCCTCACAAAAAAATGCCTAATTTTGAATCCTTGCCTGAGGATGACCCTAGAAAAAGTCTTCAGCACGGATTCTTTTTCTATTTGCTGTAATTTTGGTTCTGTTGTGTTCTTTTTTGCTTGTATTGTTGATATATATCTATATATCTATATATCTATCTATATATATATATAACAAAAAAATTATCTGAGGCTAAGAGTATTAGATTACATTTTCTGCAGAAAACAATTCCGAATTCCGATTCCAGGCTTCACCATGTCATACGTTGGAAAGCCAGACATTCAAAAATCGGTTGTATTGAAAGTTCTCAGTAAATATTGCTTTTGCCTTTTTTTTTGTCTCATTTCTTTCATAAGACAAGCTTCCCACACTTATTTGATTAGGAAGCTGCATTCGGATACCCCACATGTTATATGTAAAAATACTCGCCTTCACAAATCTTGAAACATTTGACGTACCTTCTGGTACATCCTGTATTTTGATGACGAAACGATAAAAATACATATTCATGTTTTTGTCCATTTTTGCTTTTATTGAAGTCCACCGTTCTAGTCTCTGGAGTCAGTATAACTAATAAAAATATATTGCGAACAACAAGGCATACTTAAAAGTCTTGTCTTTCAAAAAAAAGTTCTTAAAACATAAATTTTTAATAATGAAAATGTAATTAGTTTTTTTCTATGCGAGTTTAATTAAAGTAACTTTGTTATTTTTAAGTAAAGAGACCATGATATGAATTTTTTGCTTGCTTCTGTAAGGAATCCTATAGAATTGTCAAACATATGTGTAAGTAAAATTTTAAAAAAATTGCTTTAAAATAGGCGTTATTATGATACACAAATATTTGTATTCTAATATTAACTGTTTTATTTCTTTAAAAATATTTATATAACAAAAATAACTGATGTTTCATGAATAATGCGATATATACATATCAATAACTTATGTATTATGCATAAATGCTGAGAAAAAGATGTTATTTAAACATGAAATCAATTTCCTTTCATGTTTAAATAATATTGACAGATAGGAAATTATTTTTAAACTTTTATATTCTTCTTTCTATAGTTTTAAAAGAAATAATTTAAAATATTCTTTTCAATATACAAAAAACAACTGACACTATTAGCATATTGCATATTACATTTCAATTATGATTGCAATATTATATGGTCCGTTACAATTTTTTCAAAATAGTTTTTTTTTTAATCCTATGATCTATTTTAGGAATTCTTCAGTCACAAAGCAATGAAAAGATTCCGACCTCAGGGTTGAAGGAATCAATTACGCTGGTCTTTTTCATTTTATTTATATATTTTTTAAACTTTCTTCAAAGGAGAGCGATCTTCTCTTCGATGAAAGAGAGTCTTAATTCTTTCTTTTCTCTCACTTTTCCCCAGAGGATTCTTAACTTTTCGAACGGATTAAAAGGAAGTCGCCGCAGAAGAAAAAATATAGATACGGTTTGACATTCTTTTCGTATAAAGTGCGGTTTCGTATAAAACATGTTAAATTCAGTTCAAAACGTATAGAAGGAAATCTGAAGAAAATATTTTTGTTAAATTCTGTTAGTCGTATTTTGCTAAAAAGATTACAGTTGCACTTTTTTATTTCATAAAATTAAAAAAAAAAAATACTAAGAAAAAAGAAGCCGTTTAATTTAAAATATGAAGAAAAAATTTCAAAAAGATAAAAAAAATTAGTGATTTTAAAAATTTTAAAAGTTTTGAGAGGAAATCTTTACAATTTTTTTTTCAACGACTGTAAGCATGTCGTGAATAATTTTTAATCTCCTATTTAATACTGAATGTATAGTAATCAAGCTATTCAATCAGATCGCAAGCAGGCAGGTATGCTAAACCAATTTGCTCCGGATAATGGACTCTAACTTAGGCTTACACAATGCATATTCTTTATTTTTCATGTTTATTTATAGTTCATTTATTTATATCTATCTTTATTTTATTTTTTAATTCGTTTATTTTTCTTATTCTTTTATTGGTTTTGCCCTCTATGCTTTAATTTATCTTTAATGCATTTATTTTATTCCAATGTTTTTTTCGGCGCTGCCTTTAGCTTTTTTTGCATCTTGTACGTGTGCACAGCAAAGTTATGTTTGAATAGCGAGTCTTTTGATAGCTATTTAAATTCTATTTCTTGGAAAATTGTAATCATAAGCTTTTCACCGGTGTAACACCACTTACACCACTGTTTATCACAGATATGTGTTTAAAAATTTAAAAAGCATTTTAATACAATCTAAATCTGTGTTAAGTTTTTATTTATTTATTTAAGGAACAATGGATTTCCATTTTTGCTTCTTTATAGAGAATGAAGCAAAAATGCAAATGAAGCAAAAGAAGCTAAAATGGAAAGAAACATGAAATTTTATTATTAACGATTCTTCACCAAAATATATCTTTATATTCAACCAAGATATTTTATAAGATATATTGCTCAATGAAATGAATATTTAGAGAGCCTAGATAAAATAAAGTAGGTTTTAATGACTTCTCTAAATGATATTTTAATAAGATATAATTACGTTTGAAATGTTTCACGTGTCTTAATTTTTGAAGAAATTAAATAGAAATGAAAGCATAGATTTCACGTAAACATTAAAAGAAAATTGAGTATACATTCCATATTGTGAGTTTTTTTTAGATAGTTAAAAGTCAATTCGAGTTCTGATACTCATACAATTCATATGAAACTTCAATAATAGTGCATGCAAATATTTCTAAAAATGTTGCATTTAATTGGAATTATAAAATTGCGCACTGTTTAGTTCCAAATAATTTACATTGAATAAAGAAGAAAAAAATTAAATTGCCTGGAATATTCTGAAATCTTAAAAAATTACATATCTTTTAATTTTAAAAAAATAATACTTCTTTCTAAAAAGTTTTTTTTAAAGGAATTTGATGCAATCCTGTTTTTTTTTTTTAAAAAATGCATAAAATGTTTCATAATTTCTAAACGAATAATCCGAATAATTCACCCAATAGCGTGCTTTTAAATATCACATGGAGATTACACTGAAAGCAATTAATACGTTTATGGAATAATTAATATTCTGTTCAAAACTGTCTATATTGTAATCATTATACTATCGTTAGTTATTTGGCATGATGACTCAAATTACGTAAATGACGAAAGATTAGTAATGAGGGGGAATTTATGTACATCTAAAATACTAATGACAAGTTGGTGTATAAAATTTCGTTTGTCAAAGTCATTTTATAATAATATTGTTCATATAATTCCACTATTAAATATCGACAGACAATAGGGATTTTCATGGATTGAGACTAAATATTCAGAAAACTTTACAATTTTAATATTATAAATCTATGTAAGTTTGATTAACATTTATATTACTAAGTCTGTATTTGAATCATCACTAGAATAGAGATGGTAGAACAGAAATATTTCCAGTGACGGATTTTGTATAAAAAGGGCTAGAAATTAGCGTATGGGTCACGTGCTACATGACATGCCTGTTTTAAATTCCTCGTTTGCGTATTATAAAGAAAATATTATATTTGTCAAAAATTCGAATCCGATTCGAATTCGAATCGAAAATTCTTCACGCTTTAAACCTCAATTAGTTCGAAAAACGCCTTTTCGGAATTAAATCTATTTATAACGAGGATAAGCTTTCAGATTGACGAAGAAACACTTGGCGTTTGGTCTTTAAACCAAATTTGTAGATCGCAATCAAATCCTGTGCAAAATCTATTCAGAAGAAGTCTTTTAGAATAGAAAATAACTCAATAAATACAAAACGAGGAGAATTAAATGGATTAAATTTGGTACATATGTCAGGAAGGGAGTAATCACCAAAGACTTCATTTAATTATACTGGATAGACATAGAAACAAAGTAATAATTTCGCACCAAAGTTTGATTTTTTCCAACTATGCAAGATATTTTCTAGGATAACACCTTTATTAAAGAGATACAAGAAATATTTTGGGAGACCACTCCTCACTGGTCGAATTTCAGCATTCACACTTCGGCAGATAATAAAATCATAATCTAAACTGATTTTGCAGGGATAGGCTGTTGTAAATATTTTCTGTTATTTCCGGATTCACAAATCTTAAAATAAACAGATTTATCAAAATTTAGAGACATAATTTTTTAGCTACCATAATTCTTAATATACTTCGTACATAACAAAATAAATCTGCATAACAAAATTTAAAAGAAACAATGAATTTAACTTTGATGAAATTATGTGAATTACTTATTATTCTCTCCTTAAATTATCTTTTTACTGAATTTTTTTTCACAACTGTTAAGGTTTCTGCCTTCATTTAATCTTACACTTTTATTTCTAAACAACGACAAAATTAATGAGTGTACGTTCATAAAAACTTACCAATTAACGAAATTGCAAACTCATCTGCATTTTGCAGCTATCTTGTGATAAAAAGGACACCTACGGCAGTAATTTGATATTGATAAATGGCAATTAAAAGTACTTTGCTTTAAACAAAACTTCCAGTTGCAATAAAATCAGCGCCATTAGGTTGCTTTTACGGAATGCCATCTGCTTAATAATTCACTGTGGGTCATTCAGCCGCAAAAATGGGGCACGGTGTCTTTTTTCCGCAGCCGTGAGTGATCCCGTGTACGGTCTTTATGTGACTTTGTGTGATTCAAACCATAAAAAGAGCCATTTCTTTTGGAAGTAAATGTTCTTTGGCTTCTGCAATTCTTACTTCCGATTCAGTTGTGAGGAGAGAAGAAATTGAGTTCTAGTGGAAGTTCTTTTTTTTTCGTATCATTACTGTATTTTTTTATTTACAATCCGGAAACATTTCGAAAATTGGAGTGCTTCTAGTGAACCCGAGAGCTTCATAAAATGAAAACCCCGATCTCACCTAGAAATATTATGGGGGAAGAAGTTGAACACTTTGGATGATCGAAAATGACACTTTATTCCTCAGAAAAGCGTGAAAAACTGATAAAAAAGGGCTATGGTGGCATATATAAAGAAGTATCTCACACCACAAGCAGGCAGAAATAAAACCACTCTATCGTTTAAAATGCATTTACAGGGCTCGCTGTGCTAATACTGTTCCAAAGATTGGATTGATTCTGTTCATACTAACTCCATGAGAAATCATTGAATTCTCTAGTTCGCAAAGTATTTCTAGTTGGCGATACCTAATAAGATATGGTCAAAATTTCTGAATTTTCCTATCTTTTCTCGTCTAAGTTGTTGGATTTGTCATGTTGAGTGCTTCTACTTAAAATTTCCAAAAGAAAAGAACAAAAAATTAGATTTTGTATAAGAAAATAAATCGCTTATTGAAATATTGTTTACATCATTTTAGCTGCAATTGTTCAAATAAAATGATTGGAGTCTTTTATATTAGAGACAAATATATTTCGAAACATTCGCAGGAGCAATTATTTTACACAGTACGAGTTATTCTGCACTCAACAAATTAAAATCTCTTTTAAATTGGCGAATTGAAACAAGAAAATACCATTAATGCAGCAAAAACTGGGATTTGTTGATCAGTCATCAACTGGCCTACAAATAAACGTTTGTGCAAGTTTAATTCATTGCAGTCTAGAATACTTAGAAGAGTTTTTCTACACGGAATGAGTGTTTATGCCCTTGCCCATGTAAAAAAAATAATTTTAATTTGATAAATTTGCTTAGTAATAGATGCTTTGAATAAATCCATAGACAATTCTATGGAAGTCCAAACACTGCATAAATCTCGTATAACTACCAGATATATGTTGCCTTAGTTGATAGAAATAGACAACTTTGTATTACAACACTATTCGAAATTGTACGTTAGGAAAGTAATGGATTCCCTAATTTCCGATGAATTCTATAATATATTCTCATTCTGTTCGAAAGGCACTTATTAGGGAAGCAGCATATACAGTTCAAGAATAGTTAATGAGTTTTATAATATATTCTGATTCTGTTAGAAAGAAAGTTATTCGAAAACACCATATCCAATTTAAAAATGGCTCATCCTTTTTATATTATATTTGCATTCTGCTTGAAAGTAACTTATTCGGAAAGCACCGTATTCAATTCAAGAATGGTTAATGAATTTTATAAACCAACTGGTACCTTGTGCGTTGCTGCCACCGAAAAAATATTAATTGCTATCAATCAATAATTTGGCAATGCTTTATCGAAACCGGATGACCGGTACGACGGTAGATAAAATACGAACCAACAAATATTATTTATTTACATATTAGAGTTGTGTATTCTTTTCGAATTGTAAAGCTTTGTGTTCTTCCAGAATGGTAAGGAAAGAAACGATTGATTGTATCTCGTGATTCGTTAAATATTCGTTCGGGATTCTCGAGTTTAATTTTAGAAAACGGGATTGAAATATTTTCTCTTAAAATCGATTAAGCATAGAAAATATATTTACATCATAAAACCGTTAGCATAGATGAAAAGATATTTTTTGAAAATTAAGATGGTGCAAAATTATTTCTACTACAATATTTTTAAGTTACTGCGAAAACCTCTAAAATTTAACTACAATTCAATTTCCCCATAATTGGTCTCTCCAAAATTTTCTCCAATAATCTGTAATAAAGTTGTTACTTCTGAGAAAGACTTGCATGGTATTTTTGTTAGATAGCTATACAATATAAGCCTTTCACTTGGATTTAGCATTTCTGCTGAAACTATTATGTCTCCTTGGCGATTTATTTGGAGATTAACCGTTGGTATTTATTGGAGATTAACCGTATTTTTGTTTACATTTGTATTTCTTTATAATTGTACTATTCCTATAACTATCCCGTAGAGGGAAGCAATAAGCTGACCCAATTTCATCGCAATCGGTTGAACGATTTAGAAAGAGGCATCTATGCAAACATTCATTTTTATTTATATAGATTTTGCTCAAAAGAAAGTTATTTGGAAAACACCATATACAATTCATTATGGGTTAATGCATTTGTATAAGAAATATATTTTCAGTATTTGTTCGAAAATTTCCTCAACGAAGAATTTTAGTTTGAAAGAAAAATAAAATTCGAATAATTGCTCCAACAAAATATCAAGAAAAAATATATATAGTATTTAGTCAAAGCCTATATTGTCTGTTAAGTAAACAGCACATTTTGTGTGTTTAATTTTGATATAAAATGGAAACGTGTCTTCTTTTTCAAACGAATAGCAAAGAAACGTGTTCTCCGAGCAACAATATATTTTAAGAAAATATTTTTCCCCATTGTACCTACTCTTCCATAAAGAAACTAATAAAAATAGTATTTTCTTTTATATTTTGAAGCCCACGCGTGTTCGAAATTATTTAGAAATGAATAAAAAAGTCTCTTGCTCGGTAAGCAATTATTTTTCCTTCAGGTATTTTCCAGCTTTATATTAGAAGCAACCAGCTGTGAGTAATAAAAATAAATATCTTTTTACAAACTTTGGATTTGTTAGCGAAGAGTATAAGTTTATTTATATTAGAGTTGCTTATATAGAAGATGAAAAGAAAAGATTTTTTATGATGAAATTAATATAAAAATCGTTTGGCATTCTTGTTTAGAATCGACGAGAAATGCAAAATCATGAAATTTTTAAGAATTTATTCCGTCGTCCCTTATTTATTGCCCGATGAAATTAAATGCTAATCAATATAGCCGCGTTTATTTAAAAATTGATAACAGTGTTAATTTACCAATTTTTCATATATTTAGGATTATTTTTGTATAGATTAAATTGTTTATTGAAATGTCAAATAACGCATAGTTCTAATTAATTCAAAAATGCACTCTGTATTTTTTTTTATAAAGAAGAGAAACTATTATAATCATCAAATGGTAAATATAGATAGCAAGAAAAACAATTCACTATGTTAACGAATACTCACATTTTATATTTTCCGGAGTTTGAAAAACATATTTTAAAAATATGTCCATATTCATATGACAAAGATAACTAAAAAACGCCTTGAATTGGAACAGTTAAAATTTGATATGGGATCGGCGCATCAAAATTGTAGTTTTTTTTTAAATCAAATTTTGTGCAAACTGTGTTAAGAAAAAATGTGGTTGTCCGAATAAATGTTATCAATATAATTACGAAATCTACCGAACATCTACCGAATTGTGATTCAAATCCAACAACTGGTTGGAAATCTACAATGTGTCTTTTCAGAAGTTTGTTACCGCGATAATTGAAAAATACAATGACTTGAATTTATCCAATTTGGTATATGAATTTGTAATTACAATTGTAGTTCTGTGTCAAATTTCGGACTCAATCGGTTGAGAAAAAACGTTTCTAAAAACACGAATTCCTCTTTACTAAAGAGTATATGAAAAGGTTTTGGGGATATCGCATTCCTTGATTTTGAATTGCAATTGCTTGGTTTCTTACAGCTTGTTAAGATTATCCAGATTAATAATTTAAAAATTAATTATATAATTACTTTTAAACATACATTATGTCCCCAAAAGAATGTACTTGATATATTATATAAAGAATTCTACTGAAGTTTATATTTCTTCTTTTAACTCTAATATAAAACAAAAAATTAATAATCATTTTGGGTTTGAAAGTAAACTGTTTTAATTTCGCTTAGAATCGAAGAAATGTAATAATAAAATAAGGAAAATTATTTTCCATATAATGTAAAATAAATTGAATTTATATACATTTAATTATATCAAGATAAAAAATATATTTGCCTCCAAATTATAAAATCAAGTGTAGGAATGAAATGGAAAAAAAACACTTACTTGATCTTTGGTTTTTAATGAAGAATAATTGTAAGCGCTCTTTTAATGTGTTTTCATTCACATAGAACTCGACTCGAACCCTGGAAAGCAAAAAGTGCAAAAATGATTCATTCGGCCAAAAGTGAAAATTTATATCATCACAGTCTTTACCTTTTTCTTAAACTATGACATTAAATATTTTCTAAATTTACAAAATAGAGAATATATATAAAAGAGACATAATTGAGCATTTTAATATTGAAATGAATGAAGTGACAATTTTGAAAATTTTATCAATCCTCTTATTTTATAGAAAAGAGTATATATTTACGTATAAAATATGAAAATATAAATTTTTCGTAAAATATATAATGTGTCAAACAGTATTTTGCTATTGTTTCTGTAATGTACAGTTTCAGTATCCTGAGACAACTTCTTTTCAAACATTCTACCTCAGTAAAGAGTGGGACGAGGAAGGATGAGCACATTTCTAAAATTCTCCGTCCTTCTTTGACCTTGATTTCTGCTCTAATAGACACTTTTTCGTTCAATTTTCTTCATGTAAATGTTTCCAATGTGTCCTTTCTGACCCAATTATTTTATTTTAATTCAATCCACGAGTAATCCGAGTTTAATTAATTTTTAATGTAAACATCCCTAGCCATCTTTCTTCTCATACCTATATTGACGAATTAAATCCATCCTAAAGTACAGGTTTTTAGAATACGTTGCAAGCGATATAAACTAAATACAGGTATTTTTTTTTTTATTTTAAACTTGTTTGAATCTGAAATAAAATTTTAAACTTGTTCGAATCCGAAATGATTTTTAGTTTCGTTTGCATAGTTATATTAATTTAGATTTGTGTCATAAATAGATTTTATTTCATTTACTTTTCATTTTTGTGAGCTTTCTGTTGTTTAATTCCGAATTAAATTTTAATTTTGACCTAATTAGTTTCGATTAATTTTTGTTGACTCAAGAAATGGGTTTTAATTATTTTAATGATTTTAGTAATTCATTCATGCAAACATGCATACATACATACATAAAATTTTCTATGTCAATCCTTCGATTACCCTTATGTAATGGATAAATTTTCAAAAAGTTCAATCTAATCTCTTATGACGTCATTTGAGCGATTAATTTTACGATGCAAATGAAAGAAATTTTATCTCCCTATAAAGAGAGACAGACACATTATCGTTATACATACATGCACTCTTATGCAATATGGGATTTTGAGCACACCTATGGACGTACTTATCCCCATTAGATGACGTTTGTATTTATTTCAAGGAGAAATCTTTCCAAGATAGAAAATTTAAATTTTATCGGACTTTCATCTTATCGAGACTATGGAAACAGACATTATCTCGCCATTACTATGCATCAGGAAACTATAAATGTCACTCTACTAAAATAGGGTTGTTCAAAATGGATGCAATACGCGTTTATTATGAAAGGAGATAATATCTGAATTATATGGAGTTTGAATCTTCTCAAAAATGCGAAATACTGTGTTTATCGGAAAATATATCCTACGATGTCCTGCTAGAATTTCTAAGCCATAAATATGAATGGGTATCTCTTATGGTTCTAAAAAAATTTAAACAAAAGACTCCATCATCAGAGTCAGTCTAAAATGTATTACGATGAATTATGTAATTGAGTTTGGCAATCTTTAATGTTATGAAATATACATAAGTTTGGAGACCATTTTATGTATTCAATGTGTGAATCTTTGTTTATAATAAAGATGGATGCGTAACTCTGTGTGCATTTGAACCTTTTTGGGTTTTGGTGCTTTTAAATTAAACCCTTTTGATTTAGAGCTACCGAACTTCGTACATACATAAAGAATACATACATTCCGAAACAAATATGTATTTCAGAGTTTTTATTGAAATTTTAATTAATAACAAATGAAACAACATTTTTCTTTTTCATGATTATTACAATAGAAAAAATAATTTCTTAAAATCAAAAAATATATAGAATTTTAGTAGTATTTTCATTTTTAATTGTTTTCAAAAATATTTTAAGTATTATACAACAATATATTTCATTGTCAAAGAGGAACTCAAACCCTCCGCATTGTTGATAAAAATATTTCATCCAATCTTTTTTCATTACCGTTTTCATCAAGATATAAAGTCTCAGCTTGAGCATAAGGCACGCTTTTAATTAATCTTTTGACTTTTTTTTGTACATGAAATTAAGATCTCAGTACCACATCAGGCAATGTCATGATTTTTTTTTTAGTTTTTAGTTATATTAACGTCCCGTTTCAAAGCAAGACGAGGGCTATTTTGGGACGGACCTCGTAATTTTGAACCATGGTCAGATGACGAGGACGACACCTGAGCTGGCACCCCCCTCTCCATACCACGCCACACCAGCGGGAGGACGTTTGGCCTGACAGATTTAACGTGCAACAGACCCCCTCACACGACGGATCTTCGGTGGAATCAAGTCTCGAACCTGAAACCCTTCGATTCCGAAGCCGAGACTTTACCACCAGGCCACCTCGGCCCTCAACAATGTCATGAATATTTTCAAGTACCCCCAGTTTCAACAACTACGACTTTTTCCAATCACATAAGCTAAAGCATAAAATTTAGAAAATTCAAAGCACAATGAAGACAACAGGCTAAGACCTTTGGAATAATATAAATCATAGATCTATCAAAATTCAAAGACATTTAACTTCCTGAAAATTTGAAATTTTTAGCAGCCATAAATCTTGACGAATCAACTGTCAAACGAGGCTAGTGTCGGATAAAAAGGAAGAATATTCTATTCCTTCACTTTAAGAATGTTCTTTTTACTTTCGCGAATACGAAGGACAGAAACGAAAAATTTTTAATCGGCGAAAAATTCGAGTTCTAGATTTTGATGAAACCCCCACAATTCGCATGATTCAATGCATATTTTATATCTGTTCCTGGATATGATTCGGATGGAAATACGATAATTAAAAAAATGCTTCGAATTAGATAAGTGAAATTCGGTAAGTGATCTTAATACAAAATTTGTAGAAGTCTATCAAATTATGACTTAAATCCTTTTATAAAAAGCCTCTTTACAACTATGTCTCTGAGCATATAAATACAATAACTAAATAAAAAGCTAAATAAATAAATTTTAATATACACAGGCTTAGCATAAAAAATGTGAATTTCTTTTAAAATTTGAGTCCAAGGATTGAATATTTATCGAAATTTTGGCAAATTATGGAATTTTTTGATGATTCTAAATATTTTTAGCAAACTATAGTATTCTTTTGATGATTCTAAAAAATTATCCATGGTATTCTTTTGATGATTCTTAAAAGAATTAACAATCCATGGTATTCTTTTGATAATTCTAAAATATTTTAACAAACCGTATTATTCTTTTGATGATTACAATTATTTAACAAACAAACGTATTTTTTCGATAATTATAAAAGATATTTTAAAAATACTTAATATTTATTGATCACAATTATAAGAAAATGCAGCGATTTAGATTTGTTATAAAATAACTTACAGTTTCTTCAAATATAAAAACTTCAGAAGTTGGTTTCTCTCGTTCTTATTTTTACACTTTTAAACACTTTTCTTCACACGTGATGTACACATTCAAGGATAGAAACACATCGTTTTTTCACTTCATTGCTTATTTGAATCAAATCATAGCTCTAATTCTATCACTTCACTTCATTTAAGAATTCGCATTTCTTTAATCGGAACTGGTTTGGTATTAATTAAATCACTTATCGGTAACTGTGTATACAATGTATTAACCTCATATGAAGCAATTAGTTTATACTGTATGCTAAACTGTATGTAGTGAGAAATTCAGATCATATCAAATGACTGATTTCAGTATATTTCAGATGGTAGAAGAATAGTTGGATAACTTTGATTTCTTTCGTTGTCATCCTCCAGCGTGTTTAAAGGAATAATTATCTTTCATTTTGGAAGTTAAACCATGTTATGATTTCATTTTTGATATCTAAACTTCCAAAAAAATTTAAGTAACATATATTACTCTTTGACTGGATTCTAAATTTTAAATTTCGTTATTTTTTACCATTTACATTTGAAGTAATGCAAGTAATTAAAAAAACTTTATTCTATTAATATTACATTTTATACTTTATCAAAATAATTATCTATCAAGTTTTCAATAACCGTTTTCGTAAAAAATTTCAGTGTTTTGTTTTATTTTGTTTATTTGATTCTTGACGGTTAAGCACCATTTCAAAGAAAAATTCTGAAAGCTATTTTGAGAAATAATCATCATTAATGGATTAGAGTAGCGATGGTTTGTTAACAACTAATGGTCTTCGATTTCCGTAATTGGATGTTGGAGATATCAAGTATTTTAATTCGTGCTTGCTAAATTTAAATTGTTAATGCTTTGATTATAGAAAATATATGTTTCTATATTTTCTCATCATTTTAAAATTCAAAGCCATAATTTGGGGAAAAAGATCTCTATTACGATTTAAAGCATTTTATAAATTTACGTTTGTATATTTGAAACAGATTCCAATTGCTATAACAGTGTTATTTTAAAGTGTGTTATTGTCTTCTAAGTAGACAGAAAAATGTTATAAAATAAGAATTTTAAAAATATTTTTTATCATATCATATAAAGATAAATTTAAATGAATTAAATCCAATTAAAAATGGCTGATTTTGTTAGTTTTAAGGGTATAGATGCCCTTGACATTTTTATTAGAATGGAAATATTATCAAATGTCTTTCATATGGTATGCCATCTAAATATGAGATAAAATAAATGTGCCTAGCGAAGTTTTAAGTTTAGTTTTTAGATTTTAAAATCCATAAAATGTTGATAAAATATACAAATTATTAAATCTCTGAAAATTTTATAGATGTCAGTCTTAATGAGACAAGAACGTAAAACGTATATTCTTCCTTAATTCTTCAAAGAAATAACGTGTTTTTATATTTTGAAATTCTTTTTTAAGGTAATTTTTTCCTGCCACAGCTTTGATTTAATCTAAAATATGATTTGTGATTAATCTATATGGATAAAAATGAATGTTTGTCTGTATGTCTCTTATGTGCTGCCGTACCGATCATCGGACTGCATTAAATGAATACTTATTACTGTCACTTTCTGGATGGTTATAGGCATAGTAAAATTATGCAATATATTAGGAATATTCTCGGATCTATTTACATCATCTATTAAGCAAGGATTATTGTCAAATTAATTTGCCAAGGAGACAAGTTCTTTCACACAACCAGTTGTAAGCTGAATGCTACGAGTCGGACAGTCAAGAAATTAATTTGTTTCTTCGGAAGACGGAAAAATGAAAAAAAAAATATTGCCTACCCTAAAACTCTTGAATAATATAATAAAAATCAGTCACACTTTTCTTTTAAATATCATTCAACTTCAATGAATGTATTCATTTACCATATCATTCCTAACTACACAAGAAGGCCATTTGAAATGTCAAACGATATTTCCAAAATTATTTCTTCTGTGGCAGCAATGCTTCGGTATCAGCTAGTACTTAATATAATTTCCGTTTTGAAATAACCCTACGTCTATTTTGGGAAATGCGTAAGACTACATATTAGTTGGAATTCTTTCCAAACTTAATCATGCTATTTGGAGAACATATGGCCACGATTGGTTTAACCACTTTTAGAGCCTTGGAACCGGTTTCCAAGCCTTGAGTCCTCCAAACCGGTAGCCGAAACCTTACCAATTACTTTTTGAATATTTTTTCAGAGTGGCCCTTTTTTTGTTTACACACATTTTTTGTTACATTTGTCTTTAGTAATCAATGCATTTTAAGGCCATTTAATTTCCCGACGACTTATATCAAGGGGTAATACACTGATGGAAAAACATCCCAACACCAAGAAAAAATTATTGTACAGTAATGAAATTTTAGAAATACATTTGTCTAGGTAACATATTAAATTGATTAAAAATTCAAGAACGCAGGTATAGCCATTGGCGAGAAGAGCCATTTCAAATGTGAAATGTTGGTACATTAGTAACCGGTGTAACTGCCAGAATTTTGAATGCAAGGTATCGGTATAGGTATAGGTATCGGATATCAGTTTGTGGGATGGAGTTCCATGCCTGTTGCACTTGGGCGGTCAATGCAGAGACGGTTAATGCTGGTTGTGGTGACGCTGGAGTTGTCGTTCAATGATGTCCCATACGTGCTCGATTGGAGAAAGATCTGGTGATCTAGCAGGCCAAGGCAACATGTCGACACGCTGTAGAGCCTGTTGGGTTACAACAGTGGTAAGAGGGCGAGAGTTATCCTGTTGGAAAACACCCCCTTGAATGCTGTTCATGAATGGCAGCACAACAGGTTGTATCACTAGACTGAGGTACAAAATTTGCAGTCAGGTTGCGTGGGATAACCACGAGAGTGCTCCTGCTGTCATACGAAATTCCTCCCCAAACCATAACTCCAGGAGTAGGCCCTGTGTGTCTAGGCCGCAGACAGGTCACTAGCAGGTGTTCACATGGCCTCCTTCTAACCAACAAACGGCTATCACTGCGACCAAGGCAGAACCGGCTTTCATCAGAAAACACAACATATCTCCACTCCGTCCTCCAATGAGCTCTAGCTTGTCACCACTCACGTCGCAAATGGCAGTGGTTTGGAGTCAGTGGAATGCACTGTACAGGGCGTCTGGCTCGGAGCTGTCCTTGAAGTAACCGATTTGTAACAGTTCGTTGTGTTACTGTGGTGCCAACTGCAACTCGAATTTCAGTTGCAGACGCAGTACGATTAGCCACAGCCATACGCCGAAAACGATGGTCTTCCCTCTCAGTAGTACCACGTGGCCGGCCGGAACTTGGTTTTCTGGAGGCAGTACCTTCCCTTGACCACTGCCGCCAATACTCATGCACAATGGATACATTCCTGCCAAGTTTTTCAGCAATATCGCGGAAAGAAAACCCACCTTCTCGTAGCCCTACAACACGACCTCGTTCAAACTCAGTGAGCTGTTGATAATGGCTTATTTGTCTTCTCAGAGGCATCCTTGACTAACATTAACCCACTACGTCAAATCTCAACTGTAAATAACGATCACGAACCTTACAGCGCTTATTTAAAGCAAACCTCATTTGCATGTTCATAGTGTCGCTACTAGCGCCACACCTACACGCGTCGCTCGAAATTTGAATCGACACCATCTTTCAGATGTATAAACACGCCTATCAAATTTCGTTTATCTAGCACAGCTCCTTTTTAGTGTTGGGATTTTTTTTTTCATCAGTGTATTTTGGGCACAAAAATGCTAATGTGAATTAGCAGTAATTATAAAAAAGTAAACTGTATGATACAACAATTATGAATGAGATCATTTTAGAAAAACAGTTATTAAAAATAAATCGATACTACTCTAAATAGATTCTTAGAATAATGAATATCAAGAAAATTAAATAATTAATATAAAAATTCCGCATCTTTTAAAATACAGACAGGCGTAAGGAGATACTTCCACATGTATCTGCCCTTCAATGATTTTTGGTGAATTTCCTTTCTTTACTTGTAATTAAATTTGATATGGAGAATTGGTTCAGAATTGTTGATTTTTCCTAGACTTTTCTTTTCAGTTAGTTAAAATTTCAGTTCCCATATAATTACATTAGCATTTTTTTTCTTTTTATGATGCAAAACTATCCAAAAATAAGAAAATCCAAGAAAAGTTCATTTCATTAAAATGTTTTTCAATAGCTTAACATCATTTGAAATAAACATCTTGTGTGGATAATCTCCTGTATCTAAAAGCGGAAGCAACTTGTTATTTGAGATTGGAATTTTTAAGATAAAAGGAGATTTTAAATAAACTTCCTAAAACTTTTAGAAAGCAATAATTTATAATATCTGTATCTTGTAAAGCATAAAGGGGGAAAACTTTAATCCTTAAACATAGTTTCTAAACTTCCGAAAGCTATAAAGACCTCGGAATGGGTTGTTTGCTTCTATGATGTGGTATCAAAAAGTAAAGTTTATATTAGTTAAGGTAATCCAAATCACAGTGGACTGGTTGCATTTTTAATGATTTTAGATAATAGTTCATATTCTTTCTAAAAATAAAGACAAATATGTAAACAAATATTTTATTCATCTTTCGTCTATCCTTAAAGATGCTTACTGGGAAGATGAATATACATGAGATGTACGTTGTTTATAATTAAAGTTTAAATAAGATGTCCCCAGTGAGGAATATTTTAATATTCAAGAAATTGTTTTCTTTACTAACCATGTACTACATACATAGTAAATTTTAAACAGTTCTTAAATTCATAATGAAAATATTAAGGCGTCTTAAAATTATATAAACCTTATGATTTTTTTAATCTTATCTTTGTAAACATAATCAAAATTTAGTTTCATTCGTGATTCAAATGTTTATTTATGAAAATTGTTTTCTAAATAAACATTTGTTTCCATGTATTACATACATAGTAAAACAGTTAATAAATTCATAAAGAAAATATTAAGGAAAATACACCATACACAAAAATAAGTCTAAGTGTACTCAAATTCTTCTAAAAAATAGTTCAATGAAATTCATTTCTATACTGCTGACGTTGCGTCTTAATAATCCATAGAAAAAAGCATCTTGGAGTAGTGTCACTTTTTACATCGATCAGAAAGAAAATCGATTTGTATTCTCATAAAAACTTGACATATCGAGTGATGATATACTTCCAGTCATGAACGATTAATTTTGCTTCATAAACTTTGATACTTCTAGTTATCAAAGAAGTCAAACAGAGAATGACAAAAAAAAATACACGAAAAATAAATAAGCCTGGAAATGTTCCAGGGGAAAAAAGTGTCCGGAGAATCCAAGCAGATGTCACGAGGAACCGAAAGAATTAACTAACAACAACAAAAAAGAAAATCACCAGGAAAAAGTAATCGCAGAACTTGAAAAGAAATGATAGAGTTTCCCTTTGAGTTCAGCTACATGGTAAGCTACGGCAGAGCCTTCACTTTTTTTTGTCCTAGCCTACACTTCTTTTTCCTTCATTTTGGCAACAAGGTTAACTTTGAAGTTCTTTTTTAGTATTATTTTTCGCCGTTTCGCTTTATGTTATGTGGCTAGATAGTAGATACAGATAGAAAAAAAGCCTTTCTGGAAACCCTGAAAAATTTACACATTCGGAATTGAATTTTTAATGTAGATTTTTTAGTGTTTTACTTTTTTCTTCTTCAATATTTGGTGTAATCTGGATATTCGAAAAGCGAGTGAGAAATGAATAAAAATGGAGAATTACAATAAAAATAAACACACAAGACCGATACTGCTGTGATTCATTTATTGAATAAACCAAAAAGGTAAATTTATTTTTTACTAAGCTAGTTTGAAAAAAATAGTTTTTTTTAATTGAATTTTGTACGTATAAATTGATATTCATTAAATTTTTCGGTAATCAAAATATGATAGATATTTAAGTCGTATTGTTTAAGTAACCTTACATATGCTTTATTTACTGCCTACATGATCTATTTCTCGCGTAAATAATGTTTAATTAGCATGCAAACATAATTTTCGTATCTCCACTATATATAGAAACTCTACCTAATCATATAGAAAAAGAGGAAAACGAGATATCATGATATCCATATTCCACGTTCAACGTAGCTAGAACGACTGAATTTTATAATCATTTCCTTATCATATTCAAAAATTCTCAGGAACTGACCTAACAATTTCTTGTCGAGTTCTTTTGGAAGTTCCTGTGCGATAAAATCATTTGCCTTTTAAAAGAAATAGACTGACTTCTTCTTGTATACAACCGACCATCAATGAACTAGCCAATATCGACAGGATTTTTTGTGGCTGATTGATGTTTTTAAAATAATCCACCCGTTTCAATGGCCAATTCACAGAACTAGCATCCTCCCAGAAGTGGGTGACCCTTAACCATAGGTGGTGAATCATTAACTTTCCTGTACATTTGTCATCCTGTTCCACGGCCAACAAGTCAACACTCTGTAAAAAATCTTCTCCAAAAGTCTCAGTATTCCTGTAAATATGCCTCCCACAACAGAAGAAAATCAAACACTTTTAAACTTTTTTAATAACTGGCAAAAAACTTATAATTTTTAGCCATGTCTTTCAGTTTCTTAAGATTTTCTGGCATCTTTAGTACTGATCTCAGTGAAGTTCTTATTTTCAACTTTTAGATTCTTCCTTGGAAATAAACTTATTGTCAGATCCACGATTAATGGTATTCATCTTGCTTCTGTTTTGATTTTAATCGCAGCTAATGAGATATCCCTCGAAATATGAGAGAAGAAAATATCAAGCATCTGGTAGAAAATATTGTTGCAGATATTCTGCTGTAATTTCCAATTGGTAGGTTGATGAAAAACAGTCCTTTAGTAACAAAAAGCGACGACTTTATTAACACGAAGACAAGAATAAGCAGACAACAAATATATTGCCGAGACATACACACACAACAGTACATCATTTTTGTTGCAACATTCTACGGTTTCTCCAGACGCCTGCATATCTCAAATATCTCCTCGCTTTAGCTATAACCAAGGTCTGACTACTTCTTACACGACTCGATGCTGCTTCTACAATAAAATTCAGGATTACAATAAATTAGCTCAATTCAGCAATTGCTTCAGCTTCTGACAACGATTGCTCTTCGATGGACTAATCCAACTATTCGCCGTTGACACTTCTTACGATTTTCTTCGATTTGGGACTGTTGGCCTTCTATAATTCCCGGTGGTGGCAGCGAAGATACTGAAGCAATTAGACATATCTCGGTTCCTATTGGCTCAATCGCAAAAATTTTGGAATATTCTAGTATATCTAATATATTTATCTAGTATATCGATAAGTAGCCAAACGGATGTCAAGTTTATCGTCAAAGCTTGAGAATACTGATCCAATCAATATTCAATAGAACTGGTATTAAAACTAGTTTTTCAGTGACTGAACTTACCGTGGTGGAAAACAGTATTACAAATTTGTAACAAAACTAAATTTACATTGTCCTTATTTTTTTACATGTATTGTTCGTTAAATAAAACTATGTTCTTATAAATATCAAAGAATTTTTTTCGCCGCTTATAAGAACTTTAGAATCGTTCTTTCGTCCGATAGAATTTGAGCTTGAGAGTCTCTCCATAATGTAAAGGTACATCTAGTCCAGTGGGTAATTTCTCTGAGAAAACTGAAAATTTGTACAGAATCCCTTCTTAAAATATTCACAGCAATATATTTATTACATGAATTATTCCATAAAGCAAGCAGTGTGCATTTCATGCTCGGGTCTCTACGGAACTACATTTATGACATAGTGAATTTCTCTGTTGTATATATATTTTGTATCACTTCACTTCAAGAGCGTTAGGTAAGCCCTACTACATCAAGAGAAATCTCAAATGTATGTAAAATAGACTAATAAAAGCTGGCAACACTTCAATTCGTAAACAGGGTACTGCATTTTAGACTTTGCATAATGCATGAAAAATATCTCTGTCATTTCCAATCGGAGTTTCAATTCACCAAAGAATTCTCGCCGCTTCTGATAAAATTCTGAGACATTGTTCGGCAAAGTTTATTCAAGGGGAAATATTTTCTTTTGGAAGAGAATAATATTTTTCTTTCATGACAAAATGAATCTTTTTCAATCTATATAACAATGGGGGTGTAGATATTTTTCTTTATATATTACATCCAGGAATTTATATGATAGAATTGATTTTGGAAGCAAAAAGTAATTAAGGTATCCGACTACGCTCAAAGGAACATTTTTGAAAAAATTGGATTTTTTAGATAGTATTTATGGTTTATAGATGTATCATCAATTATAAACACAAAAGAAATTATTTAGAAACAATTATATTTTGAGAAATGAGAAAATGTGTAGTAAATTTTAATGAAATTTATCCAAAATGGTTTACAATCTACACAAAATTGTATTGGATCTTTTAGAAACTGTTTATGGTTTTTTAGATGTATCGTCAATAATAAACTCTATAAGTACAAAAACTATTATTTGAAAATATATTATATTTTGAGAAATGGGAAAATGTGTAGTAAATTTGAATGCAATTTATCCAAAATGGTTGACACTTTACACAAAATGGTACTGCAGCAATCTTATTTTACTTTGAACACAAGTTATAGAATACAATGATAAATTAAATGATCCAAAAGCTAATAAAAATGTTGAGATTCAACGACGTTATTGGTAAAAATATGCATATATATGCATTTTTTCCATAAATTCACAATTGAATTTTTCTAAAAAACACCTTTAAATGACAAAAGTATTTCACCAAAAATAAAAAATTTGGTTCATTTCAACACCAATATTATTTAACACACACGCTAACATTTTTATGTAAATACCTCTATTAGTTTTGGGGATATCATGTTAATGGTGGAGATTTTTTTTATTAAAATTAAAATTGAAGTTAAAAACAAATTTTAGCTGAAAGGTATGTGAGCCTGGGTGCTAGGGCAGGCCTTCTTTTTCTCAGAAAAGATAAACTGTTTTGCGAAGATAAAAGTCTGAAGTACAAGAAATAAGAAGAATTTTAAAAAAAATCTCCAATGTGGTCAAGAACCATTGTTTTAAATGTAGTCGGATACTTTAAATTTTGTTTTGTGCACCCATACTTTTGTTTTGTATACTCAAAGCTAAGTTTCGTATATCCACTATTAATAAAATGTATTCTGAACCAAATTAGTGAAAAATGTTAGTTAATGTAAGCAAAAAAAATAACCTTACCTTAAATTTAATTATTTTAAAGTCTAATTCATTCTTTTATAGTAAATATCTATTAATGTTTTAAAATTAGAAATTTCAATTTTTAAATCTAGGTAGCTTTAAGTTGACTTTCGTTTAAAAGTCTTTCAGAAATTCTTCAGGTCAGATGCAACATTTATTTTTTTAAACATTCTAACCTAAACACTAATATTTTTAAAAATTTAATTTTCTCACAAAAGAGTTTTTAATGTCAAAATTTCTTATATAAAAGCAACAAATAATTTCATTAAAAACTTAACTACTGATGAATATTCCAGAATCTTTTGCAATATAGATTTTAATAAGAGAGGATTTGTCGCTCTCTAAACTTTTTTGCACAACTAAAAGTAGGCTTTCCAGCACTTGTGAACTAATTCAATAGATGGCCCTGAGGAACACCAATTATTACTGGCAATGGCAAAGCACTTTTCGGGTTACAATTTGCATGTGTAGCTATGGACGCGTGAAGTTTTAATATGGCTAGGCAACTTTTTTTTGTAAAGTAGTTTGAAATTTTACCTTTCGTTCTTTCTTTTTCGTTTTAATATTGTTTTTGATGTATGAGAGATCTTCTGCAGTTTGCGCTGGGTTATTGATAATTATAATTTTTATTTTGTTTTATTTCTGTGCAAGTTGGTTTATTTTTAAGGCCCCAATTTCAGAAAATTTTCAGGTCAAGTGGTGTTAATATTGTTGGACAAAAGTCAGACTGCTCACAGAAAAAAATCCCTGGGGAAGAGAGTTTTGAGAACGTTTTCAAGACAAATTCTCTATTTTTTTAAATATTCTTTTTCCTTATATTAACTATTATTAGCAGCAGCATTAGCAATGTCTAAATACAATTGTATCTTTTTTAGTTTGATTCAGAAATAGTTTTAATTGAAATTTCATAATATTTACATTTTTGATTATTTCTTAACATATTTCTATTCTAACATATTCGATTTTGATTATTTCTTAAAATAATTCTATTCTAACATATTTGATTCAGCAAAAATACTTTGTTTTTCGTTAAGTTATAAAAATATATACGGCATTTTAATTTTTTTTGAAAAAATAAATTGAAAAAGTATTAAATAAACAATAAAAAATATCCTATAAAACTTCATTCCTTATTTCAATAATTCACCTTAATAGCGTATTTAAACAAAATATTAATCGTTTCTTATTCCAATCTTTTGGCATACTATATACATTATTTCAAATATTTTTAAACATCTTGAAAAAATACATATAAAATTTTTTTTAAAATTTTATAATTTATATAACATATTTTAATAATTAACCTTAATTCATATTTAAACTAATTAATAAACAAACTATCAATCATATCTTACTAAAATCTTGCGAAACGTTCCTTTTATGAATCTTTATCACTGTAACTCATAATTCAACTTTAATAAACCATTATTATGAAATTAACAGTTTTCTTCGTAGCAAAAACTTGTTATTTAAAAGCTGCAGGTGTTTTTATAACAGCGGAAAAAAGAACCAAAAGAAGAGATATAATCTCCTACTAATTACCTGACGCAAAAGAAACAACTTATTTCTTTAGATACAAGAAGATGTCAAAAGAAATGAAGTCATCTTTTTCTAATTAATTAGCACAAAAGAAATACAAAGAATTCGACATTTTCAACAAACGACGATATTATGAAAGCGCTTAAGTGAAAAAAAATCTTGTACTATAAGAGTTTAGGATGCACAATATTTATTACACAATGTTTATGTCTTATTATTGTGCTTACTAGGCTAAAAATGCACCTTTTTTCGGTTTATTGTAGTTACTCAAAATTCAATTTCCGTAAACGGTTATAATGACAGGTAATTCCGATTTCAGCAAAAACATGTTCTTTCAAGCATTATTCTTTTTTAAACGTTCGTAAAGAAATAAAAAGAAACGAAATATTATTTTTCTAACTACCTAGTGCATGAAGATACTTGTATAAACAATGTAAAAGAAATCAAATAATCTTTTTATCACCAACAACTCAAAAAATATCAACGTTTTCAGATTAAGAACTGAAATTCAAAAAAGTTAAAAAAAGTTAAATCTATACAGAAAAATTTTAGAATGCAAATAATTTATGACACACTATGCTTATGTTTTTGTCAAGCTTTGTTGTCGTGTTTTTAACGACTAAAATTTCAAAAATGCATCGTCAACAAATTGTTATAACGATCATTCAAATATTTCAGCAAACGATTGTAATTAAATTATCATCCTTATTTGCAGTAGAAACTTGCTCTACAAAATGGCAAATTTCTTTATGCACTCAAACGAATATCAAAAAACCCAAAGTAATCTACTTCCTATTTTACTTAAGAAATGTGAAAAAATTAAAAAAAAAAATGGCTGAAACTTGGAAAAGAAAAAAAATAGGATCCTAAAGAAAAATAAAGAATTCTACGTTGAAAATTTCAAGATAAAAAGATATAGCAAATATATATATAAAATGATTTTCGTTATTTATTTTTCTGTTATTATAGAAAGTAGTAACGGTTAGGAAAAAAAATGGATATATCGAAAAAAATTTTTATAGGTTATATGGGACAATTATTAGGTTGTTATTTCTCTTTCATCCGCAACTGTGCGTTGGTATTTTCCATAGCAATTCAGTGAAGATAATGCAAGTAGATCTATCTATCAATGGCAGCTTATACTTTCAGCCTTTGTTCAAACCGCCCAACTATGGGCTGTTTGAACAAAGGTATAAGTTTTAAACAACTGACTGCATTGCAAGAAGGATTCCAAGAAAAATGAAATCACAGAGGAAGTCGGAAAGTTCAGATTTTTCAGGCCATCGTCAGGAAAAGTTTGAGAAAAAAGCTGAAAATGATTCCATCTTAAGAACAGTCGTTGCAAAATCTGAATGACTTTCCCAAACAAAAGCGCTTTGAATTTTGTTACGATAAACAACTTCGTTTTGAAAAGGATGATTTTGCCTACCACTAAGGTACACAAGCACAATGTTTGCTTTCACGGAAGAAATAATCGCAAACACACATTGGAACACATCCAAGATTCCCCTAAGTTAAATTTGCTTTTTTCATTCACTAGAAAAAAAGTGTACTGCTTTTAGGTGTCACTCATAGATCATCCATCAAAACTTGAAACAATCCCCATAAAATTATGTTGCGAAATTTACCATAAACTTTGTTCTTGATTTACAGTGCATTGAAACTGTATAATTTTTATGACTACCCTGTATTTTAAATTACTATGTAAATAAATTGCTTACTCTATGGCAGTAAGAAAGGCTTTTAGAATTTAATAAAAACATACTACAAACTGTGATTCGTAATATTTTTATGCCTTATTAGAAAAAATGATAACATCTAAAGCTTACAACTGTGAATATTATCCCAAACCTTCAAAGCTGAATTTCAGTAAACAATTTTATAAAAATATAACTCATCCTTTTTATAAATTGCAGCAGTGCCAAGATCTTAGACAAACACCACCTTCATTACCAAGAAGAAATAACGAAAGAAGAGAGGTAATCTTCTGAAATTTATCCAGAAGTGTCAAGAATTAATGGAAGAAGGTGTGATAAGCTTCAGGTGTCGCTTTCTTCCGTAAAATGAAAAGAATGAATTCACAAATAAACTCTTCTGAAGGCAAAAGAAATGTAAATATAATTATGAAAAAGAAATTTCGGTTCATTATGATTTTTCAAATGGAATATTTTCTCTACATCTGCTCTAGGGCTATCTTTTCACAATTTAATGTATGTTGAAAGTTTATGAAGGGAATCTGAAAAGAAGTGTAAGCCCTAGGAAGAATAGCGTTATAATTTAAACACAAAACATCTCTATATGTACAAAGCTTACATACTTATCAAGAAATCGCACATATTACTTATTATGGAATGGCAGCAATCATATGTAAACACATCGATGTACAAAAGATTCAGAAGACTGCTTTATTCAATGGTTTTACAGTTGCTCTTTATTCAAAGCTTAATTAAATAAAATATTGCATTGTAAATGCTGTTTACTGTTTTAATCACTTCATTCAGTCAGAAGATGTAAAATAAATGAAGAAATAAACACTAATCGGAAAGTTTAATCATCAAGAGTGAAAGTAGACTTAAACATCACTATGGATACTCGCTATGACTTATATATCAAAAAACATGGTTTCCAAAGATATTAATTTCCTCAAAAGATTTTCATATTATCTTAAAATTAAAAAAAGAATTGCATTGTTACCATGATTTTAATGTTAGATTTCGTTTGGTTCGAAAAAAGCATTTTAAGAGTCATCTCACCTGTTGCTTTTTCAAATCCATCTATCTAAATATTCAATCATGTACTTTTGATAATGTTAAAATTAAGAATTTTTTAAATAAAATTACTCGTTTTTATCATTAATTCCGAAATATGGTTTTCATTTTCACTTATGTTTCATAGTACGTACACCATTAAATTGCTTCAAGAATAATTTGTTGCAAAAGAATTCAGTTAAGGTCATAATTTTAAGTCGTATCAAACAAACTGAATTTAAAAAAATAAATCCATTCAATATTAATCGTTAATTAACCAAAAAATATTGGCATCTTTGACGAACAATTTGATTGCTACCAAAGATGGCTAGTGCAATCAAATATGGCCATATTACTGATAATCCGTCCAGCCCGAAGGCACTCTGATAATAAATACTAAATGACCGGATCGTCCCTACAGCAATACTGGCGGGAACTGTGGTTGAGTCCTAAGGGCTATCACCGGCCACGGTACAACCCTCTCTGTAAGAAGTACGTCCTGGCATCGATGAGAAGAGTCAGATCCCTACTTTTAGTGTATCCACCGGGCTGGCGAGATCCAACCAGCATACCGGCAGCATCTCATTCTCAATTACGAGGTGACCCCCCCACCCTGTGGGCAACCAAATACAATTAAGTTTAGTTATATAACGTTCCGTTTTGAAGCAACACTAGGGCTATTTGGGGTGGAGCTAGCACCCTCCCCTCTCTAAACTTCCACACCACACCAGAGGGAGAGCGTTCGGCCCTGAAGGATTCAACGTGCACCAGACTCACTTACACGGCAGTTCATTCGTGGAATCGGGTCTAGTACCTACGGTTCCGAAGCCGAAACCTTACCAACAGAAAATCCGAAACGGAAAAAACATCTTGATAAAATACCCAAATGTTCAGGAATAAGAAATAAGAATGTGAGTTAGTTTTAGCACTTTACAGGATACGCTTTTTGACTTAAAATTGTCATAATTGACATAAATATACACCTGAAGTTAAAAATTGGTATTTCAGAGTGATTATTTAAAAACAATTTATTAATTAAAAATTAATTCAGATTTTTTTCGCCTTTCCATGATATCTCTAAGGACTTTTATTGCACAATACCGATTTTTACAGCATTTTTCAAATTATTACTGCAGGAATGGTGTCTCTTAAACTTTATAGCGTACTCTCCAATAAAGATCTTATCCTTCTTCACCCCCATAAAATTATATATCTAGGCAGAGACCACTATCGATGATTACAAAACATTGGTCTTTCGTGCAAATCTAACTTTTATACTGAATCTATCACAAGAATATAAATTTCATACGCTTTTCTTTGTTGGCCGATGAGGGAAAATTTGACACGAAACAAGAATTGTAGCCAGATACGATATTTCATTTATTTAAATCATAGCCTTTAAGTGTCCTCCTCTACATGTGTACGGAAGTGCAGATTATCAACAATTCGAGTTTAGAACTATGAGGAACTTATAGCATTTCGTCGACAATAATTATTTGGCTCCTATCAAAACTTCATCGAATTTGGTTCAAAGTTCTAATCTATCACAAAAATATAAATTTTATACGCTTTCATCGGATTTGGTTTGAATTTTGAATCTATCACAAAAATATAAATTTCATACGCTTTCATCGGATTTGGTTTGAATTTTGAATCTATCACAAATATATATAGGTTTGAATCTATCACAAAAATATATCAGTTTGAATCTATCACAAAAATATATCAGTTTGAATCCATAATAAAAATATATCAGTTTGAATCTATCACAAAAATACATGTTTGAATCTATCACAAAAATATAAATTTCATATGCTTTTCTTTGTTGGCCGATGACCAGAAATTTGACACCAAACAAGAAATACAGCCATATTTCATAGCATTGCATATTTCATTTATTTAAATCATAGCCTTTAAGTGTCATTGTTTTCATGTGTATACGCAAGTACAGATGGTAAACAACTCGAGCTCACAGCATAGCATTTCGTTGGCAACATTTATTTACCTCCTATCAATAATTCATCGGATTTGTTTCGAAGTTTGGTAAGTATCTATATCTTTGATACGAAATACATGTTACAGATTTTATTACCTAATGCTTTGCGATTTGTAGTTATCAAATTCATTTGTACTTGATTTGCCGAACAGACTTCCTGGGAATGGAATTCGTTATAAATATGACAAAAATCTAAAACTTTGTTCTTAGTTCAATATACCGAATATCGGCTGTTTAGATGAAAGCGGTATTGTATTGTTGTATTCATAAACAAACAAACGTATTGCCAAAAATTCATTCATATTTGAAACATAGAGACAAGTCAAAATATAGAGTTCGAATTTTTTGATGATTACAATATTTTCTCTATACTTGAAATAAGCTTAGCGGGAAAATAAACATAGTGTTTTGAACCATATCAATCTAATTGCCCTAAATTTCTTTTCCGAATACTGACTGTGTTTAAAAATATTTTTTCCCGAATTTTCAACAACAGGTTTCATAGCTGCATATAAAATAAATAAAATTAAAACATTTCGTTCGTTTTAATAGCATAATTTCTTTTTCTTATAGCAAGATATACTCTGAATTGCTGTTTGTATGAAGAATCAAAAAATGAAATTTTGTTACCTAAGGGATTTGATTGAAATCAAATAAATTGCATATTTCTAGCTAAACAGCTAGTCACCAATTGAAAATTAAAATAAAAATATCTGTATTCCCTTTCCAATCTGTCTTATTGGTGGAAATAATTTTTGTCGTTATTAAGAGTTAAGTAAAATTTTCCATCCAATAGATTTTTTAAATACTATTTAAAACTGGTTTTTAGGTGTATTGTTAAAACAAAATGCTACAAATGCAAAAAAATTCTTTGGAAGTGCCATATAGTTTAAGAAATATGAAAATTTGTAGTTAATTTTATTGAAATTTAATCAAAACGGCTAACATTCTACACGAAATTGTGATGCAGCAATCCTATTTTTCTTTGTAGAAAGGTTATAGAATTTAATGATGAATGAAATGAGCCAAAATCTAAGAAAAATCTTGAGATGCAAAGAAGTTTCGGGTACAAATAGACGTATATGTCGATTTTTTCATCAATTCACAGCTTAATTTTTCTTAAAACCCCTATAAACAAAAAAGTATTGTAACGCCAATTAAATTTTTGGTTCCTTTCATTTCTCATATAATTTAAAACAGACTATGAATTTTTTATGTGAATACCTCTCTTAGTTTTTGAGATATCATGTTAACGGTGAAGAATTTTTATGAAAATTAAAGACAAATATAGCTGAAAAATACGTTTTGCTTAAAATTCCCTTTGATGAGATGGCAGGCCTTTCTTTTCCTAAAAAAGAAAAACTGTTTTGGAAAGAAGAAAGTCTGAACTGCCAGAAATAACAATAAACAAAAAATCGCCAATGTGGTCAATAACCAGTGCTTTAAGTTCGGAAACCTTAAAAGCAGTAAACTCAGTAATTCTCAATGAGATGTGAGTTAATAATTCATTATCGAATGAAGCGGAAATGATTTAATTTGTATTGAAAGTTTGGGTGGAAATGAATTGTTCATTGTGAAGAGAAAAATGATGCCATGAGTTTTATTTCAATGAAACCAACAACAAGATGGTAAGATGAAACACGAATTGTTTTCAAACATTAAAACACGAAATGCTCGTTTTAAGTATCTTGAGACAACCAGTTTTCGACGATTTTATCTCACTAAGGGGTGATATGTGGAAGGATGAGCACAGTTCCGAAATCTAGATTTTTTTTTAAATATAAAGATCTTTTTTTTCATCCTTCCGCTCACCCTATTTTTTCAAATTAAACCCATCCTCATTCATGCGCAAAAGCGCGGTGGGTTTTAGAATCTGTAAGCAAACGATGTTTATATTGCACCTATGAAAAATTAGAAACTCCTAAGTCACGTGATGTGTGTGAACGAGAAGAAAAGTTTCCTAATGAACGAAACGACTGGGAAGTAAACATTTGTAGAGGCGTGGTTTCGAGCATATGTTGATTTTAAATCTGATGTTTTTCACCAGATAGTTGAATATATTGAAAGGAAAGACTTTGAAAAAAATCCATTATGTCCCTCCTACATAGCAAACATAACCCCCGGGGGCACCTCTTAATGAGGATGAGGTGCTTCCGGTATGGTGGTTGTATCTCGCCAACCCGGTGGGCACAATAATAAGTGGAGGTTCTGGCACTCCTATCGATGACGGGACGAACTCCCTACGGGGGGTTGTACCGTGGCCGGTGATGACCCTCAGGACTCAATCACAGTTCCCGTCAATGTTGCTGTAGCGGCGGCCCCGTTATTCAGTTTTGCGGGGTTAATCCTTGTGCCTTAGTGGCGGGTCATAAGTTAGTTAAATGACTTACATAGCAAACATAGGTGTGATTTTAATCTTTTTTCAGTCTTGAGTACGAAATACAGTGAAAGTATTTTCGCAAAATTCTGACTCCAGATGTTGACTAATATCAACACTTCAGACCTTCTTGAGCTAATAAACTTTGATAAAATGTCTGTCTTTGTGCAATAGGAATAATTTAAATTATCTTTGAGCTATACAGATGGAATTAGGTATATCATCTTTATACAAATTAGCAGATTTCTAATAAATCCATTTGATATGGATTGACAGACCACAATTTACATAAGACCAAGATATCGATCATAATTTATATAAGACTAAGATAGACGGATGGAAGAAGTTAGATTTACATATTTATAATCAATAATGTAAACACCTATCAAAAATCGAGTTCAATCCCACCAGACGTTGAACGTTTGCAGCTTTGTACTTACCAAACCATGCAAACGGTTACTCTAAAATGGAGTGATTAAAATATTTCAAATTTGGTATATGACGTCTTGACAGGAATTGTAGTTTTATGCCAAATTTTGGTTCCGATTTGTTCAAAAAAAAAATGGGACTAAAACACAAATTCACCGTTGTTACAGACGTCGTCCTGGCTCAGGGGTAGCGTGTCTTCCCCGTGATCTGGGCGTCCCGGGTTCGAGTCCCGGTTCGGGCAAGGCTGTTCTGTCTGTGAGGCGTGTGAATGTACCCCCCCCCCCCTGTAAAAAGGGGTTTTGCAAGCGAATGTGTGTGTCACCTTCATTTGAGCTAGAAGTCGGACTTCTGCCCTCTGGGTGCTCAGGGGTCTTTACCCTCAGAAGCTACTGCACCCACGGACACGACATCATCATCAACCATTATTAAAGACAATGTGAGAACGTTTTGACAGATCATACCTGTTTGTTGAGAGAAAAGATTTTTCGATGGTGCTACATTGTTCACAGAAATAACTCATTTAATTTTACCGAACACTAGTGACAAGTTCAATATCTTGTATTTTTTTCTGAATCGCAAACACGGCAGATGAAAAACCACAGTTAATTGAAATACTAGCTGATACCCGGCGCTTTGCTGTATCAGAAGAAATAATCTTGGAAACATCGTTTGGAATTGGAAATAGTTATGTTGTTTAACAAAGAATGATCTTTATTTTCTTGTCGGCAATGGATACATTCATTGAAATGGAAGGATTTATAAAGGAGAAGCGTAAATAGTATTTATTCTATTTTTATTATTCTTGTCTACAAACAAATATTCATTTGTATACATTAGATTTGTATATTCTTTTAGAATTGTGAAACTTGGTGTTCTCTCAGAATGCGAAAGAAATAAACTATTTATGGTATCTCCTGGTTCGTTCAGTATTCGCTCAGTATTATCACGTTTAATATTCGAAATTTTGATGGGAAATTTAATATTAGATTAGAATGACTTCCTTTGCATTTACGTACAATAGCAAGAAATATTTATGTCTAACTTGAATTTAGCATCTCTACTGAATCTATTATGTTTCCTTTGCGAGTTATTTGGTGGTTAATAGATGCGGTAAATAGATCGGAAAATATTTTTTATACTTTAGAGGATTGGTCTGTGCTTATAACCTTCCCGTACGTACAAGTAATAAGTAGTCGAAGTTTTATCGAAATTGGATGAGCAGCTCGGCAGCGCATAAGAAACACACAGATTTTACTAGCTACAGCGATTAATGTTTATAGGAAAATATATATGATACAAATAATTTGTATTTTATAAAGAAATATAACGTGGTATTAAAATAACGAGTAACGCCACCCTTTAATCTTCAATATCAAATCATCAGGAATTTTTGTAACAACTTACGAAAAACTTCCTTAACGCCTCTTGCAAACATCCCCATGTAATTGAAAAATATTCAAAAAATGAATTTTCAGCACGAAATATTTTCTAACATCTTCAAACGCCACCTTCAATATATTAAAGGCCCGCAGCTATGCGTCGGCATCTTTGAGCGTTCAAAATTCTTCTCTGTGAATGACTATTATAAAATTGTTATTTCCTTCGCTTTAATAACTGAGCCACTAACTAGCTCAGGGTAAAAATCTTTTGAACAGATGCTGGGAGAAACGAAGTAATCTTTTTCAAGCCACCTGGCGTATAAGAGATGTCAAGAAGTAAAGAATTAATGGTCGAAGTACACTCCAGGAGAGTGTAGGTGGCGCTTTTTCCTTTAAGTGGAAAAGAAAAGAACCCAACCGGCTGAAAGTTTCTGGACCCTGAAGAAGCGGCAAATGTAATTATGTGCGAAATCCTGTCGCATCGCAATTTTCCATATGAAGTGTTTTCTTCGGATTTTTGTTGGAAGGAATAGGTTCATAATTGAAAGTGTGGCCTTAAAACTGTGGCCGACTTCCTTCATTATAAAGATATAAATGGTAGAAGAAGTCTGGAGTGTTTTAGCGGGTTTAAAAAATTTGAGTTTAGTTTTGTGGCACAACGAAATGATCGCTTTTCATTTCCCGTTTTAATCTGAAATTTCAAGTAGGTGTGTTTAAATTCTTTAAACTATATAAAAATTGTCTTTCAATTTTCAAACGCGTGCAGAATTCATTTTATCGTGTATGAAATGGAGGAAGAACAAAAAGTTTTGCTCTGTATATAAACTTTTCTACTTAAAAAAATTATTATATTTTGACAAGCACTTTTCAATTGTAAATTTTCATTTAATTTGCAGTTAGACCACTTAGTTACGGGATTTAGTTGAAAAGTCGATTTATTTTTTTATTTTCTAAGAGCATGGTGTTGTTTTGGTTTGATGTTTATGAAGTCTCAAAATGCATAGGCAATAAACAGGTGATTTATCTCTTTTGAAGCATTCATTTTTCGCTATTAGAGTTGTTAGAAAGTAATACAGAAAGTTGTTGCACTTGCAATTTATCTCTAATTAAAGTTATAATTTGATTCCCAAATTATTAATTCTCTGAATTCTTATGAATAGCCTTTGTTAATTTAAGGTATTAACCAGTTTAAACTGGTTATAAGCAATCACGAGACAATCGAATTACGATTGCGCTAATATTTAGAAATACAGTGCTTTTTTTCATTTTAAAATCAGTCGAGCTCTAAAACTTTGTTTGTCAGCTAGAGAAATTGTAAATGAAAATTTAAAAAAAATTATCTATACACAACTGTCGTATTGAAGTTTTATTTATCACATAAAAATACCTTTATAATGAACACCCATAATATCACAGCGCCAGTAAAACTGCAAATATTGATTAACCTATCACGTAAATTTCTTCGCATTGTATCTACACGTTTTTTTAATTTTAAGTCGCCGCACATTTCTTATTGTCTATACATTTTTTATCTATTTAAGCAGAATTCTTCTTCTTTAGCTTTCAACAACGGAAGAAACGAAGGACACAAATTTTTCTTGAAAAAATAAAAGTTAATTTCCGAACAATAATGTAAAATACAGCTAAAAAAGAAGGAATAATAATAATGTTAAAAATTGCCAAAATCTGTCAAAAGTTTTAAAATATGAAGACGACATCACTGAAAAGAAGCTACAGTGTACAATTCCTTATTAAGCATCATGATTTGAAAGAAAATATCCCGAAAAATTGATGAACTTAATTTTTTATTAATTAAAATTTTACAAAAAAAATCTTCCAGAGTTGCAAATTTCCACTTCCCAAATTTATGTATTTAGTTTGATAACTCTATCCCAAATGATTTGGCCGGTAGAACACATATATTCATCTTTATTATTAGCAGAGTCTTCATTGCTAGTACTGTTTCAAACTACTTTATTGAAATTTTTACAACTGCTCTTAATCCAAAGCTTTGTTTTATTATTATTTTAGAAATTCTGTTGTCTGGATTCGTGGTGTCCTCAAAAATGCTTTGAGTCAGAGAAAAGAAGATACAAAAAAAAAAACCCCAAGAAACAATAATAAGTAGAATGTTTCAACTAGCACAAAAATAAGTTAAATTGTCATTGGATGTAATCGCCATGACTGATCTATGAAAACCAATGGCATTATCTTTCAAAAGAATTTGCACAAAAACTGGTTTTTGCAACATCTTAAAAACTTCATCTTAATATTTTTAGTGATATCCTTTTAATTTCTATACATTTTTTCCTTCCTTTTTAATACTTTTTAAAAAATTCAATACATTATTTGCAATTTTCACTTTACAAGGGAATTCAATATCATCCATCAAAACACATGTCGTTTCCTTTTTTTCAATGTTTCAATTAAGATATAAGAAATTGCCTCTTAAGATATTAATATAAAAGCAGAACTTTCATTTTTACATCGTAGTATATATAATTTTTAGTTTGTTTGCATAGTAATAAAACAGACTGATGTATAGAATCCACGTTTTTCAGGCGTATGAAGTAATACTGTGAATATTCAAGAAAAGGCAATCCATATTAATCTTTAAGTAGATTTAATAATTTTTAATTAACAGTAATCAGGGTAGACAAGCTAATCACCAAAAGTAGTTAGTTTCTTCAAACTTCAAAATCTACCGTCCCATTGACTTCATTAGCATGAATTGACATGACAGCTATGATTAATAAAGTCTGAATGCTTTTATAGCAGAAATAACTGCTTTTATTTAAAACAATAGTAAAAAAATACTGCCCCCCTTTTCTGAACGTCATTTCGTACAAAATTAGTAATTCATTCACATTTACGATTATGATAAAAACTGCTTATTAATACTTTTTTATGCTTATTGATAATGATAAAAACATACAAGAATGCGACTTTTAATGACAAAATTCATTTTCTGTATTCATTGAATATTTCATATTAACAATTTTTTGATAACAGAAAAAGATCTTAAGGTAATATTTGTACATATATTTAATTCAATGTATATATTATTGTTATATATGTGTATATATTATTGTTACATATTATATATTACATCTAGTTGGTACCCGGCAAGAAATAATTTTAGAAATATCGTTTGAAATTTACAATAACTGTCTTCTTTAATTAGGAATTATATAAAGAATAGCATCTATTTTCGTATTGGAAATGAATAAATTTATTGAAATTTAACGATATATAAAGTAAATATATATAAAGTTAATGATATATAAAGCAAATAGTATTTATTCTATTCATTTTTACTTTATTATTGAAAAGCTTTCTGGTAGACATTTTTTTTTTTTTTCCGTCTTGAGTAGAAACAGATACACTTCTTGACTGCCCGACTCGTAAGCATCCCGCATACAATTGGTTATGTGAAAAAATTGGATTCTTTGGGTTCAGTCCGAACATTTTAAGTGCAAGTAATAAGTAGTCAAAGTTTTATCACGATCGAATAAGCGGCACAGCAGTGGAAAAGAGGCATGCAGACAGACATTCATTTCTATTCATTCAGATTACACAATTTTACTATGCCTATAACCGTCCCATAACTGCAAGAAATAAGTTGCCGAAGTTTTACCGCAATCGGATGTACAGCAGCGCACACAGACCTTTTTATTTATGTAGATTATATATTAACATCTGAAGTATAATAAACATTTATAAATAAAGAGAAAGAGGAAATCCTCCAAACATGTTATATATGTGGAGATTTAATCAGCGGCCATTGCTGTTAAATATTTAAATTTGCTGTTAAATATTTTTTCCAATTTGTTGCAATAGATGTCGCTACGGGTATCACTAGATATGGCTGAACCATAGTCCAAAACGCGTGACGTAAGAATTCGAGAAAAAGCGAACTGCGCATCCTCTCACCAGACAGGGGCCGGAGAGGGTGTCGTTCCGATCATGTATCTTTAAAAAAATGAAACGCCATGAAACAACTCTTAGCGGCATCTATAAGTAATTCCTTTCTTGTTTTTCTTTTTTTCTCTGTTGTAAATAGTCCTGTCGTAATTGTAAATGTCTTTTTTTTTACTGTAAATAAATTTCTTTCATGTTCAAAAGCTTCTTTTTTTTTCATTCAGTGACCCTAGACACTGAACTAAATGTGGTTGGATGGGCATTCTGTCCCACCCAATTCCTACATATATGTATATATTATTATATATATAACATGATTGGTATTACACATATAACAATAATGCAGACATATGTTATATATGTTTATATTATTGTTGTATATCATAGTATATATGCATATATTACTATTATTATACTTCAGATGCAAACATATAAATTTTTGTATGTAAAGAGAAAGAACATACAAGTCATATAAATATAGATAATAGTCAAATAAATATAAATAATGAAATGAAATAGATGTGTCTCTAAGTTGCAATTTCTAGGTTGAAATGTATTTTGGAATTTGCTCTACATGTATATAAATTTGCATGTGAACACGTATGTCAAAAGCATAACGATATAGATAGACGGAACTTCAAAACCGTAACAGGAGACAGACGTTAAAATGACTTCACGTTGTTCATTAACTCTGATTATCACGTGGTATCTTGAATTTGTAAACAGCCCTTTCCGTACCTTCTAGCCCTTCCTTCAGAACTATATTGGCAAATGTCTGAAATTTGATCATAAGTATGCGACTGAATAATTTTTTTTTTTTTTTCAAAATTTTTTTTGTTTAAAGAGATATTGTCTTCAAGTCTCGGAAACTGCTTTTAATTTGAATGCAAAAAGATTGCAGACATTTTCTTAAAATAATGTTAAAAAAACTAATGTATTCTTCATTTTTTTGTCAAATTCTAATTGCTACTAACGTTAGTGTCATTCTGTAATATCTAACCTAAGTAAATACTCCTCATCATCTGACAGATGCTGAAAATGACAAGGTCTGTCCCAAAATAGCCCTCGTGTTGCTTCAAAATGGGACGTGAATATAACGAAACTAAATAAATTGATTGAAAGCTGTAATAGAATATTTAATGCATACTGGAAGATAATATATATCTAATACTATAATACGAGGAATGGTTGCCAAGTCGAAAATCGCCCCAGAATTAATAAACTCCGGTAAACTTGGGGGTCTGGGGTTTTTGGCCACGAGGAATCGATTGGCACCGGTTTTGAAGCGCTACGGTCGAGCAGTTCGGAGTTACAGATAGGATATTTTCAAACTTTATTAGTTTGCCATAGTGGCTACTTAAATTTTCAAGCGGTAACGTGCTGCCATCTATAGCCAATATGGCGAACTAATAAAGTTTTATGCTTATGCTGTTATAGGTTTATAATATGTTTCTTATGTATGTATATATGTTTGGTTTTTCTAAATAAATTTGTCAAAAATATTGAACTTCAACACATTTCAATCTTTTACCTTTACTTTACCTTTGTATAGAATAGTTCCCTTTCCAAACTCTAACTTTGTTTAGAATAGTTTACAGTGGTGCACTTTAACTGGTTATCTTTTCACCAATGGTTTCACAAATTTTCTTATGGCATGTATTGTTTTGATAAATCACAATTGAAAATTTAAATCTTCGAGTTAGTTTCGATACCTGTTTTCTCCGAGCGGAGCTCGGTCACCCGCTGGTGTATGTATATAAAAGTTTGATAAATTTTATTTCCTCACAATCGCCATCTTCTCTGTTTATAGAGTTCACAAATATTCAAATCAAAATTAAATTGTAAAATAGGATTGAAACAACGTCAGATCTTCTAACAGAAAAAAGTGCTAAAATCAAAAGCAAAAAAGCTTTATTTTAGCTCGTGAAGGCAGAATATAATGAATCAGCATAAATATAAAGTTGTGAATATTGTAGAAATCAGCTCATTTATTTTTGAAATTTATTCACAATTACGTTTACTCGCAGATTAATAAATAAGTCAATTTAAATGTAAAACCAGTTTCCGAGTGCCAAGAAAATAAATAAATAGGGTTCAGATTTTGCATCAGAGAATGATATAGACCAAAATTGTGGGGGTATTTTTGTGGTGACATCTTAATAAACCAGTAAGCCATCCTAATAAGCCACTAGACAGCAGCGTCTGTTTTTGTCGAATGGATAAGTTAATGGACTTCAAACCCAAACATCACAGGTTCGATCCTTGGCGGAATTCAACTTCCATATTGGCACAATTCCGCCAACACCATTGCCACATTTTAATCTCCAATTAGTATAACTGAAGGTGATACATGACTATAATGATTCGATATTAAGTAATGATAAATATATAATTAAGAATGTGCTTGGTATCATTATCCTCATCTGTCTAATATAAAACAAAAAATTACATATATACATAACTACATTTTAAAATATAACAAATAATAAGATGCGTTGAAAAGTCAGATGAAAAATTCCTACATTGTATCTATTAAATATTTCTCTTGTCCATGAATATTTAAAAATAAATTTAATATCTAGATACTTTTATACATTCTTGGTTTCTTCATTGAGTAAAAAGTTAGAGTTTGGAGGTTGGATATTTTTTTTTATAAACCCTTTCCAAATTCAATTTCACAAAACACTTTTATAAAATAGTTATTTTCCCTTCTATTAATAACTCCACCACTAACTAACCCAACTGAAATCTTTTTCTTGGAAGAACAGTAGCGATGTAATCCTTTTTTAACCATCGGGATGTCAAGAAGCAAAGAATTAATGGTCAAAGTGGACTCTAAGAAACTATAGGTGGTGCTCTCTTCCGTTAAGTGGATTAAACGAACTATCCTTCTGAAAGCGTTCTAGTTGCGAAGAAGTGGTAAATGCAATTATAGGAAGGATCTTATCATATCCCGATATTCTTCGTGCGTTACGTTGCGTGGTACTTCGGTGGACATAATCAAAAGTCTGATGAAAATTGTTTCGACAGAAAGCGCTTTCGCAGAAGGATATGAAATGTTGCAGATGAAATCCTCGTCTCTAGATTTATACCTCAAAATTTCAAGATTTGAAATTATAATCATCAAATATCTTTCAATGGTCAATTTTACCCAAACTTCTATACAGATTTCAATTTCCGTGTAAAGATTTGCATATCAGATTTAAAAATTTCAGACAGTTTTGCTAATTTTACAAATATGAAGTTAGTAAGTTGCCCTATACATACGAATAGGTATGCTATGTGGACATGATATTTAAAAGTATCTGGTTCAAAAGTATTTAATCTGTTCTGTAACTTTGATGTTAGGACTATAAATCAAATATTATTTTCCACATTTTCACATAGTAATTTTCACTATATGCGCACCAACATACAAAATTCTTTCGATCAGTACTTTCAAAAATATTTGAAATCCCACTGGTGTGGTGTGATGTGGGGAGGGGGTTCCAGTTCAAATGTCGTCCTCTTCATCTGACTGTGGCTCAAAATTAAGTCCCAAAACGCCCTAGTGTTGCATTTAAAACGGGACATTAATATAACTAAAACTAAAAAATCTTCAGCTTGAAACCACAGTGACTTACGTATATGAAGTATATGGCATGTGTGTTTATAATTAGAACAGAAGTTTTGTGTCAATTTCCGTTTCCAATCTGCTGGAAAAAAATAGCTTCTAAAAATGATTCGAGTTTTGGATAGAATTAATCACATGACATGTTATAATAACCAAAACACTGGTACACGGTTGGCTCAATAAATTCAGTAAAATTGTTAAATTCCCTCCGCAGCCATAACATTGGCAACTACTGTACTCCAGTGCCATTACAAAGCATTCCCTGCGATATTTTTACTACACGGTATATGAGGCGGTTTCAGAAAGACCAATTCTGTAACGGTATTCTATTTGTAGAATCCTTTTGGTATGGACACAGTGTCGATAAAAAAGAACACGTTTTTATGCTTCTGTATGATTCATTGATATAAGGCGACCAAATCTTACGAAGATTAAATAGTGTAGTGTCCAATCGGAGTAATTTGCAGGCTCAAATCTTTTTGAAATTCCCTGACGAATATTACATTCCATCCAATGGCAGCTTATTTTCTGGATCTCGACTCACGACGAAGGATTTCGTTAAGAGGCAACAGTTCTCATGTTTTGAAGAAGTGTAATGGCAAAAGCAATGAAGATTTTGGTAAAAGAGTTCTTGCAATCTTCCTGTAAAGCTCTGAATGAGCGGAGAAATAAATGAGTAGATATGCCTTAACAGACACCATATAAAAATGTTTTACTTGTATCCAATTTTTCTTTAATAAAATATGTTTGGATACGTTTTGAAAGTAACGTTATATCTACAACGAATACGAAGAACCAACAAAATTACATTGAGACGAATGGATAAGGTTACAAAAAATCCTTAACACGTTGACTGCCAACTACGTGATAACTCGTAGATTGCGTTTTTCCAAGGATGTCAACTACGAGTTATTTCATACTGAGTTTACTTGTCCTTTTTGTGCAGCTACTAATAATATCGTCGTATATCAGTGCTAATATGGACAGATGGCTTCTGGGAAAAGAACAAAAAATCAATGCTGGCTTGCATAAACAGAAAATTCATTAAAAAAAAGAACAAAAAATATAATTCTAAAAATGAGTTCAAATTAGTTAGTGTCATTTTAGGCCAGATTTCTGAGGCATTGAACGTGTTAAAGTATATTCAGATTTGGATAATTTGAATATTAATTAAATGTGATATTTGACTGGGATACTAAACCAATGACAAGAGCTGCGCTTGGTTAAATTATGTTAGATTTCATTAATATAGAACTCTGTAAGGGGTAATATAATATATCTTTCAATATTTCATACCAAGGCGAGAGTTCAATTATACAAATGTTGCTTTTCTGCGGAATTGCTTTTATCCTCAATATGGCTTAATAATATAAGAGTTCGTTTTGGGTCTCTCTCTGAGTTTTATAATGTATTGATTATATTTTGTGTTTATTACTTTTATTCTTTACCCAGGGCATCGCCTTTCAGAAACGGGTCTAGAAGATTTCGGTGTAAGGTATCATAACAGATGGGTTTTTGCGCATGTCAGATATCTCATCCTAGGGGGTAACCGGCCAAAGACGGGAACGCACTCTCTGTTGTTAGATCTGTACTGTAAGCGGTTATGGCCTTTAAAACTAAAATTTAGTTTCGCCAAAGTTTTCGTGGTCTCTAAATCATTATTTCAGATGCCCTGAAACAGGGCAGGTGGCCATGGGGGCCTGGTGGCAAGATCTCGCTTTCAGAACCGCAAGATTTTAGGCTGGAAACCTATTTCATCGAAGAACCGTCGTGTAAGAATGTCTGATGCACGCTTAATTCGTCTGGACCAAACGTTCCCCAGCTAGTACAAAAGTTTGTAGAATAGAGCTCTCAACTCAGATGTCAAATGAGATATTAATATAACTAAACCAAACGAAATCATATGGGATGGGAGTAATTAATTTGAGACTAATGCGCATACATTGTATTTATTATATAATTCTGAATGGCATTTATTGTATTTTTTGTTATTAATTATTGTTTTATCAATCACATTTTATTGTGCTAATTTATATAATCTAGATATTATTTGACTCCGCTATTAAGTAAGCGCAATCATAATTTATTTTTCAAAAAAAAATGTGAGGAGATTATTTGAATTACTTTAATTATGTTAATTTACTGTTTGGAAGCAGCAAGACGGTTATATTAGAAGAAATCTGGAAAACTGTTTTTCAGTGAAATGGCGAAGACAATATCTGGATTTGTTCAACTCTTCTCAAAATTTTCACACCACACCAACAGGATGAGATTGTTTAAACATATACCTTAATATGTTTGAACAATCGCATCTTGTATTAAATTCATAAAATTACTTTTTCTGAAAATATACAAATGAGAGTAATGTGGGTCTACAAATTTTTAGTGGAGTCAAACCCCTTAGTTAATAAAATAACTTAACCTTAGTTAATAAAATAACTTAACCTTAGTTAATAAAATAACTCAAATAAAATAACTTTATCAAAGATGCCTTTAACTTCATTTTATCATACATATAACATCGCTTTATTATTACATAATGTCATTTTATCATATATATAAGTGCATACATTTTAAAGTCAGTAAATTCAATTTGCTTTGTAAATACGTAATTTTTCATATGACTATTAACATATTATTTTTACATGAGTTAACCAACGTGATCAAGATTTTTAGACTTAATAAGTATAAAATATTTTCTGAAAAAGTAGAATATGGATTTAAGAAACATAACATTCATTCAAAAACAAGGAATAAGTTCTAACGCTCATGAATATTCATTTTTTCCATTAAAAAATTGGAAAGAAAGCTACTTTCATTCTCATTAACAGCATAATTACTAAAAAGCTTCGAAATTGCTAATATAAAAAAGGAGATAAAAAAATAAAGCTACGCAAAAAAAGCTCTTTTTTTAAACACATTATAATCCGGAATGAATTTTTTTAAGTAACTCTTCTAAAAAAGAATAAATATTAATAATAGTTTCAGAAAAAAAATCAGAAATAAAAGTCTTTCATGATAAAATGTTTCAGAATTCCTAATTTTTTACTTAGTCTTTATATGTATTTTTTTATTCTTATAAATGTTTTATTTTCAAAATTATGCAACTGTCAAAATTGATTAAAAATATATTAAGAATTATTAAAGTAAAAGAAAACTATTCAAGAGTTAAAAAATTGTTTTCTAAATAAAGCAGTGTTTTATGTTTCGACGAATCACACTGTCTTACACACAAAATAAATATCTATTAGAGTAGCATAACAGTCCGAATTTTATTTCGTAATGTTTTTATAATCATAAGAAACAAGTATTTCCTATAATTCTTTTAATAAATATACCTATATTCAAATTTTAATTTTTCATGTCATTTAAATTGCTAAGATCAAATGTGTATTATTTTTACACAATTTAGTTCATTCCATTGCATTGTATGGTTATTAAACAATAATAAGTTCTATGAGAAATGCTTTTTAAACTTTTTGTGAAATAATATCCTTACAAAAAATATCTATATTGCTTATGACAAATGTCTTGTAAGTGTATGATGTATCTAATACAACAAGCCGGATTATGATAAGCAGTGCCTTATTCTTATTACAAGAAACACGAAACGCAGACATTGAAAACACAGTAAGAGTTGTTCTAACTATTATTAAAACATATAATCATATAGTAAATTGCTACATAATAACGGCAAAAGCACAGTAGCGATCGGAAGAAGCCGCACAAATATTGTAACTTTACAAACAGATAGTTGGATCTTCGTGTAAGCGCTTAACCTTTTATAGTCCCCAATTATGATATGTAATTTTCTGAACGGATTTTCAAATCTTAGTTCCTTTAAAAAATATTCCCATAATTCTTGTTTCTTCCTCTTTTATTTAGGAGGATCACCAAGTTTTGTCTTTTATCTGATTTTTTAAGAACGATATTAACATGAGAGAAAAGCAATATTATATATGCGTAGTGATATTTAGTTGATACTTTGTTTGACTGACCCTTAAACACTTTTTTCATCTTCATTATCCATTTTAATTTTTTAATGTCATCAGGTTTATGGCCTGATCAGTAAATCGGTCAAACTGACTATTTGATGTTTCTTCTCCTTGTATACAGCCGACCACCCCGCTACCACTGAACGTAGCAGTATCGAGAGGATTTGTTGTGGTTGAATGCTGGATAAGTATTGTCCAATTTTACATGGATAGATCCGCCAAACTAACATTCCTTTCCGGGTAGTCAGCAGCTGTCTTTGTCCCCATCTGCACTCTCTCAAACAGTTGGAATGAAACTGTCCATCTTTGACATCCTATCTTTTTAGATGATCATCAATACTGTACTTAAATAATTGTTGACAATCTTCGGGTCTTTCCTTAATTCTGAGATCTCCATACATTCCATTAAATAGTGGTAAACCGTGCCCGTTTCTCCAAAAATGCATTTATTTTCCTGAGTTTTTCCAAATCTTTGGAAATGGGCAGGAAATCATGTAAACGGATGATATCTTCTTATTTTAATTTATGGATTAGGAATAAAGTCGAAAGTGGCTTTTTTAGACACATACCATCTACCAAACCATTGTTTTATTTCTTCTCTCCATTCCCCTTTTAAGACACCACTTGATTTGGGGACTCTATTTGATGCTGTACGCATTTTAGAAAATTAGTTCAAAACGCGCTAGAAGGCAGATTGTTACAAAATTTATCAAGTATTATATACATCAGTAGTTTTATAAAAATTAATAATTGCACAGTCAAAGAAATATGTTTTAAAAATATTGAGATGTTGACAAAAAATAAATTTTTCATAAAAGATCTAATTAAATTGCTTAAATAATGAATTCTGATCTATTTCCAATGTAAATAAGACTATTTCTGATTTTTATTTCTGAAACACAACTACACATCAGTGTATGTATAGTGATATGTTATACATGTATGAATAGTGGTTATCTGTATGTACACCATTATACATACATATAAACACCACTATACAGTATGAGCAGTGTGACATTGGTACTTATAAATGGAGCGGGACAATTACCTATGAAGATCATGGATTAGGATGCAATCATAATATTTTACAAACTCTAAAGTTATACGTTTTTCTTCTTCAAAAATAATATTTCAAGTGTTTATATCTTTCAAATAAGTTAACTTTCAGGATATTAATTTGCTTAAATTGACATTTGATATGTTCGTTCAAACAAAGTATTACTACTCTTTTAAAACATATTATTACAAAATGTGTAATTAATATATTTTTTTAATTCTAAATATATGTCTGTCTATTTTTTAAGGAATTTTGAACTTTGAATAATATTTAAAATTTGCTGGGTTTTTCTATTCTTAAAATACGACAAAAACAGATTGATTGCTTTGTTAATAATTTTTTTTAATTTAAAATTAAAATATTTAACAACAATTTCTCAGTATTAATGACATGTTTCAATCTATACAAAATTTTCAGTAAATGTAAAAGGAAAAAAAAAAGAATGATTGTGTTCAACAAATGATGTTTTCAGTTAAAACAAGCGAGATATCAGTATTATATTTTAAGGTTAAACTACCAAATTTTGACCTATTATTTAAAGTACAATCAGTAAATATGGATATGTTCACTATTAATCAATAAAAATTCGAAAAATTTAAACTTTAAACTTTTAAAAAGTGATTATTGAATATATTTATATATGTTTAGGAAGAAAGTTCCGTATTAAATATTGACACTTTTTGATCACATTATCTCAAAACTTCTGCCACAAACAGTTTCTAGGGGGTGCGAAAAGTTTGAGACACAGTATGCTCTAGTTTCTTCAAAAATGAATAATTCATGTCAATGTCAAAGAGAAATGATAAAATAGGACTGTGACTTTCTTCTTTTAAGAATATAAATTCATTGAATCTGCCAATATATTTTAATATTCCCATATTAAAATCCCAACATTGGCAGGTTGGAAATAAATTTTGTACAGTTTGAAAGTGATAATTTAATTTATTTAATTTAATTACACAAATGAAACGCCATTTTAATAGATTTTAATTATATCCGTGTATAGATGTTGCAGAGTAGAAAGAGCAGACAAAATTCGCACAAGTTTTTATTTCAATTATATCGTTTCTTACAGGCTTTATTTCGCTTGAATTGTTTTATATTTGTAAAGATGGAATAATGTAATCGAATACCTATCATCTAAATGGGGAGAAATAATAATTCTTTCGAATCTTGTGCTCTTAATGACAATACAATATTACAGTATTTACAGAATCCAATTTATTATTAAATAAACGCCATTCTTATCTCATTCTATTCTTATTAGTTAAAGAAGTGTTATGGCGAAGTGAATGTGAAAAATATTGATTATAAGATTCCATAATGATGATAAGAATTAATAATAGAATTTATTTCAATCTAAAACAAAAAAGTACCTAGCATGTAAAAATTTTTAAAAACCCTAGTACGTTTGATTTCAGAAAGCTTTTGTATTTAAAAAACAATGAACAAAGTCTTTAAAAGCTTGATGCAGTGAATCTGTGCAATAAGAAAATCGAATCGATAAATACGATACGAAATAAATATTTAATTATTAGATTAATTATAAATTAATTTAGAAAAAAATTGCAGTTTGATAATTCCAGTTTAGTTTGTTTTTAGTTTAGTTATCAGTGAAGCAGCACTAGGACTATTTTGAAACGAACTCGTCATTTTGAACCACAGTCAGATGACGAGAACACCAAGCTAGCGACACCCTCTCCAAAATTCCATACCAATCACCAGAAGGACGTTTGGCCCCGAAGGATTTAACGTACACTAGTCCCACTTACACGAAGGTTCTTCGGTGGATTCAGGTCTCAAACCTGCGACTATCCAATTCCGATGCCTAGATCTTACCACAAGCCTACCCCGACCCTGAGAATTCCAGAGTCAGCAATTTATTTGAGGGCATGTTAGAAATAATTAAATTAAAAGGAGAACCAGGATCGAGTATTAAGAAATAATTTGTAAATAAATATGGACTAACATAAGACAAAAATTTCGGGATTAATTAAAATTTAATGTATTAAGAAATATCATTACATTTACAATAGTCATCTTTAATATACAGATGTAATAATCATGCAGAAAATTATATATTTAGTAGTTATGCAAAATTGTGTATATTACTAATATTGAGTAACTGAAGGAATAGCCCAGATTTTTTGTTCAGATAAAAAATTGTGTAGACTATAACCTAGCCTCTTATTGAAATATACTTATTAATGACAAATATCAATTTATCCTGCCTTTTTTTCCAACAGGTACTAATCCTACAGATATATATCTAAATTTTATTTAAAATATTCGTATCTTTCTAAATTAAAATTATTTCTAATAAAAATTAGTTATTTTTCATGTCCATAATTAAATATTAATTGGATTGAAAATGTCAAATATTTCTGAGTGGTTTTTGAAGTTTTTTTTTCTTATGTTCAATTTAATTGTGAGTATCCATCATTGCATCATTTTTTTTTTCTTATGCCTTCGAAGATAATTACAGGAACTCATGGGGATGCATGGAGTAAATGTTGGGAAATATTGTCTTTTAAGAGAAAGTTATAAATTGCAATTAAAGGGGCAAAGGACTTTATTGGACACATTCGGAATTATTCAGTCAAGGCTACGAAATATTTTATAAATATACATTAAAAACAAATACGTCAATTTTAAAAAATTAAAATGGGATTTACTACTTTAAAAAAATTAAAATGTGATTTATTATTATTTTTTAATTAAAAAGGTAAATTACTTTCAAAATATTCCAGTCCTCTTAATTTTTATTCTTCTACTACTTTTTTCATATTCCCCAATGTAAATTAATTCAGAAAAAATAACGAATGATTTTGAAATTGCAGTTAATTGATAATTTTTTAGAAATTTTCTATGCACACTTCATAATTTTTTATTAGAATTTTATTTTTTTCTGAACTTTTAAGAAGCAAAGAATCTCAGAGCATAAAAAGGAAAATCCTATTTCCTTTTTTTCGGTAATAAATATTTCACCGAAATTTTTGTAACCGATTTCATTTAAATTCTTCAAAACTCTGGAACACTTCAAATATATTACAAACAAATTACAATACTATTTTGTAAAAAAAGTTATTAAGATGTATTTTTTTCCTCATAACCTTTTAAATATTTTTATTTTATAGAACAATACTTTACTTTTAGTTGAATATTAACATATAATTTGAAGATGAAACGACAATAATAATGAAAGATAAAAATAATATTTCACATTTTTCTCCAATTTTGCTTATTTCAAAATCTACTTCTCCTTTAACTTTTGAAAAGGATGAATTTGAATTCATGATGAAAAGAAAGAATTTGAATTCATTTTGAAAAGGATGAATTTGAATTCATTCATGATGAATTCATGATGGAAAGAAGGAATTTGAATTCGTGATGAAAAGAAAGAATTTCAGCAAAATAATATTAATAATTTGCAATAACAGTTTCATTACTTCTCTATTCTAGTAACAGAGACTGCTGGCCCATCCCCCAGTCTGTTAAACACTCGCTTTAAAATAGTAACAGAGCAATCCAATAATCTCGAAACTCTTTGGCCCAGTTAACGAGCGAGTCACTTTTAGCACCACCTTTCCAAAGTGGTCGTAAAGGCATTAAAAATAGCCCGGCTTTAACAAAAGCACCGCCCAGGGTGGCTCCACCCTCGCCAAATCATATCCGGTATGATGGCCTTCGACCGCACCATAAGACAGATTCAGTGGAGCTCAATTCTTGATGTCGTAAAGTAAGTGAGTGGAGTAAAAAGGGTCTCGTCAAGCCGAGTTTATCTCTCTGTTTATGGCACTCTAAAAGGAGTAGAAAAGGTAACTAATTGAATAGGGGGTGGGTCATTAAAGGGAGCAATTATTCTCGAATATTCATTGATGTGGGGTTTAAATATGTATCATTAAATCAGGTTATTTGTATTTTATCTGCTGATATATCAGGCGTTGCCAAAGCATAAAATATTTCCTTCTGCAATATTATTAGAATTAAAATTACATTTGTATAACAAATTTTAATTCAGGAAATCCTTCTGTAAAAGGAAATACTGATACTATAATACTAAATTCTTATTGCCTTGATAATAATAAATACTGATTGATACTGAATACTGATTCTAAATATTGATTGATACTGAATACTGACTCCAAATACAGATTGATACTGAATACTGACTCCAAATACAGATTGATACTGAATACTGACTCCAAATACAGATTGATATTAAATACTAAATACTGGTTGATACTGAATGCTGATTCTAAATACAGATTGATATTAAATACTAAATACTGATTGATACTGAATACTGATTCTAAATGCAAATTTATATTAAATACTAAATACTGATTGATACTGAAATCCTTTTATAATACTAAATACTGATTGTATCAAACAAATTTTAAAAACCAATTATGGCTTATTTTCTCAATACCTCAATTATTGCATTTCAATTTCGCATTCATTGTTGTGAGCTTTAAATATGTATCATTAACTTAGATTATTTATAATGGACTAGCTATTATATCAGGCGTTTGCTAAAGCATTAAATACAGTAATATTATTAGTGTTAAAAATACATTTGCTTAAAATATTATAATGCAGAAAATCCTTTCATAGTTTGAAACATGTTTAAAAAAATCAAAATGAAAATTGATTGTTCCAGGCGAGTTTTATAAAAGAATCGTGACTAATTTTCTCAATACTTCAATTCTTTAATTTGAATTTCGTATTTATTACATTTAGGTTTAAATACGTCTGATCAGTTCAGATTATTTATATTGGACTTCCCATTGTAACAAAGGTTGCTAAAGCATAAAATATTCTTGTGTGTTATATTATTAGTAATAAAACTATTTTTGTTTAAAATATAAAAAGGGGTATTCCAATGAAAAAGTACGAAATGACACTTTATAAATGTAGACTTCGGATATAAATGAAGACTGTATTCAAGGTATACACCATAGGCCTGAGCACAACGATTCCATTGATTAACGAGAAGCGAGGGTTCTTGTTCCCAGAATTCACGTAATGGTGGCGAGACCAATCAAACGTCCAAAAATTCATGAACTAATCAAAAGTCCTCTGACAGGTAAGATATTATATTAAGTTAATTGTTTATAAATTATTATAAGATATTATTAATTTATTATTAAATTATTATAAAAAACCAAAAGAGCTGTTTTCAAGAAAAAATCAAAAATTGAAATTCATGATTTCAGAGTATTTTGCCATGTCAAATGATTTAATATATTGACAAATAAGAAAACTTGTAATGGAATTTATGACCGAGAATTATTTCTAATTTTTATTACATACGTACAATTATTTTTTATGGTTAAATTTTTTTTAAAAATTAATTCTTCATAGCGTTCAGTATCTACTTGAGATGCCCGTAAAACTATCTTTCTTACGATGAAACTACACTGATGGGGAAAATAATCTCAACACTAGGAAGGAACTGTGCTAGATAAACGAAATTTGGTAAGCGTGTTTATACATCTGAAAGATGACGTCGATTCAAATTTTGAGCTACGCGCGTAAGTGTGGCGCTAGTAGCGACACTATGAACATGCAAATGAGGTTTGCTTTAAATAAGCTCTGTAAGGTTCGTGATCGTTATTTACAGTTGAGATTTGACGTAGTGGGTTAATGTTAGTCAAGGATGCCTCTGAGAAGACGAAGAAGCCATTATCAACAGCTCACTGAGTTTGAACGAGGTCGTGTTGTAGGGCTACGAGAAGGTGGGTTTTCTTTCCGCGATATTGCTGAAAAACTTGGCAGGAATGTATCCACTGTGCATGAGTATTGGCGGTAGTGGTCAAGGGAAGGTACTGCCTCAAGAAGACCAGGTTCCGGGCGGCCACGTGGTACTACTGAAAGGGAAGACCGTCGTATTCGGCGTATGGCTGTGGCTAATCGTACTGCGTCTGCAGCTGAAATTCGACCTACAGTTGGCACCACAGTGACACAACGAACTGTTACAAATCGGTTACTTCAAGGACAGCTCCGAGCCAGACACCCTGTACAGTGCATTCCACTGACTCCAAACCACTGCCATTTGCGACGTGAGTGGTGACAAGCTAGAGCTCATTGGAGGACAGAGTGGAGATCTGTTGTGTTTTCTGATGAAAGCCGGTTCTGCCTTGGTCGCAGTGATAGCCGTTTGTTGGTTAGAAGGACGCCAGGTGAACGCCTGCTAGTGACCTGTCTGCGGCCTAGACACACAGGGCCTACTCCTGGAGTTATGGTTTGGGGAGCAATTTCGTATGACAACAGGAGCACTCTCGTGGTTATCCCACGCACCCTGACTTCAAATTTGCACGTCAGTCTAGTGATACAACCTGTTGTGCTGCCATTCATGAAAGCATTCAAGGGGGTGTTTTCCAATAGGATAACGCTCGCCCTCATACCGCTGTTGTAACCCAACATGCTCTACAGAGTGTCGACATGTTGCCTTGGCCTGCCAGATCACCAGATATTTCTCCAATCGAGCACGTATGTTATATCATTGGACGACAACTCCAGCGTCGTCCACAACCAGCATTAACCGTCCCTGCATTGACCTCCCAAGTGCAACAGGCATGGAACTCCATCCCACAAACTGATATCCGGCACCTGTACGACACAATGCATGCACGTTTGCCTGCTTACATTCAAAATTCTGGCGGTTACACCGGTTACTAATGTACCAACATTTCACATTTGAAATGGCTCTTCTCGCCAATGGCTCTACTTGTGATCTTGAAACTTTAATCAATTTAATATGTTACTTAGACAAATTTTTTCCTAAAATTCCATTATTGTACAATAATTTTTTCTTGGTGTTGGGATTTTTTTTCCCATCAGTGTATAAACTTTGGAAAGTAGCAAAACAAATCGTAATAATATCAAACTCTTAGAATGCGTCTATGCAATATTTGTAATTTATTTTCTTTGCGTCGTTAATCGTCATACAAGCATAAATCATATCTTAATTGTGCAAGATTATCGCAAAACATTCACTTTTCATTTTTTTAAATTTAAATTTCCAACTTCGTCAGACTTCTGCATATAAAGGCATATCCGTCACGCATAGAAGATGTTTCAGCATATAAAGAAATGAAAATCCTCATTCAAATTAAGGTTCTTTTTAAAATTTTATCCTCTTCTAGGAAAATGAAGTTTCACCATCAACTATCAACTCGCTTCTTCATCAATATCCAGCATTTAACTTATCTTCAAAGACTGCCTCTTGTTTAATTCACCTCATTATAAACTTCTTTCCACGAAAATTTTAATAGTATTCACAAATAATATATGGGTACACCTTCATCTTAGGATGCAAATTAAGTTTTGACTCATTTCTACTCCTTTGAGAAAGTTTATTTCTAGAAAGAAACATTGAATTTTGAAGAACATTAAAGAGAATAAATTCCATACTCCGAAAAGCAAATTTGAAAAAAATGCTTCGCATCGAAATCGGAAAGTCTGTGTTTACAGTAATTTCAAATTTGCTTCCGATATATAATCTGTATGCAGCGCAAATTAAAATTCTTCTTCCTTTCACTGTCTTCTCATTTCCACGACAACTTCTGGTTTCCTCGGTTTTTTGCCACATTATGACAAACAAAGATAAAAATTCAAACAAGTAAACATTTACAAAGTGTTTTAAACATTGAAAAGATTTAAAGTATAGAGAAATGTTTGAAGAGTGTTACGTCCCCTTGCAGAAGTTTAACTTGAATGAGCCATAAGCGTCACGGATAATGAAGTGGTAAATATTTATCATAATATGCTGACAGAAAATCCGCCACTTTAAAGAGCTGTCGCTAAATTTTATTATGTATAAATAAATATGTATCTCTATAAATTAGATTCTACTCGATATCTCAAAAATTCATTGTCCCGATTGGCAACGCTATGAGAATTCGCAATGCTTTTTAACCGTATATTTTTTATCCTTAGCCATTACTACTCATGCAACGATGCAATATTAGAAAAGAATCTCCTAATATGTCAACTATATTAGCAAAACATGCCATTTTGACTTAATAAACATTCGTCTATAACAGTCAATTTCACTGCCGTTTTAGCATCGTCAATAATTTTTTTAAGAAAAGAAATTTTTTTGAATTTTTTTTTATAATAATAATTGGATTATTATCAGTTATTTGTCTCGGCACAAATGGGTGGCCAATACCCACCGAGCACTCTTTTAAACGGGAACAGAATTGGTTGGGTGCTTTATAAGGTATGGACATGCCAGATGAAAGTATCGGCGAACATAGCAGATAAAAGTTTCAAGAATATTTGAATTATCTTGAGCCTGATACAGCAAATTAAATTATCAACCAACCCAATCCTAATTTATACTCAACCAAAATTTCTAACTGAAGAATTGGTTGGATGCTTTATAAGGTATGCACATGCCAGATAAAAGTATCAGCAAAAATAGCAGATAAAAGTTTCAAGAATAATTGAATTATCTTGAGCCTGATACAGCAGATTCAATTATCAAAGAACCGAATATTAATTTATACACAACCAAACTTTCTAACTGAGCAAGAATTTAAGTTGAGAGACTGCCCAAATTTTAAATTTGCTGTATTTACAAATAAATTTTTCATGAGAAATAGTTAGAGTTCTGTTCTAATAAAAGCTCAAATTTTATATCATATAATCCAAATTTGCTGATAACACTTCATTAAAAATTTTCGCCTGAGGATGCCATTAAGAATTTAATTGGAATGTTTGGCAGCAGTTTACGTTAGTATACCAAATGATTGCCAAAGGCAATATTAGTTCTTACATCGAGTTTCATATTCACATATAATGCATCTAATAAACCAGAAAGAATGCAGTATGTAAATATACTGAGTATATATTGAATATATCAATTTATATTTAATCAAAACTTTAGCACACGCAGGAGTGGAAAACTATCCAAGTTGCGTCATTGTTCAAAATTCAAAATTAATGAGCACGTGTATTGCTAAAGGTGGAAACTTTAATTAATTTTATGGCACCGCATTAAAATGCCGAACAGCATCAAACTTTCGGCAGGCACCAAGAGAGTGCTCTCAAGGGTGAAACGCGATCAAGTTAGAGCAAGGGGAAAAAACGGTATTGGATTACTTGAAGTGTTCTGACACAAAAGCGAAGTTTGACTTTAGCACTAATTATAATCGGTTGCCCTCGTGCTTTGAAAGTTTGACACTTGTAATAGTTGATGTGATGAAAATAAGTGTAAAAATATGCATAAAAGTTGAGTTGATGTAGAACACTTTCTGGGAGATCTATTTTTCTATTCCAAATATTAATTAACATTCTTTCTATATATCTTGTTCAAATTTTCAACCATTCATAAAATGCACTCATTCATTCGAGTTCAAAAACATTTTTTAAAACATGTAGTGGCGTTCGATGTTAATACAATATCTTTCTTTCATATATTAATTCGTTCATTAAATTTAATTCATTTTTCATACCTTAAATAAAGTTTTAGCAGTTTGTAATGAAAATTGAAATAGACAAGCAGTAGCTCAATTGGTAAAATGCAAGGTTTTCGGTATTTTTCACATCAAAGTGAAGAATGAGAGTTCAGTTCTTGTAAAAATCAATTATTTTTTCATACTTAAGAAATTTTTTTATCATTATTTAAGAAAAAGTAACTAAAATAAAAATTGTCTTTGTTAACCTAAGTAGAAATTGAATAAAATATTTTTATAATACTTATCCGTATAACAGATGTCTTTTTTTCGTGTTTATACTAAGTTAGGAAAATGCAGTTTTTAAATAAGTGATTTTAAAAATTGAAAACATTTTTTATATAAATAATTTACAAAAATATAAATACCATCTGTCAAATGCAGTGTTTATAATCAAAGAAACTAACATTTAACATTTTAAATCTATATTATACAATAATAAAAGAGAGGCGTTATTATCTTATTAAAATAAACACACATTACTTATAATAGAAAATCCTTCAGCATAATGTTATCAGCAAATATTAGTTTTTAATGTTTAGAAGGTTTGTACTAGTATTGAACAGGCTTCGATATCGTATAATATAATGTAGAAATATATACATATATCGGAGTTGTAAAAATTAAAACCATTGTCATTTTATATTCATTTGCGCGAAAACTGTATCTTCAAATATAATTGATAGTATAAATCTATATTAATTTAAGCTACTACAAGATGGTTAACATTGAAATTATCTTAATTACGGAATTATTTTAACTAATTTTAGTTACGAATTATATTTTTTAAATAACTTCTTAATTGCGCTTGCAGGGATCCTTGTTTTTCTCCATCAGGATTTAGACAATTATGGTCGAAATATGTATCCAACTGAAACTTAAATCAAAAACATTTATATTCTCAAAAAAATTATGCATTGCTATTCTTAAAAACTATTGAAAAATAAAATTATCTCGCCGGATTTTATTTTTTTGAAAAACTGGACAACTTTTTTCTTGATTTTTGAGTGAATATGTAATAACACAAGCTGCACATAGAAAAAATCTCGTAGATGGATTTGGTCGAAAATTTGTTATTTGTCTATTAATCAGTAATAAAGATCGCAACCGAATTTTACTATCGAACCCTTATCGGTTTTTGAATTATGCTCTGATGAACTTAGAAAAGCAGACATATTTTTAAATTTTTTTCAAAGCGCTCCCCTCCATTGAAAGTTTTAAAATTTGGATCAGTATTTTCTGATCAAAGTATTGGGGAATAAGTTCGTAGCGTTTTTCTATTTACGTTGTTTCCCAACGATTTTTTAGCTGTTTGACTAAGTATATGGTATTTATTCGATGGAGCTCTTTCTGCTCCACAAAACTGTGCTAATCGTTTTTTTGAGTCATTTAATTTTTAATTACTTTTAAGGCTTAGAAATGGAATATCCTAGAGGTAAAAATCAACATTTTCGACACCTGCTCTTCTTCGCTTTTTATCCAGGCCAAAAAGCTGCTGAAGCAGCACAGGACATTTGCAAAGAATACAGAGAAGGTATCATAGGCGAGTTTACAGCATGGAAATGGTCAAGTCTGACCTCCATCCAAAGAAGGCCATGATCTACGTTTGGAGGGAGGACTGGGAGGGCATGGTGTACTGGAAAATGCTCGAAAGGAAAGTCATGGTCACCAAGGGGCTCTACATAGCCCAGCTACACCAAATAAAAAAGGCTATGCGACCCCATAGACAAAGCCAAGCCATACTCCTTCACGACAACGCCAGTCTTTATGTCGCACAAATCGTCAAAGCCGCACTCCAAGAGCTCGAATGGGCGGTCTTTCGGCATCCCCCGTATTGCCGTACTTGCGCCGTTGGATTACCATCTTTTCCCTCCCTGTCGAACTATATGAGTGGTGTTACCTTCGACAATAAAGAGGGCCTTAAAAACCGGACTAGGTTATTTTAGGCGGAACGGCTTCGACAAATCGGTCGAGAGGTGGAAGGAGGTCGTAAACAGTAGCGGAGATTACATAATCGATAAATCGATTGTTATTACTAATGATTTTCTTTTTAAAAAGCTGATAAAAACGCTACTAACTTATTCCCTAACTCAATATTAACGATAATACGATAATAAGTCAAAAAGTAAAGGAACTTTTCGAAATGATTTATAGGATTTGGTAACACTGCTAGTAACCAGAGCTGAATTAAATGTAATCAGCGACAATTCTATGCAACGTGTAATTCTTAGTTCCGTGTTAGTCGTTAGTGTGTATCAGATCGTTAAATGTCGTGGCACTACAGCCGATCTGCCCCAAGGAGAAAATGAAAGCAGAGTTATTTGTTTTTTGTTTGCGGAACGTGTTAAATTTGAAGAAATTGTTCGTCGAATGCTAGCCTAGTATCGTATTCAAGAATTACAGTAAGATAAGATTGGATACAGTGCCTCAAAATAATTAAAAACTGCTTTACATAACGACGAAAGATCCAACAGGCCATCGACCTCAATCACTGAGGAGAATTTTAAAAGTCGAAATATTTTGATGTGTTGCTTAATAAATTGAAATGTGCAATAAAATCCGAATGTCTTGGGAAAGTGCGAAAAAGTGTCATCCTGCAGCTATATAAAGCTCGGTCACATTCTGACCTCCCGCGGTACAGTTCAGACCTGGCTCCTGGCAATTTCCATATGTTTGGACCATTGAAGAAAGTCCTAAGGGGAAAAAGATTGAAGAAATGATTGCTGTGGGGCAAAATTGGTTACAGATTTTTTTCCAACGGGAAACGTTGGAAAAAGTTTGTTGAAGTCTATTGTGTCTATGTAGAAAAATAATGCCCGAAATAAAGCCTTTTAATATATTACAATTTTTTACCACTAGGATAAATGCACCCTTTTCTGAAGCGTCTCTTTTGCAATTCTTTCTGAACGTAATTTCGCACAAGAAATAAAAAAAAAAGTCTGCTTTTCAAAATTCATTGTAAACTACTTCAAAAACCAAATTTATTAACGGTTACACAAATTTTCTCACTTGTGTTTCAGTCTTTAATTATAATTCAGCAAAAAATTGGAGTGCTTTCACATCATTAAAGAAAGAAAAAAAATACATGGCCTAATGATGCACTACGGCCTACTAACACCCTCAAAAACGGAAGAGTCATCTCATTCTATTTCATTCATTTCATATTCTTCCAAAAGTTATGGTGTTGAGTACTCCACTCAAAATGCAGTCACGTAGGGAGGCCATTTCCTCCTGAAAATGGCCATCGTCCAAAATGGTGGTCATGCATAAAAGAAAAAGCAATTATTCTCCAGGAATATCATGTTGTGGGGGAGGTATTAGCGTAACTGAGTCTAACGAATGAGCCACAGAATGGAATGTTAAATGGTTGTTGTAAAAATCGCCCGAAACTAATGAAAATGTGGCGGTAAATATTTTTAGCTTTGAATAGATATTTAGTAACCCTTTTACATTCAGATGGTGACTTACCATTCAAAACGGTGCACTATTTTGACGTTTTTTATATATATTTACTTAATTTTGGTGGCTAAAATGTATGTAAAGTAGTAAGAAGATGAAAATTAATTAAAAGGGAGAATTCAACTTCAAACAATCATGTATAATTATGTTTTGGAGCAATAAACGTCTTTGCTTTAAGTGAATAATAATACAACGAATTATTTTTCTGAGTGAAAAAGGTAAATTTATACTGCATAGAGCATATTATAGAAGGTAACTTTTCAAATGCTCTTAGAAAATAAAATGTCCAAATTCGTAATACAGAATTAATTAAAAGCGTTTATTTTATCAAACTAACATTCTTCAAGAATTCATACAGAAGTAAAAAATTTTTTTTCATCAAAATATGGAATTTAAAATAGTTATAGAAGTACCAGACGACGCAGAAATAATATTAATTAAATACTTAATCAAAATGGATAGAAAAAAATTTCCCAGGCTCAGTTAAAAATTAAAAATATATTGAAAATTAAAACAATAATAAAATATTGAACTACAAAAATTTTTATAGAATAATTTAAAGTTGCTAAAATTAAATTCTAATTTTTATCTAGAACTTCGATTAAATTTTAAAATAAAAATGATATATGAGACTTAGAATTTTAACCATAAAATTTTTCATTGCAGTTAACAATTTTCAATTATATAATAATTATTGAAAATTAATTTTTAGTTTACTATATATTAATAAAATCGCATTTTTAAAATCTTTGTAATATAAATTATTTTTTTATTTATAACCGTCTGCTCTTCTACGCGTCCCAAAAATCATCATCAAAATTGTGCAATGATAATAAAAGATGTTATACAATATCTATGGGTTTTATATTAGATCAAATTCATTTCACATTTCGAAAACCGCATTTTCTTATATAAGTGATGCTATTTTCCATAGGCATTTTCAGAGTTTAACTCTTTGCAATCTGAAATGTAATTAGATGCATAAAATTTTATCAAATACAAGAACTCCTTTGTTACACCCAAGAAATAAAAGTATATAATTGTTTTAAGTTGAATTTCACCAAAAAACTCAATCTTCGTCTTGGTATAACTTTGTAGGAATTTTTTAAGATCAAACTTAGAATAAATGACTGTCAAAGTTATGCATAGTCTTGAACGGTGATTTGAGAGGCACCATTCGTGTGCAAATGTTAAATAATATGACGATAAATATTTCATATCTATATAAATAAAAATGAATGTTTATCTGTATCTCTCTTATGCCTTGCTAAGCCGCATTGCAATGAAACTGGATCAGCTTATTGTTTACACCTACTGGAGGGATAGAGGGAGAGTACAATTGCCTAAAATTAAATAAAAAATCGAGTCTGAATTGCATCGATTTAACAAGGATGAATCTCCAGATGAGACAATAGACTCTGTAGAAATGTTAAATTCAAGTTAAAGGTTAATATTTTGCAGTCATAGTACATAAATGTCATTCAAGTCCTTCTCAGAGGTAACAACTGTATTACAGAATATGCGAGGAAGTTTTGTGAAGACCAGGAAATTCTATATTTTATTTAAATTTTGGCGTTTTTCACAGTATTCGCCATAAACACTCGAATACAAATAATTTTGCACTATCGTAATTTTGAAAAATTCTCTTTTCAACTATATCGATTATTTTATGGTATAATTATATTTTCTGTCTTCAATCTATTTTAAAAGAAAATATTTTAATCACATTTTAGTTAAATTTGAGAATAATCTGAAATGAATCACGATATACAATAAATAGTTTCTTTCATTACCGTTCTGAAAGAGCACCAAGTTTTAAAATTCTAAAAGTATACACAAATCTAATGTATAAAAATGAATATTTATTTGTTCTTATTTTATAAACTGCGGTACCCTTCATCCCTTTCCGAAAAAACAATGCCAAGTTATTGATTGATTGCTCTCAATATTATTTTTTTCGGCGGCAGCAACGCGCCATGTACCAGCTAGTTTCGAATAAAAATATCTTCCAGAGTATGGAATACTTAATCGTTTTTACATTTCAACCTTAATTATCATTCTCATTTTGCCCACAATTCATAGTTGGCCAAAAACGATTTTAACACACACTTGTGCGAAAGCATACCCACAACCGGAAGACGTTTCCTGTATCTCATTCCTCTCACGTCCGTGGCAAAAGTCATGAGAACCCAGTCATGATGTTGAGCAGCGAGCGGTCACGTCTGGAGGTTATTTCCTGGCACTCTTCCCGACGATCGCTGTTGTCCGAAATGACGGCATGCATAAGTAAAAACGCAATTATTCTACCCGGAATGCATATTGCTCGAGACGGGGTAACCAGGGTGACTAAGCTGGACAGATGACACACTGGGCTCTTCAGAAAAAATCACATGAACATGCCGATAAAAGCAAGAAAGTCTGGTGACCAATATTTTCTAGAGGCTATTTACGGAAGTCTGGTGACCAATATTTTCTAGAGGCTATTTACAGAAATATTTTATTGAAGTGATAATAATCTACCCAAAGCTGGATGGGGTGTAAAATACAAAAGATTCTTATATATAAGGCATCCACTTAAGTCCATCTTACTTATGTTAAGTAAAGAATAACTATAACTACTTCTCAAAACTTGGTATATTAAGATGTAGTAATATGACCCTGTGCTGTACGGTAAGATTGGTTACAGCATCCCTTGACGGTAGACAATGGTATTACCCGCATCCTATCCTGAAAACAAGAATATACTTGATAGTCTTGTTGATAGTTGATACTCTATACCATACATACTTAGCTGATGGTTGTTCAGTAAATGTACCTTTGTGTGTTCTCAGCAAACTTCCACATCCCTCCAAATCCATACCCACTTGGATGAGCGTCTTTAACGAAAAAACCAGGAACCACGTGCGTTCAATTAATAATCCTGAACGGAAGGGAAAGAAATCGGTGTTGATATTCAGGTGACTGTTTTATTTCTAACGCTCTTTTGATGCAAAAATGCTGAAAATCGTAACAAAAAAATGCTAGTTTCATGCGTTCTCCTCTTTATATTGATTGCTGTCAATATATCTTTCCATAGTAAATTGTAGACACTCTGCAATTCCGTATTTTACTCTTCTTTTTGCCTTATTTTAATCCTTCGAAATAGGATCCATTTTCTGCCTCCAATTGGTAATGTGATCGACCTGTTCTTGTAGTGCATATTCATGATGTTATATCTGGACATCAAGTTTCTGGCAATAACTGTCTAATGAACAAATTATAATGCCTCGCATTTAATGTGTATTCTGAGATCCGGATGTGCATCAGCTCACATAAGATCGCAAGAACATTGTTTTGTAATATAAGGAAGCCGTTTTGGATTTTAGAAACTATCTATTTATTACATGCTAGCTGGTACCCGGTGCGTTGCTGCCGTAAAAGAAATAATCTTGGAAATATCATTTGAAAATTTTGAATATGTTTAATTAAGAATGATATTCATTTTCTTGTCGGCAATGAATACATTCATTGAAATGAAGGACATATAAAGGAAAAGTATAAATAGCATTCATTATACTTTTATTATTCTGTTCTGCAAACAAATATTCATTTTTATGTATTAGATTTTTGTATACTTTTAGAATCGTAATGCCTGGTGTTCTTTCAGAATGGTAATGAAAGAAACTATTTATTTATCTCGTGATTCGTTTCATATTCGTTCAGAATTCTCACCTTTAATTTCAGAAAATGTGACTAAGATATTTTCTTTTAAAATTGATTAAAGGTAGAAAATATATTTATACCATAAAATCTTTATTATAGTTGAGGAGATAGTGCAAAGTTTCTTGTGCTATGGTATTTTCTGAAATTACTGGAAAGAACACTAAAAGCGTATTAAATATTTAGTTTAAATTTCAAACCTATAGTATTGGTTCCTCTAAACTTTTCTCGCACACTCTCTATTAAAAACTATTACCTTAAAAAAAACCTTACATTGCTTTTACATAAAATAGCTAGGAAATATTAACCTATAGCTTGAAATTAGCATCTTTACTCAATCTCTTGTCTCCTTGACGATTTATTTTGACAATAATCATTGTTTGAAAGATGAGGTAAACATATTCAAAAATATTTATTTGGATTACATAATTTTACTATGCCTATAAACATCCCGTAAGTGCAAGTAATAAGTTGCCCAAGTTTCGGCGCAATCGGATGAGCGATACGGCAGAGACATACAGATAAACACTTATTTTTATACATAATATTATGGACAGTGATTACTTATTATAATTTATTAAATTAAAATGATATAAACATTTGAAACTGAAATTAAAACAACTAGCTAGCTGGTCGTCAAAGAGCGAGTATTAAATATTTTGAAATTTTCGAGGCCAAATAAAAGGATTTCAATAGGTTTTCAAATTTCATCTTTTAGGGATGTAATCGGATGTTGAATTCCAGGCTGAATTCTGAAGGGAAGATTTTTCTACAGTAAGAATATTATAGTTATTTAATTTATCATATTTTTATGATTTATTAAATTAAAATAATATCAATATTTGAACAGAACAATCAATATTTGAACTGCAAAGTTTCTTGTGCTATGGTATTTTCTGAAATTACTGGAAAGAAGGTCGAGCTGGTCGCCAAAAAGCGAGTATTAAATATTTTGAAATTTTCAAGGCCAAATAAAATGGTTTCAATAGGTTTTCAGATTTCGTTTTACAGAGATGTAATCGGATGTTAAATCCAGGCAAAATCCTGAATGGGATGATTTTCCTACGGCAAGAAAACGTACCAACGCATTTCAACAAAGCTTTTTACATTAAAAGGGACCATGATAAAAAAGATGCCCCTTAAATCCCAGATTATCCTTGGAGATGGGTAATGCGATAACTGCATAAAAGAGAATTCAGCCCATATCTGGCGGAAGATTCGAAAAGAACATGGAAAAGCTGTCAAAGATTTTTTATTTCAAAGGGGAAGGGGGCATTATGATATGTGTGACTGAATAAAAAGTAGTCATGCACACAGAATTGTTGAGAAAATTGTTTACGAGAAGATAAAAACTGCTTATTTGCTTTTTTGATGTTAAAACTTTTTGGTATATATATATATTCCGATTTAAATTCTTTTTACCACACCTTTGGGATTAAAACCCACAAATAATAAGTAAAACGAATTATAGCGTTTTCTTCTAGCTGATAATATAGAATATGCTTTATTCGCATTTGTGGGTACCGATGTTTCACTACATCTATGCAGTCTAGCCAGAAATAATTTAATATTTCTTTCACAGCTCGAATGAGCTACCTGAACTTCTTTTAATCGTGTGGTAAGTGGTGGAATAGAGCTCGGGACCTTTCGATTAGAAGCTTCGTAACATAGTCACTAGACAAAAGCAATTGCTCGTGTTCCGTAGATGTTATTTGGCTCATATATTTACCGCCACAATCTTTTGTGTGTGTGTATAAAACTCATCTCCTCTTCTTTTTGTTAAAATGCCATTGAGTATCTTGGAATTGAGAACATTTTAAGAAGAGGAATCATTCCATACCGACACACATTTCAAGCAAGAAAAAAAAGGAAATTTGATATAAGAAATCGAAAGGTTCTTTTAGTGCGATTTTTAAGCTTGCACCTGGATTTGCATTTAATAGCAATCCCATTCAAAAGTTGACTACTTCGAGCTCCCGGATGTCATGTGTAAAAGTTTTAATGGCCGTTCCGCTACAGCTACAACACTGACGGGAACTGCGGCTGAATCAAATGAGACATCACCGGCCATGGTGCAACTATTCCCTTGGAAAATATGTCCCGTCATCGATGGCAGAAGACAGACCACCATCTTTTCGTGTACTCACATGAGTAACGAGGAGAATCTCATCCTTTCATACGAGAGATTTTCCCGGGGAACAGGGTCTAGTGGTAGGGTCTTGGCTCTTGATCCGCAGGGTTCCAGGTTCGAGACCCGATTCCTCCGAAGAACCGTTTTGTAAGGGGGTCTCTTGCACATTAAATCCGTCGAGTCAAATGCACCCCCACTAATGTGGTGGAGAGAGGGAATGTCATCTCAGTTTCATCCTCGTTATCCGACCACGGTTCAAAATTATGAGTTACATCCCAAATTAGCGATATAATTGCTTTAAAACGGAACGCTAATATAACTAAACTCAACTAAATCTCTAATAAAGATATTACCCTTCACCTCCGACAAAAATATAGCCTTTCGGTTAGGTAGAGAACCCTATGTATTGCATTGGCTTACGATAGTTAAGAATTATTAATCCGTGACCCGAATTCACAGTTTTAACTGAATGTATGGTGTGATTCTTGGCGATTTCTCCTAGCATGTTGTTTATAGTAAGGGGGTCTGGTGCATGTTAATTCTGTCGGGATAAAAGTCCTCCAGCTGGTATGGCGCAATATGGAGAGCGGTGTGCCAGCTCAGGTCTCATCCTCGTCATCTGATTACTATTGAAAATTAAAAATCCATCCCCAAATAGCCTTTGTGTTTTTTTACCGCGGGAAGATAATATAACTAAAACAAAACAAAACTAACTCCCTGTGGGACAGCATTCAACAGAAAACAAAAAAGGAACGAAAAGAATCCATGTATATAAAGCGCTAACGAACGTGACACATAAACATCTCTTTTTTAGTTTTGCCGAATGGCAATAGTCAAATATCAGTAAACCATGGCATGAATTTCGAAATCCTTCATTGAAATTTTTTGCACCTGCATTGAATCCAACACTTCTCTTAGCTAATCGTGGGAGTCACACAATATTATTAGACATTTTCTAAAAATAGTGTGTAAAAAAATAATGTGTAAAAAAATGTGTAAAAAAAATAGTGTGTAAAAAAATAGAGCCTAAAAAAATATCACCGAAAAGTCTATTCATTCAGAAAAAAAAGACAAAAAATTCAAGAAATTGGTTTAAAACAGAAAATTTAACTGGATACAAAAATAGATTTAATCGTCACTAAATATGCAATGACTTGCTTGTGAAAATTATTATTCCTATCTTCCAAAATAATTATCTTAAAAAAATATTCATTCCATTCAGACTAAAGAAATTATTTTAATAATACCAGTTTCAATTCCCAACTATTTTCCAGAATTTTAATAAGAGTTTTAGTACCACTTGAAACACCATCCCTTTAACTGTTATGATGAAATTCTAATCATCTATCCAAACATTGGAAATCGTGTTTTGACCAAACACTATCTGGGAAGTAAAAGTTTCGTTTCTGTTTTCATTTCGTAATACCTATCCATTTTTGAATTTGCAGTAAACAGATTTAATTGAATTCATATTTTTCACTCGTGTTAGTAACAAAGTGAAATGCTTCTTTGATTCCTTCCATATCAATTATTTAACAGAAAAAAATTCTATATTCTGAGAGAAAAAAAATGGTTGACAGCAATGTCTAGCATAAATTAATTTCTTACAAAAAGAAAATAGCAACTTATCATTAATATTTAGGAAAACGGTTATATCTTTAAAAAAGGCAAAGAATCAGTGATACTTCTTCAAACAAAGGAATTAATCAATGCATTTGAATCCATTATTTATTTCATGACATTGTTTTTTTAAAAAAATAAACTACTGGTTATTTTTTGTGCCAGGATTGAAAATGCAAAAAGAAATTAAAAAAAATATTTAAAAAAACTGAAAAATTAAAATCTGCTACTGCAAATTTCATGTTATTATTATTTATATATTATTTTAAAATTATTATTTTTTACAAAATTTGTCTTAATTGTTATTTTTTGCTTGTCTTAATTAATTTCAGTCACTAACATTTTAAATTAAACTAGTTTGAAATTATCACGTAATTATCAGATTGCACATGGGTCGATGTTTAGAATTTTGTTTTTTTGCCCCATTTGAAAATCATTCGAGCTATAGAACTTTATCTCCAGGTCATTTTTTGACTGGGAAAATCTGGTTTAAACCGGTTTGGAGTAATCACTTCACTATTAAATTTCGCAATCGTAAATTAACAAAAAAATGGTACCCCTTTTCCCATCTCAAAATTGTCTAGTTCCAAACATTTTTTTCCAGCTGGAAAAACTGAAAATTTAAAAAAAATTATATCACTTCCTATAACTCTCCTTGCTGTTTTACATTTATTCCCCTTTACTTCCTGAGACCATAAATTCTTATGGCCCTTTATTGGCTAGGCAGAAGAATCTGGTACATTGTGCACATTCGCGCCAAGTTGCATTTTTTTAGGCGATAAATTACCAAATGTGATAATATTTTATATCATTTGTCAATAATTTTAAAAGCGATAAAAGGATGCTTCATAATCGATAAATCTCCAACTTTTATCCCGTACATACTTCCGTTCTTCAAATACTTCTAACCGAAACAACATCATGTTCTCACATGATAATATAATATATGAAATGTAAATTTTGTCATTTGCCAATGTAAAAGAATTTCAACTATAATTTCTTTTCAATTGTTTTAAAAGTCTATAAACTTTTTAATATTTATCATTGCACTTAAATTAATGAACATCTAAATACTTCTAAAAATTCGAAATATAATTTGTAACAACCGCACTTATATATTATGAAAAACCATTTTATAAAGAGCTCGTGATAATATTCTTTATTCGGAAACAATCTTAAAGAGGATTTCGTTAAATTAAGAAATATAAATTTAAAATGAGTTTAATAAAGTTAGAATTTACCATTTTCAGCAACGCACCCTGTAGAAATAAAGTATCGTTTTTTAGTTAGAATATTTATCAGGATGATAATTTTCTTCGTCTTAATCCATCGTAGCAAATGTTGAAATTTATATTTTCAAATGGATTGGAGCAATTTAGATCTGGTCGGTTTCTATGGCAACGTTTATTTCACAATTTTCTCCGTTATCGAATGAAGACTAGCATTTTAAATTACTGTTGAAAGCAGTTAATCCTGGGTTGGAGAATATTACAAATAAGTTCTTCGTTTATGACAGTTCTTATCGTGTTGTAAACTATCGCAATATGATGATTAGATACTTTATTTGTAATATTTTTAAATGGGTCAGTATTTAAATAACATTGCAACATTTAAAAGAGAAAACATTAATTTTTGCCGATATTTCTAAAAACGAATTCTTTTAATGATATTTTTTTTTTTGGATTTATTGTATTAATGCACGCTTTTTTGTAGGTTTGATTTGATTACAACAGTATTTAAAAAGTATGATTCAAACAACAGATAGTAAACAAACTTATTTTATCTGTTATTTAAAATTGGAATTTTTAAAAAATATTTTTTAGCTGTTACATTTTTATTTAATACTAGCTGGTTCGCCAATCTTACTGCTATTTAAAATAATCCTTCAAATACTTTATGTAACGTTATTGACAATTAAATACTTTATGTGACTTGTTTTTTAATAGCTGCTTCATCGAAATATTTATAAGGTACCAATTTCGACTGACATATAATTCACACATGCATTTATAAAGACCTTATGCCCGTATGTTCTATAAGTCTCTCTAATTATCTGTCAGATATCGCAAAACTTCAACTTTAAATTAATTGCAAATGATTAAACTGCAAATTCACATAAAACTATTTTTGTACTGAAACCAAGCATTTTTTAAATATAAGTAAAAGAGAATCATAATGTGTACTACTGAATAATCACAATAATTTATGTAATATTTCAAGAATTATTCAACAAAAATTACTTAGATTCATCATAATATTAAGGTTTAGTTTTACTTTCGAAAAGATTTAATTGATGTGAATAATATTTTATTTTATTGGTCTATTAACGTAATTAAAAAATAATTAAGGTTAAACTTTATGCATCTTTTAGTTATAAGGAATCATATTCTGCGAAATATTCTTGACACTTCAACTTTCAAATTAATAAATGAATGTTTCTTATCTTCTGCTATCAAATTTCATCGACACATGCTCATTCTACTCATAAAAAATATTCTATATCGCCTTTCGTAAATAAGTCACTAAATTCAAAAATACTTTCATATCTATTAGTAAAAATAAAAAACTAAAATATACGAGATATTTTTAAAAATAACTAATATCAGAATGGAAAGATACACAGGCCCATTATAAGTAAATATACCTAATTTGCGTGTTAAAAAACTACGGCCTTACTGTTTTATCAAAAGCCGTAAGAAGCAATTGAAAGTATTATTCCAAAGCAGATATTTTTAAAACGAGTCTTGCTAGAAATTCGGAGGATATTAAAACGGTACGGTAATTCATCCGAACTTTTTTTCTGTGAGTCTGTCTTTAAATGGTGGAGGGGACAATAGGTTTTTAAAGGGGGTATCAAAAGCAGACGTTTATTTCTTCTTTGCCACCGATTTTGACGAACTTAATCCCTACAATGCACCGTGTAACCAAATGACTACAAGGTTTAACTTCCATTTATAAGCTTCCCATAATTGAGTCAGAGGGCAAAAAAAGTGACTGGAAATCCCATTTTGAATGCATTTTCATAAACCTTTGCAGAAAATATAGATATATTGCAAGAATGGAACTAGAATTTGGTTTAAACTGAAAACTTGAAAAAATATCAAGATGGCTATTGTATTAATATTTCTACCTTTAAAAATGCTGTCAAAATATCTCATTTATGCTGTAAATATATATATTGGTTTTTATTGAAGAATTGTTATAACGTAATTGTATCACTAGAATATTGTTTAATTCTGAAGCCAATAGGGTTTAAAAAAATTCTTTAAAAAATAAACTAAAGAACTTTTTAATTAATTTTCATAAATTATATGCAGTTTTTCAAAATGCATACATTTTTTAAAATAGAAAAAAATCTCATGTATCCAATGTTTAAAACATCCATATCTGAAAATTTTCAAAGCATCAATAAAAGACATTGAAAAGTAAAGCTGTCGTATCGCATTGGTATCGTTAGTATTTTTGAAGGAGTTTTAAATATTTAATACTTTTGAAATTGCGTTAAAGGAAGAACTTCTATAACTGAAACTCTTAGAACTAAGGTGAATTTAAACATTCAACTATTTTTTTTTGTCATTTCAAATAAATACCAAGTATTTTGAGCAGATTTCTGTCTCTGTAGTAATCAGATGTCTTTAAAGAATGATAAGTATACCGAAAAAGGTTTAAAAAAATTATTTTGCAAAAAATAATCCTCTTTAAATTTTATAAAATCATAAAAATGCTCAGTTAAGTAGTTTTTGAATTTTCTTCGAAAATATTTGAAAAGGAAAACGAGATAGTTTATTTTCCTGTGTTGATACTTCAAAAAGAAAAAAAAAACTTTGTTTTTCAAATTACTTTATATAATATCTCTCTAGACAATACATATCGTAGACAATTTGAAAATGCACCGTTATAAACAAATTGAAAGCATTAATATAATCTGAAACTAGACAGTTACCATAGCAACGCTTTTCTTCCTCAGTGTTTTTATATAAGAGGATCACTTTAAATTAGGCTTCGTCGTAGAAAGTTTATCCGAATTCTTTAAAGATTTTTTTTAGCTTTTAGTTTAAGTATCTTACACTCTCTTAAGTAAAATTTTAAATGTACATAGTTATAGTGTAAGTGTACATATATGTAAATGTAAGTATGTGAAACATTCTTTAAAGAAACAGATGTGTCTTCGGAGAAGGAAGCATTCTTTGAAGAAGAAAACAATCTTTGAAGAAACGGAGGTCTTTAAAATATATTCTCCATGATTTAACGAAACCATTCTGTTTTTATAAGTTGTTAAAGTTTCTTCTTATAACGCCACGATAAGCCCTGATCATTGATTTGACTGTAACGGCAGAAAATTGGAAAAAGAAATTGAAAGATTGTATTTTGCACTTGTATAGTTTCAGAAAAGAATTTGCCGACAGAGTGTTTTTGTTCCTTGGAAAAATAATAGGGCCTGTAAATCTGAAATTAAAATTAGAGGGAAGCCAGAATTTGAATGATTATGCAACTATTTTTAGAATAGAGGGTTAATTAGAATTTATTTTATATGTATGTGGTGCCAAGTATATCACTTGCTACCATTGAGTGACGCCTTTGACCTCACTTCCCGCCCCAAGACGCCATCTGGAGGAGAAAATGTGAGCAAAGTGCAGTTCATGTCTGGACGAGGCAAGATGATGACGACGTACTAAAATAATCCAAGACGCGTGTGAAAAGACGGAATTGCGACGTATTTCTAAAAGACGAACTTGGTTATCCATTCCATCCTGTAAATTAATCATCATTTGTTCACTATTAACCTTTCATTGTCATCCATTAAATTCTAAACTATCATCTAGACTTATTATTGCTTGGCCATCACGATCACCTACATATATGAAACTTGGAACGGAAAAGCTGAAAAATTTTTTTAGAATTTCGTGGATAACACATCTTTTGTCAGCATTCCTTTATAAAAACCGTGGTCAAAGGAAAGTGTCAGAAAGAGTAGTAGGTAAACAGAAAGAATAAAAAAGTAAGCTTCAGAAAGAGTTTCGATTTTATATAAATTCGAAAGGAATTTGCAGACCTCAGTGTTTTGATTCCTAAGGAAATTCAACAGCTCAAGCAACTCCGAAGTTACAGTGAAGAATAAGTTTGAGCGTTTAAGAAATCCTTTTAAGATCGTAATTAATTTGAAATTATCTTATATTTGACATTAATTATTATTATTAGATTATGCATCGTGTTGTAGTAAGATCGGGAATCTTGAAGCAAAGATTTTTTAAACTCTCAAAATCGAGTCTTTTAAAGATTGCAATACGTGTTCTATATTTCGAATATTAGAAAATAAAAACCTATTTCAAATTTCAGCGTTCTAACTGACTGAGAATAAGTTCCCTATTTTCATGGACAAATGAAAAAAAAAATTAAAATCCATCTTAAACTTATTTGGTCCAAAATTTAATACTTCAATTTTGACGTAACGATTATATACCATTTTTTTTTCTGTATGAATTGCACTGTTTCGAGTTTTGATATCCACAAATTCACTGACAAAAAGACATAATTATAACAAAATAAAAACTTTCAAGGCTTTTTTATTATGTGAGATTATAATATTGTTTTGGTTTGAGATTTCTCTCAAAATTTGTGCCAATTTGGGTCTCAAAACGAAGGGAACTAATTGTCGATTTAACGCATTTGAGGCGTAAATTTTTCGCTTTTAGACTTATTAGAAAAAAATGCAGAAGGTTTCACATTTGGTGATTAATTATCAATTAAAGTCAACTTGATTTCTAAATTATTCGTTCTCTGAATTCTTACGAATTGTCTTAATTAATTTGTCATTAAAAAGTTCAAACCGGTTCGAAATAAACACGAGATTATCAGATTACGTACTCGTCGATCTATAGGAAAATGTTTTTTTTTTTCTTTTCCATCTCAAAAACTGGTCCAGCTCCAAAACTTGCCAGCTAGAAGAATTGAATATACGCACATATTATATATGATAACTTGAAAATTACAATGGAAGATTTCATTTTTTTATTTTTGGAGGAAAAGATGTTAAAATAGAACCGAAAAATGCGAGGAATTTCAAGATACAGTAAGGGACAATTGAAGAAAACAAATCTGCCGACAATGAAAAATATTTATTCAAATTTAATTAGATGAAAAAATTCGATCAGCCCTTTCTTAAACAATAGAGTTAAAATAAAGTTAAAGTATCTATATGATTATGTCTGTGGAGGAATTGCAAAAGCGAATTAAAGAGACTCATATCAAAATTGAAAGAAATTACAGCCACTTGAAGTAAATATCGCGAATAAATAACTGTAATTTTAAAATAATACTGCATGCATAATGAGAAAGTTATACGATATTATCATATAACGCTTCCTTCCTTAGTTTATCTCTATCGGAAATAACTTTATCTTAAAAGCCTCGTACATAATTTAGAAATTTATTTGGATTAAGGGAGCTATATTTAGTTGTTTATCGTAGAAACATCGCAATTTATTCGCCTTTATGAACGAAAATAGAGCGCATTTTTAATTGGATTCACACAGCTGTGCATTTAATTGCCTACTCCTGTTTAAGACTTTTATTTTTAAAAAAACTCTGTTCGCGAATTTTCTTAATATGGTGATTGTGTACTTTCTTAACGACTTAAAATATTCTATAATTGTTAAATACGGTGTCCTAGAAACGGAGATGAACATTATTTTAACGTATATTCTTTGAGATCAATTCTGATGTAATGTGTTTCACAGACCAGCAGAATAAGATTTTATCAAATCGATTTTTATACGAGATATATATATATATATATATACTTGCTGGTATACTTGCAAGTATATATATATATATATATACTTGCTGGTACCCAGCGCGTTGCTGCCGCAGAATAAATAATCTTGGAAGTAACGTTTGAAATTTGAAATAGTTATCTTGTTTAATCAAGAATGATAAGAAGAATGATATCTATTATTTTGACGGCAATGAATACATTCATTGAAATTGAAGGATACATGCATTGAAATTGAAAGAAATTGAAGGATACATGCATTGAAATTGAAGATGCATAAATAATATTTATTATATTTTTATTATTCTATTTAGCAAGCAAATATGTATTTCTATATATTAGATTAGTGTACCTTTTTAGAATTGAAAAAAAAATCAGAATGCGAATGAAAGAAACTATTTATTGTATCTCATGATTCGTTTAATATTCGTTTCGAATTCTCAAGTTTAATATTAGGAAACAGGATTAAATATTTTCTTTTAAAATTATTTAAACATACAAAATATATTCATACTATAAAATCTTTAATATAATTTGAAAAATAATTTTTTGGAAACTAGGATAGTGTAAAATTATTTGTACTATAATATTATTGTTAGTTACTGAAAAAAAACCTTAAAATTTTATGAAATATTTAATTAAAATTTCAAACCTGTAAAAATGGTTCCCCTAAAGCTTTCACGTGCGCTCTCTAATAAAACTATTATCTCAGAGAAAACCTTACACTGTATTTACGTACAATAGCTACGAAATATTAACATTTAGCTTGAATTTAGCATCGTTACTGAATCTGTTGTGTCTCCTTATCGAGTTATAGGTTAATAGATGAGGTAAATAGATCCAAAAATATTTTTCATACTTTAATGAAAAATATTTTCGGACTTCAAATGATTGCATTGTGCCTACATCCCTCCCGTAAGTACAAGTATTAAGTAGTCGAAGTTTTATCGGAATCGAAAGAGCGGTACGGCAGCAAATAATTTATTATATATATATATATATATATATATATATATATATATATATATATATATAAGTCAATCACATAAATATTTCGATGAGTAAAGTTGTATTAAGGATATATTAAAAGAGCAAGGAGTTGAGCGTTGTCGATCTGTTTTATCGCAAGCACCTAATGTCAATAACTTAGATGAAATTTGATATGAGATCTTGTTGTTAAAATTGGAATCACAAACTGTCCACTCTGACCCACTTCAAGACCCATAGAAAATTGTACCTGACAGCAGCAAAAGCAACACTATTGTTGAACTGTGATTTAGTCCTAAAGGCCATCACCGACCACGGTACAATCCTTTCCTAAAGAATTACATCCAGTTATCGATGGGAGGAGCCAGATTCCCACCTTTTCATTTACTGACAGATGTGGTGAGAACCATGACGGAAGCTTCTCTCGATGCCTTCCGTGAGACTTTATTAAAATGTGAAATAAAATTTTGGTTTCGTCAGTTAAAAAAAAAGGCATCTACAAAGCATATTCGCCAATCTTCACTGTACCACGAAGTACAAAACACTCATGTTAATTTTTTGTAATTGAAAATCTGAGCCTTCGAGTCTAGCCCAAGACTTTATAATGTCCTCTTTCTCAAAGTAGCACTAGGGATATTTTTTGATAGGCTTCGTCATTTTGAATTGCGTTGAGACGACGAGAACGACATCCGAGATGGCACTCCCTCTTCAAACTCCCATTCTATACTGGTGATAGGAGGTTTGACCAAGACGGATTTAAAGTGAATCAGCCGTCCTAAGATGACGATTCTTGGGAGGATTCGGGTCTCGCACCTAAGGCTCCGAAGTCGAGACCTTATCACCAAGCCACCACGGCTGTATTAATCTATACTAATATTATAAACGTGGATGTTTGGATGTTACTCGATCACACCAGAACGGCTGAACAGAATGAGATGAAATTCAGCACAGAGATAGATTATAGTCAAGATAAGAACAGATGCTACTTTTTATTCCGGTTCATTAAATGGTTCATTTTTTATTCATTAAAAATTAACTTCCGCACCAAGAAGCTGAGGCCAAATTCCGCCAAAGATGAGTAAGGCTCCAGTTTTTCCCTCCAATAGAGTTGAGGTTAGGCTTAGCAGAATTTCACAAGATTATTTCAAACGATTTCATTAATTTTCTTTGTGCTTGATGTATTAAAAATAAAATGTTGTTAATGAATCGATCTTTCGGATTTATTCTGAAATACTTTTAAATTAAAAGAAAGCAAAATAAATGAAATAAAAAAAATTCAATCTGCATTGCGTTACCCCAACTGATGTAGGTAAGTAAGACATGTGCGTTACGCCAACTGGCAGTGAAAGTTCGCGCGTGATTATCGACAACTGTGTTTTGATTTAAACTAAAAGCTTAAAAATGATGTGTATTATACTATTGCAGCTATCTCCATCTCGATCCATAAATAAAATGGATTCGACCGGACGGTTTGCTGTATTGTTTTATTTTGGGTATACAAAGTAAATAAATTGTTTTTACGTTGGTTGTGTATTTTTGTTATTAAATTGTATTTATGTTATATATTTTTCGTATATGCTTAAACTTTTAAATCTATCGTTTATAGGCTGAGTTTAATTTATTTATTTGTCATTATTTGATCGTTTTTCGTACATATATATCAAAATTTCCACGCGAACAGAGTCATAGCTAATTCTTACAAAATTCGATTCATCAGTACACTTGGTATATGTTTCATGTACGAGGAAATTAAGCATCCCTATTTTGTTCGTTAAATAAGTTTCGGGATTTAAAATATTGTTGCTCTTTCGAAACAACACCCTTGCCCCTGTAAATAATCCCTATCAAAATGGGCTGGCCTTTTCACTCGAGATAATGAAATACGTCGCAAAAACCAAAGAAAGAAGACTGAAAATCGTTCATTTATTAACTGACTTTCAGAATTCTGAGTTCAATTTATGCGCGCAAGAGCTAATTACTTTTGGTTGGGAGCGAGTATTAGGAAGGCATTGTGTGCCCCGCGTTCTTTATTTCGCAGGCACCGCGAGTGGAAATAATAATATCGAGAGTTTGACTTCCTGCCTCGTAATACTCGCGCCTAATTAGAATTTTCATGCTGCTAATTTGCATTTTTGATTACACGGTGGAATAATGACAATTTTTGTCTTTGTTGTACCTGTTGATACTACGAAATTATTTATTCGCTGCAACAGAATAGTGGAATATGATTTTTAAATCTGCAGTTTACATTTGTTTCGTTTTTGGTTTGTGTTATTTAGGTTTTTCTATTTTGCATATAGCAGTTGGTAACATGGTAAAACACCACACATGGATAAATAACTTCTAATTATATTAAACATTTCAAATCTTTTTTAATATTTCTTCTTTCTCGTTTATGAAGTAAGAGAAAGTATTGTAATCGTAAAAATTTAGATACTGAGATTTTGACGAATCCTAACGGTTTAGACTTCTTTTTAATACGTTTCTAAAAATGTTTTACCTGACTTTGATTAAAAATAAACCCTTCTTTGCCTGATTCTTCTGTGAAATAAATCAGGGTGATATAATTCCTATTCTACATTAAAGAGAAAGTGTTTAAAAATCCTATTATAAATAAATAATATAAAATAATTAAAAAAACAGCAAAATGGAAATATTGTTTATAGATATACTGTTTTTGAATCCTAGTATAAATGCATAATATAAAATAATTAAAAATCAGCATGATGGAAATCATACTGTTTATGAATCCTAGAATGAATACATAATATAAAATAACTGAAAAAAAAAACAGTATGATGGAAATCATACTGTGCTCATCATGCAAATTTGCATCTTAAGTTTACTTCAAAATCTTCCATGTCCCTCTCTTCTAAATTTATCCACACATTTTCGCTCTCATCAACGAAAACATCTCAGATTAGTTAAAAAAAAATCAAGAAATGACACGTTTATTCCAACCACAGCAAACAGTGAAGTTCAACCCTCTATAACACTTATGGCATTTGATATTTTTTGACAGCCATGTTTCTAATGCAATAGTCGTGAAAAAACTTTCCATCAACAACCAATATGCAGAATATCTGTTTTGAGTACAATTTTTTTCTCTGTATATTATAAAAAAATTTCCATCAGCGTGAAAAAAAGGATTAAAACAATTTGAGAAAGAAAGCCAAAATTTCGTGCAAGGTCTTTACATAAAATGTATTGGTGTTATTCGGTTTTCATCCAAATCCATTAGGTGAAAGTCTGCATGTCTGTCCTATGGTTCGAATAGCAATTAACATGGTAATTGCAGAATGAAGGGAGCTAAATAGATAAAATTCGGTTCATGGATATAATATCTATAAATTTTATACTTATCAAATTTTTAGCCAGATTCAAAAAGTAGGCACAAATTCGTCGCATTCTGCTTTTAAAATCACGCAACATAAAAGCCCTTAATAATTATGTAAATCGGTAACATAAAAACTTTTAAATATATAAAAATAGATATATGATTTTGTGAATGCAATTACAATAATCTGTGTCGAATTTTTGTTTCAGTCAGTTAGGGAAAATACATCCAAAACACAAATTCACCTTTATTAAAGACGATGAAAAAAAGTTAGATAGACAACTGCCTCTTGTATAGCCTCGTTATTATTTTGAAATATTTTGCATCTTCCTGTTATTGCCACTGAGAATTAAAAAAAACGCATTGAAGGAAGCAGAAAGTATTAGCATTATTCCAATTCGTAATTCAATGATCTATCCGAATAATAATAATAAAAAAATTCAACAGCGAATAGGACTATGAAAATAAATAAACTTCAGCCTTCGTGCAGCTGTTGTGGCCCCGTCTACTTTATAAATGAAGTCGATAAATAATCAGCCAATTATAATAATAAAAAAAGCGAAAAATAGCCAAAAAATAAAGAATGCGATAAATAATCGGCCAATATATAAAAAAAGCGAGAAATAATCCTCCAATAAAATAAATCAAACTGATAAATAATCAGCCAACAACAACAACAACAAAAAGAGTCTGACGAATTAAAAATCCAACTGCCAATAAGATCACCACTAAACAGCAACAAAATATTCGTCTCATCTCTCACTGGAGGGGGAGTATTGTAGTAGAAGCTTTATAAGCCAGATAACATCAATTTGTCTTGTGGTTTTGCTATCTGGCTAACAACCATAAGATTCCAAGTTCGATCCTAGCTATTGCCAATAATAAAAATCTTGTGAATTTTTATGTTAGCAAGATCCTTCTTCTAAACTAAAGCAAAGCAATAAATACAATAGTAGAATAGGATTTATCAGATTTCTACAATAGCATCATCAGTTCATGCTAATACGCATTGCTTGCTTTCACCTTGTGTCAAATTAGCTTGTTCAAACGCAAACTTTACATAAGTTGACCGATATAAAAATCAATGAGCGTTAGTATAAAACTTAAATTAATAGAAAATTTAGGATATCATAAGCATTGCGATAAATATGCTTAAGGATAACATAGCACATCATGAAGGTGCGAGCCCTAGGATCGAATTTGCAGTTCATTTTCAAAGAAACCAACGATAATATGTGTCCCCGCGAATCGGATAGTTATAAATTCTCTATTCAATGCTTTGAATCTAAGGATTGAAAATAAAGCAATTATTTTCCTGGAGAAGTCTTACATAGTCGATTTCATAAATCAAACACATTTATAAATCTCAAACAATTTTTTTCTTTTTTAAGAAGTTACTCTATATATGATTCGGGACTTCTATATGCTTTTCAATGGTTGCAAGTTATATCATTTTTTTCAGTAGTCGTTGTAGTTGTGTACATACAACAAGTTGGAAAATAACAAGTGGCTTTCATTCCAGAAGATAGTGAAGCAAAGCAAAAAACACAGCCATTTGTACACAAATAACAAAGCTAGTAGAAATTTACAATATAGATGTAGACGAAAAATCATTATTCAAATAAAAGCAATAGCACAACAGCGTTTGGTCTAACTCGCAATATTTTAATACTCCTAACATTGAATCACTCCTCGTGTGAGCTCTTCTTTTTTTATTGTATCCCACCAGAAAACTGCGAAATTTCTCGAAGTATCATTTGATATGGATTCCTAATAAGGATACTGTCACAATTCTCGCATTTTCTAGAACCTTTATTTCCGCCACCAAAGTTATTAACAAATTATGGTCAATCTGCAGGAAGGAAACAAAATTACAAATTCTCAATGATATTATAGTCAAAGAAGACATTTAAAGTTTCAAGAAGCTTGATTTCTGACAGTAAATATTGCACAGAAAATCATTTTAGATGCATTCAAATCAATAGATTAACATTATGGTTTTGCCTTTTTTCATAATGTTTATATACACATAACCCAACAAGTTACTAATTGAATTGAGGGAGGAGTGCGTGTGTGAAACAAGGTTGCTGTTGCTTCATTAAAAATATTAATGTTGTAGCATTTGCTTTATTTCAAACGTAATGGGCCATTAAACCTGCTATTTCCTCAGGGATAAATCACTCATTTTGAAAATGGGTTCGAACAAGCAGTAAATCTGAAATGCAACCAATCATTAATCACTAAGCAATGGCATATTTATGCATCTTATCTAAAAAATGGATGATAATCGCGAATGTAAACCATTTCCGGAATATAAAAGGCAGAAACAATTTATTACGTCACGTCATAGCTGAAAAGATTGATCACCATGGAGACGAAAGCAATATTTCATCCAAACAAATTAGATAAGCTTTATAATGATAAATACACTGCAGGCATTTTGATTTATCGGCCATTTTAGTTCCTGTTGCAGTAATAGGAATAGATAAAAATATTTGCAAAACCCTGTTTCACAATATATTGCTTATAAATTGAATACCATTTGTAAATTACTGAAAACGGAAGTTTTTCAAAGTACTATATTGAACTGATCAGTAAACACAGACACGTAATTTTACAAGCAATTAGTTTTCGGATAATAAGTGCTTATGAAGTAAAGGATTTTAAAATTTTATTTGGAATTTTAACTATTCGAAATTTAAAATTTTGTCCTAAATAACAATATAGCATATCCTGTATATATACCAAACCTATATTATATATATATATAATTTTTATTGCAATTTGAAATTAAAAATATTTTTTCTTAAATATTAATTTCATTTCTATACGATTGTTTTCTTTAATTTTAACAACTTAAAACTATTTTAAGTTCATTTTCTTATAGTTCTTTCATTGTTTAAACTCTATGAGGATAATATTAAATACGTTTCTATTTAATAAAAAAATTAAAAAATAATATAAAGATAAAAAAATTAAGCCTGTTGTGTTGAGTATGTACTTGCAGCTTGAGGTCAGAATTTCCTTTCATATAAGTGACTATCGATAAATTACTGGAATTCGAAAGCATCTAACAGAATTTTGAATTGAGTTTGAAACATTTGCTTTTAACTAACTTCTTAGGAAATTTTAATTCCTTCAAAGAATTGATTTACTTCAATTTTTTACTTTTTTAAAATCTGTTGCAATGAAGAATTATTATTTTGAAGCCTATAGCAACTTTTAATAATAAAAATGGGTAAAAATGAAAATTATTCAGATATTTTTTAAAAAATTGTTTCGGATGGATATTTTTTAAATTTTTATTTAAATATGTGTAAAATTTCTAATTTCCTGAATTATCACCTCATTATTTTACGATGCTATTTACTTACATATAAACAGTGTACAAAGTATATAAAAATTATTTAATTTTTAGCACAATAGAGATGTATATTTTTCCTTAAAAATTCATTATCAAGTTTATAAATTACAAATTAATGAATTTATTTTAGCTCGATGATTTTCATTAAAATTTCATTTTTATTGCTTAGAACAAACATTTTTCTCGTTCATATATGTTTTCATACTCTATTTATAACCAATATATTAATGTATTTTATCTATACTTATAATAAAGCTCAATGTGTGTGTGTGTGTTGGCGCTCTACAGGTCAGACCGTTGGACCTACAGCTACCAAATTTGGTACATGTATACCTTGGAAGTCGGGAATGTGCACCTCGGAGCCCTTTTTTCGAATTTTTAATTAGAATTTGGACTAATTAAAATTTAAGCGAAATTTCGACGTTTTTCCGCTATAACTTCCGAAAATATTATCACACAGACATGAATTTTACATAAATTTAGAGATTAAAAAATTAGCTTTCTAATGGTATCAGTGTTTTAGCCTATAACTTAAGCTCCTATTTTTAACGAATTTTTAAAGAAATATTTTAGCCATGTTTTTCTTAACACTTGACTGGATAAAATAAAAGAAAACAAGGACGGAAGTTCAAATAAAAAAAACTATCATCGTAAATCAAGTCTAAAGAAATGCATAATGCTAAAAATATCTTATTAGAAAATTATTTAATATTTGATGATTAAAAATACAAACTCTGAAAAGTATTCACAGTTGAATTATGAGCGCTTAATTCTTTAAATCTAACAAAAGAATTAAACATATTCTTGTTTGAAGATTAGATTATAAACTTCTTTATAACGATGATGAAAAAATATTAATTAAACATTCATATATATTATAATATATTCGTATAAAGTTTTACTTTTATCGTTTAGAACACATTCATATCCATTTTCATACTTATTTATAATAGATATTTTAATGTATTTGGTTTTCTGATATAGTAAAAATATTTTATTAGAGGATTATTTGAACCTTGTGGATTAAAAATACAAACTCCTAAAACAACTTACAGTTGAATTATGAGCACTTGGTTCTTTAAATCTCACAAACAAATTCTTGTTTGGGTATTGGATTATAACTTACATTAAAACTATAATGAAAAAAACATACATTCATATAAAGCTTTACTTTTACCGTTTAGAACACGTTCATATCCATTTTTATACATGTTTATAATCAACATTTCAATTTATTTAAATTTCTGTAATAGTAAAAAAAAATATTTAAGAATAATTTAAACTTTGGCGATTAAAAGTACAAGCGCCTAAAACAATTTCCTGTTGAATTATGAGCGCTTAATTCTTTAAATCCCCAGAGTTAAAGAAGTTCTTGTTGGAGATTAGATCATAATCTGCTTTATGATGATGACAAAAAAACCTTTAAAGTTTAGTTCATAAGAATTATTGATTTTTGAAGAAAGTATACTGTCTCATCAATGAATTTTTAATGGACTTTTAACCTATGGATCTTGTCACTTCCCTCCCAGCGAAAAGTTTAAAAAGAGCTGGGAGTAGTCTCCTGGAAACTTTCTCCTAATCTCTGTGATGAAGTTAAATCCCTCCTCCTTAAACTTGAAATAATTATTTTTAATGCATGAAAATGTGAAAATCGGGTGAGGCGATTAATGCTCAAATTTTTATTTTTAGAATACTGCGCGTCATATTTTTGTGCTCTTTAGTTTATTAAAGAAATCTAATAAGCATTTTGAAAATCGTTTTTTTAACCAATGAAAAAGAAATAATACATTTTTTTAAAATTCAATTCCCTACTTAGGTCAACAAGTTTAGTTTAGTTTTATTAACGTCCAGTTGTAAAGCAACACTAGCGCTATTTTGGGACGGACCTTGACATTTTGAGCCGCGGTCAGATGACGAGGACGGCACCTGAGCTGGCTCACCCCCTCTCCACACTACACCAGAGGAAGGACGTTTGGCCTGACAGATTTAAGGTGCAAGAGACCCCCCACCCTCACACACAGGTTCTTCGGTGGAATCGAGACTCGAACCTGAAACTCTCAGGTTTGGAAGTCGTGACCTAACCACTAGGCCAACGCGGCCCACTTAGGTCAACAAGGGAGAGCTTTATTTCCATTGTTTTTTATTAAATAATTATCAAGAAATTTATTTTTCGCAAGAATTGAATTCGCCTTCACTTTAAAATTACTGAAACCCTCGCATTTTACTGATGGAGCTACTGCCTGTTGATTTCAATCTTCATTACAAACTACTAAATCTCTATTTAAAGTATTGAAAATTAATTAAATTTAACAATGACTTAATATTTGAAAAAGAAACTGCATTAACATCGAGTGTCACTCACTTACATTCAGTTTAAAAAATGTATTTGAACTCGATTGGATAAATAAAAAGTATTTTATTAACGATTGAAAATTTGAACAATATATATAAATGCATAGAGGTGTGAGCTAATAGTAGGAATTGAAAAAGGGCAGGTTAAGGTGACAATTCTAATAACAAAATCACAAGTGAAATCTCCTTAAGTCATTGTTTATGAATTGCATTTAGGCGAATATGTAGATTTTAACTAATATACTGTTCAAACTCTGATATGTATTTGCACCAAATTTTATCTATAAAGCATCTGTCAAGAAATTTGAAAAAATAAATGAACTTTACTGTTTATTTTTACATTATTGGTTATGACATCCACACAATTCAGCCACTAATAGTTTATTCATGTTTGATGAGAAATGTGTGGTTTCAAAATAAACTGAATGAGGCTTCCACAAATTTTTAAAATTTGTTCCCTACTATTATTGATAAATACTGTTAAATGATACATCTTTGTCAGTGAAAATAATAAGAGGTCAAAGACCTAGCTATCTAGTCTTAATAACAATTACTATTTGGTGAAATTTCATTTTATACGTTGACAAAAAAGACCCTTTAAAGTTTAGTTCATAAGAGGTATTGATTTTTGAAGAGAATATACTAAGACCATTATTATGTAACGACCATCAAATAATGGCCATTACTAAGACCATCATTTGATGACATATCTAAGAATAGATGCCTAGATATGTCATCAAAGGCTTCCAGAATCTCTGATATCTTTACTTTCGAGATGTATCTCAAAATAGGAGTCTCAAGCATCAGCATCTGGATCAATTTAGTTCAAATATTTCAGATAATTAGAAAAAAAAATCAAAGAAGTATTGTCGCACACAATCGCAGCCAGTGACTCGATTTCGTCCATTTTTGTTTCATACGAAAGCTTATATGTCCCTCAGCAATAATCTACTCCTCCATAATTTCTAGTTTTTGAATATATAGAAATACAAAACTCTGAAAGAATTAGCAGCATCACCAAATGGATCTATTCTGCAAATTTAATTTCAATATTACCGAAGCAGAATACCGTGGTAACAGATGACAAAAGTAATAATAATTTTTCAGCTGTTCTAATATTCTAAATTACGAACAGTTAACTAAATACAATGAAATGAAACTGCATCTATTATTTAACCCTCTGACGCCTCAGTACCTCGAAATCTTCGAAATCGAAATATATGAAATACATCCTAATTCATCTACAAAGGCAATTCCAGGCTCATCTTGAAAATATCTATGACAGCGTATTTTAAAAAGTCTGACATATAAAAGAATACTGTTTAATACCTATTACGTAGATTTTCAGTAGGAAAGATTTCGACCTTTCTATCTTTCAGAACAGTAATACTTAACTAAAATATTGTATATCAGACAAAGACATTGGATGCTCGTAGTACCCTGATTGAACATGCATCTAGGGCAACATTTAAGTATGAAAAGAGATAAACCAATTACAGGACTCAGTTAACTGGAAGAAATGTCAATTTGAGAGCTTTTGCGATATTCTGAGTTTGAATAGTCATAATTAGTCATCATTAGTTTTAATATAATGATCATATCCATGAAGTAATCAAGCTATAATCATCATTAATTATAAGTTTTATTATGGGAAAAATTTCATGTAGATCAAGATATAATGAATACTTAAATGTCTCTTAAGTTTGAAACAGAAAACTAATTTTGATGTACTTTTATGTATATTAAAGTATTTTTTCGTAGCAATAAGACATAACATTCCCCATTAAGAAGATTTCTGCAGAAAATTAATTAAAATACCACCTATTTTTATTTTTATTTGCAAAAATATCGCATAAATAAAAAATATTTATCACAAGAATTTCATTAATTAAACATTTCAAAAATTTCCCCAGTTCATATGCCCTAAAGCATATCGCACATTATTATTTTACAATATTTTATGTTAAAACGTGAAGTAAAATGTGATCTTCTTTGTACGGTTGTCTAGTTTTAATTAATTTTTAGTGTTTTATTAAAAAGAATCTTAACAGATTGTCTAAAATCAAATTAAAAATCTTTTAATAACAACCATGTTTTAAGAAATTTAACGCTTCAAAAGCTCGTAGAAACAGCAGGATTTTGATATGCGTTGTTTAATAATATAATTGTTTTAAAACTATATGACAATGGTCTAGATGAATGTTTTAAAAAACGCTATAAATTATATTAATGGAAGTTATATTTTTGAATAAAAATGTATTAGTTATATCACATTTTATTTGAAAAAAGGGTTTTATTTTCTAAGAAAAGATTTAAAGCAAAAAAAAAAATCTTTTTAGTTTATAGATTTATTAAATGATCTGCTTGATATTTTACAGATAACCGAAGAGGTATATTACCTAATTCTAGAATTATGGACAAGCGTTATTTCTACTCACTCTTGAAAAATTAGGATTCAATTGTTAAAAAACAAGTAATTTTCAATTGTTTTTTCTCATTGTAAAGCGTTTGAACAATTATATATTCTTATTCTTCTTCTTTCTAATCTCCTTGTCAAGGAATATACTAGATGAGGTCCACAAGGTCCATTTACTTCCAGAAAATCGAAAACAAGCATAGGGGACCTGCATGGGTCCTCAAGAGACAATCACAAGCACTCAAGGACATGTTCCGGCTCATTTTGACATTTAGGACAATTCGGGACCTCTCTCGAAAGTAAGTCCTTTCAAGTGTTAACTGAGGAATAAGGACATTGTTGTCTGAATATATTGTTTCGGATTTCCTATACTAATCCGTCGGGTTCGTTCACCTGTATAGTGGGTGTGCACGGTGTGAGAAGAGATGGACACAAAATGATCAGTCCTTAAGTAGAAGACAAAACACAAACGTTTATTTACAGTGGAGACGAACAATCAGCAGCACACAATAACAACAGTAGCTCACAAGTAGTAACAATATCCGCAGCACTGGTTATAGTACTCGACTTTGCTTCCTCAACAGACTACAAGGCACACAGCTCAGTTCAGCACTTGCTTGGCTCCTCTGGAGGACTCGTTATCTAATGTCGATCCCGACTTTGAAACTGTCTCCCTTATATAGTCCCAAGATGCATGGCTAGAAATGTTTCGACCCATCAGGGCGTATCTGGACTTATCTCGGCTCCTAATGGACGGATCGGAAAAATTCTCTGCGTTTCGGGTACTTTCCATTTTAGCGCCAAAGTCGCCAACTTCGTCGCCAAATGATTGCCAAGCCTGGGACCTCTGACGTCACTTCCATTTACTATTCAATACATATTACTGTAAATCTCTCTTCCTTACGATGACAGTATCAGAGCGGGGAAAACAAAACCACAGGTTCGTAACAATATCCATCGCATTCAATAGCAAGGGATCTTTCGGGACAATCTGCCTGATGCCCGGAATGACTCGGGGGAACGAGCCAAATCTGCCTTCCAGCGTGTCTCCTAATGGAATACAGTTCAAGATCTAATGGAATACAGTACAAGCAGTGAATTGGTCACTGGCAATGGTTCATCAGAACCTTCCTTAACCAAAAAGTCCGCCTTCTCATTCTCCCATATGCCAACATGCGAAGGAATCCACTGAAGGTGCACTTCACAAAGTAACGACCCCTGCTTAAGTTTTCCAAGAAGAAGTCTGATAATATTTCTAAATGAATAGATTACTCAGATACTTAGAGGAGTAGATTGTATAGAAAAGGAAAAGATTAGAATACATTCTTATTTTTTCTTTGTTGAGGCGTTTTGTACGAAATTTCAACCAATGATTAAAATTTGAGAAGATAACATTCAGCAGCATTAAAAAATATATGAATGCGAATGAAAAAAAAACATGTGAACATCCGAGAAAACGGATTTAGAAATAAAATTCAATGGTTTTATAAAGAAAACTGTTTAAGAATAAGGAATCTCTATAAATAAAAATGAATGTTTGTCTGTATGTCTCTTATGCCTTCCTAAACCATTCATCTGATTGCGATGAGACTAGATCAGCTTATTGTTTACACCTACGGGATGCTTATAGGCATAGTACAATTATCTAAAATTAAATTAAAAAAATTTCGAATCTTAACCAGATCTATTTAACAAGGATTAATCTGCAAATAACCCGCCAAACAGACAATAGATTCTGTAGAAATGCTAAATCCAAGTTAAAGGTTAATATTTTAAAGCTATATTACGCAAAATTCCTGCAAAAATTCTCGGATGTAACAACTTTATTACAAATTATACGAGAAAGTTTTTAGGAGAACAATCTCGGGGTGTTTTAAAAATTTAATTAAATTTTAGCGTTTTCGCAGTAACTACCAAGCATTTTTTAGTACAAATAATTTTGCTCCATCTTAATTTCAAAAATTTTCTTTTCCACTATATTGACGTTTTGTGGTATAAATATATTTACAATGTTTAATCCATTTTTAAAGAAAATATTTTAATCGCCTTTTTAACATCAAATTTGAGAATTCTGAGCAAATATTAAACGAATCTCGAGATGCAACAAAGGTCGTTCATTACCATTCTAAAAGAACAGAAAGCTTTAGAATTCTGAAAGCAGATACGAATCCAATATATAAACAGGAATATTTGTTTTATTCATATTGTCGTACCGGTCCTCCTATTTCGATAAAACATTGCCAAATTATTGATTGGTAGCACTTAATATTTTTTCCTTCGGTAGCAACGCGCTGGGTACCAGATAGTATTAAATTTTAAAAAAATGTATTTCCCCAAATCAATTGCTTAACTAAGTCATCTATTTTAAAATAATTTTTAAATTTTAATTTTATGGGAATTCCTATAAATTGTATCCTTCCACAATCGTGACAAACATCTTTTACGGAGAAACGGGGCCCCTCTACATTACTCATAATCCAGGCATATACCTAAATGAGATCTTTGTTATTTTTTCTTTCCAAAGTGATTTGTCAGGTAGACTCTCCTTTTCAAAGAAAAACAGGGCGTATCAACCGCAGGAAGTTTTGCCCCAGAGCGGACATAAAACCAAAGTTATTATGGTGACTCAGAAGTTTGGATGGGTCGCGTAACGGATAGCGTCTCGTAGACAGAAGAGTAGACAGGTAGACACTTTAAAATATGCATCATATTTCTAATGCTCTCCGGTTGCTTACGCCCTACCTGGATACCTGTCTAGGTCAGCAGACATACGAAACCTAGTTAAATATGTAACCGGAACAACATTAAAGATAGAGTTCTATAGAATGCATAGGAATTTTATGCAAAATATTAAATATGAGAATTTTTTGAATATTTTACATGCTTTTTCTGGGTATTTTTAACATAATGGCATTTTATACGATTGCCTGTTTTTCATACTTCGATGAGCTGCCAAAAAGTAAAGCTTCCAGAACTAAACGACCAGAAGTTGTATATATGGATTATTTTGGGCTCTATTCATGTTTTTTCTTTATAATTACCTTCAAGACATTTTTCTAGGTTTTCTAGGTGGGTAAGGTAGATATTGGTACGTAGTTTGATGTCATTCAACAATATAATGTGTCTTCCATTTTTTGAACTTTATAATATTATTAGTGTGTTCATGCGTTCTTTATGTTACCGTTTCCTCTAAATAATTATCAGTTTAGTGTCTGAGAATTGAAAATCAAAGGTAGAAGTCGCCAAACGAATTATTTTCGTCACACTCGTCATCGAAAACCCAAAGATTCACATTAGAGAGAGTTTTGGAAGATACCATAAGGTGGCTATCATAAACTGTAATTTCTACAATAAAACACTGCGTTAAAATATTATTGTGTTTACAATATCGGAGTTTACAAAGGTTGGAATAGATTATGCTTTTTCTTCATAAATTTGCAAACTATGCATTACTGCTCGTTTAACGGATATTAATGATGAAACTTCGTAAGACCACAAAGGGTGAAATAATTTGAAAATACAAAACAGATTCCTCAAGCACCTTCTTTAGAACTGAAAACTTAAACCTCAACCTAAAAGGAATTTAAGTACTTTAAATGCTAAAATAAGACAAACAGTTTCATTATATTGTCATGACGTTTCCTTCTTGATGAAATAAAAATATATGTTAGTTATATTTGCTTCATGATATCCTGTCATCATAAACAACGGGATATTTAATACAACCGTCAAGGCAATTTAAATGGAAAGCTCATTTACAATATAATGCACAAGATTTTCTAGATGCCGGAATTATAAGCACAAAAATAGTTTGGACGGTAACAAGTCTCGTCCTCTCAAATTAGAAGGGGAAATTCGTCTTCCCTAGGATGAAAATTTATTAATTCTGCGACTAGATTCTGTCATATAATTTGAGCTAAGCGGAATTTGTAACAGCTTGGGCAGTCAAGAAATCCATAAAATGTGGTATGGTTTTTCCTCTAAAAGAATGATTAATAACATCAAAACCCAATACTATAATAACAACGTGAAATCATTCTAAATAATTCTCCTTTTTGGGATGATGTCCACAAATCCTTATATAACAAGGATCTTCGCTTTTAGTTTAGTTTTAGTTATATTAACGTCCCGTTGTGAAACAAAACAAGATTTATTTTGGGAGGACCTTGTCATTTTGAACCACGGTCAGATGACGAGGACGACACCTGAGATGGTACTCCCCTCTCCGTGCTACCCGACACCAGTGGAAGGACATTTGGTCTGACAGATTTAACGTGCTAGAGACCCCCTTACACGATTGTTCTTCGGTGGAATCGAATCTCGAACCTGAAAACCCTCCGGTTCCGAAGCCAAGACCTTACCACCAGGCCACCTCTGCCTAAGGAATTTGGCAGAAGAACAGATAAATATTTTCATTTTATATAAATATTGAGTAGTCCACGATAAAGATCCGTATCGATTCTATTGGGGTGGGAATAATCTGGTGGCGAAATTTGGGTTTTGTGTTCGAACCTCGTCTGTCGTGTACATGGTTGTTGGTGCGCCTGTAAATCTATCTAAGCCACAAAGTCCTCCAAGTATAGACAATACTATTAAGAATACTGAATCAAAGTGGATTGCTCTCTGATTCAGGTAACTAACGATGGAGAATAATGAATGAAACGTCTGAATGAAGTCTACCAAATGCAAAGGACTGCTATGCACATGTAGCTGAGGGTTACTCTAGTCCCTAGAGGGCGCGATTGAAACAAGAGGCTAAAACTCGGAAATCGTCAATGAACTAGTCTAAGACAAATGTCATAATCAACAACAACAGCAATGAATGAAACTCGCAATGCATCTGTTGATTTCTGGTTGGTCCGAATAATTTTTTAGGATAAAATATCACGAACCATTGAAAAAGAATTCCCTGTACAGATTAGGTGATGCTTATTTTTAATATGTCAAATTTTATTCTTAATTCCAAGGTCACACTTACATCGTAGATGATAACATGGGATTCTTTCTAACATAAGAATATTTTAAGTAGTAACATAGATAGAGTTGCCATATATGCTAATTAATGACATCGAATGCTTTACTCGACAAAAATATGAAAAAAATGGATAGGTGATCGTTTAAAATCTCTTTAAATTATAAGATTCAATAGTTACTCATCTTTGATACAATAAAGGTTGTTTTCTACTAAAAGGAACACGTTAAAAAAATAATCAAGTACAATCCATTTTAATTCCTACCATAATTTAACTCTTTGTATGAGTTTTTTTTTTGTGAAATAAAGATGATATAATTCATGCTCTATATTAAGGTACAAAAATGTTGTTAAAAATCCAAACATAAAGATATAATATGAAATAATTAAAAAAATAGTATGATGGAAGAATCCATCATCATGCCAATTTACAAGTTAAGCTCAGTATAAACTATTATTAATTTCTTCCCTCATAGCTTTTATTAGCAAAAATATTATTACAAAAAATATTCAAGAAATCGCACGTTTCTTCCAGCCACAGCAAAAAGCGGATTGATAAATTCAATCCTCTATAATGAATATGGCATTTGATATTTCTTGATCCATTATGTTTTTTTATTACGCAATAGTCTAAAAAAAGTTGGTAACAAAAACTGATTTTCAGTACACCTATTTCAAGTACAATTCTTTGTTCACTAAATGTTATGGAATTTTCCAACATCATGCAAAGAAGGGTTATCTTCCACTGATTTATCCCATGATTTCCGTGGGTCGAAAATTGGTCCATTTTCTATTATTTAAGATTACACATTTCTATTATATCATACTATAATCGCTTAATATATAGTATAATTTCTCTTTATTTGGCAAATATTTGAATTTATTCGCAAACATCGCATCAAAATAGCGATTTAATAAAATTACGCACTCAGAGGGTTAAAGAAGACTTTACAATTCTTAATTAAATTATTTTCTTCGCTTATGTTACTTTAAAATTAACCACAATTCATTTCAAAATTCTATGGCCAATCAAAATTGCTTCACCTACTTTCACTAACAAATTGTTTATTTCGTTCAATTATTGAGTTTATGGCTATAAACCTTTATATATGCAACAAGAAGGGTGTCCCAAAAAATGTTTACTAGCAGCATATTTGGATAGTATAAATTGTGGATGTGAATATTGTTACCCAGAGTGGAGACAAATAGCACTAGTTGCCTTAGACAGGTCGTTCGAGCAGATAGTGTTAGTAGCAAGGTTCGAAGCAGCAACATTCATGGCAAGACGTCTAGAGAAGTGGTCTCACACAGAGGTGCGAGTCGCGATACGATTTCTATAGTCCAAAAATGTGTCGCCATGGGATACTCGCAAACAAATCGTTGAAATGTACGGGAGCGAAGCAATGAGTAGACAACAGGTGGAGAAAGGGTGTTGTTCTTTTAAAGAGGGCGAAGAAATTGCTGGAAACGTTTATGTGAGTGGTCTGGAGCCACCCCCTATATAATCCCGATTTGATTCGTTGTGAGAACTTCCTTTTCCCAGAATTAAAGAAACATTTACCAGAAACAAAGATCGTATCCGACGGTTATGTTCAAAGAGGCGCCGAGAACTGGCTCATCACCAAAATCCCGATTATTACCAAGACGGGTTAAACAAATTGCGCCAAGCGATGTGATAAATGCCTCAATAGGTTTGGTGATTATATAGAGAAGGGACCGCCTCATATGTCCCTTAATTACCATTTGTATCCTGTGTCTATTATCAATAAAATATTTTTCCAAGGCCTTGTAAACTTTTTTTGGATTAACCCTCATATATATTCACTTTGATATATTACACAATTCTGATCAATAAATTTTGTATTTACAAAACTCTTCAGCTAATTTTCTCGTCCATTCTCATTTTCATAGTTCCTTAGCAATTTTGTTTGGTGTTATTTCATTCTAAGCAATGTTTAAGATGAACAAACTGATTGAATGAAATCTCATAGTTGTCTGACAATTGGCAAGCAATAAGGGACTTAGTAGTGAAATACGACGACAACCCCTTATTTAGAAATCCTACATCTAAGTAATCGAATACCTTTTCGTCCACTTAAAATGATTGTTTCATCTTTCTCAACAGGAATTTTTGCTTAGAAATTGTATAGTCTCTGTTCATCACGCCATGGCTGACTTATACAAAAGCAATTTAAACTTAAGCTATATATCATATACTGAAACATTACGTCTATTTTAGAACTGTTTTCTTTATTATTATTTTGTATGCTTATATTTACTTAAATAATAACTCAAATTTGCAAAAAAAATTTCTTCAAAATCTAATGTGCTACATATTTCTGCATTCAATTACTCTATTCAGCAATATCTTAATCAAAATATAGTAAAGATATATTTCAATGGTACTTTTAAGTACAGTCAGTAAGTGAAGGGTTAAGGCGTTGTAAACAGTTTAATAAAAATGCAAATAAGAATACTATCAGCAAGCATAGTCATATAATAAAGATATTAGCTAGATTTAAAATGGTACTTTCAAGTATCGTTAGTAAATAAAGGGTTAAGCCTTCGCAAGTAACAAAAGGGGGTCCCACCTTGGAATATGCGGAGCTATGTTATCCAGGCTGTCAGCCGTCTGCAACACCAGAGAAGGCACCCCAAGGTTTTTGACGGGGGAGAGAGGGGGCACGTGCCCCGCCGTGGGGCTCGAGGCCGTGAGTTCGATCCTGGGCAGGCTGGTGGGGAGGCATCTCTCCCTCGCCTTTTTGTCTGCACTAGGGTTGTTGCAGGCGGTGTTGTCCACCATCCACTTGGGGGGCGTTGAGGTCATGCGGAGTTGGTCTTTGTTCTGTCGGCGGAAAAACCAACGGTTGGACATAACATCGGCCTGAAGGAGTCCGAAGGAGAAATCCGTCTTAGGTACCGAAGGAGAGGAATTGGCATAGTACTAAGTCAAAGCTGAGTTTACATTGGAAGAACCGCGAGACATAAAACCCAGGTAGCACAGCCTGATGCACAATATTGTGCAATATTATTTGATATTAAACAATATTTTACAATATTAAACAATATCGTGTGATATTGTTTAATATTAACCAGTATTGTGCGCTGTTATTTGATATTAAACAGTATTGTGCCATATTATTTGATATTAAATAGTATTGTGCAATTTTATTTGATATTAAAGAGTATTGTGCGATATTATTTAATATTAAACAGTATTGTGCAATTTTATTTGATTTTAAACAGTATTATGCGATATTATTTAATATTAACTATATCATATCCTACAATATTAAGCAATATCATGTGATATTAAATGTATTGTGCGACATTTTTTGATATTAAACAATATTGTCTGATATTATTTGATATTAAACAATATTGT